>JBAMHW010000023.1:18510476-18529830 GCA_037177495.1 Rhadinocentrus ornatus
TAGAGAGAGAGAGAGAGAGAGAGAGAGAGAGAGATTATAACCTAAAAAAGAAGAAGTGTTTGTTTGGCCTTATATTTTAAAGTTGTGGTCATCAGTGTAGACTCCAGTTTGAGAAAAAGAAAAGTGGTAAATACTTTTAATCAAAATCCCTGGTGGGGTGGGGTGGGGTGGTGCTTTGGCCATGGGCGCGTGTCGACGGAGCAGGTGGATGATGGGCAGCTGAGTTGTGGGCTCCAATGGGAGGAGGGGCCTCCATTTTGGAGTACTCTTGGGTTGAGAGAAACCCTGAAAAAAGGCAACCCCATCTGGAACTGAGGTGGGGGCTCTGGTGTGAAAGAGATCTAGTGGGTGGTGTCTGACACTCTCTCTTTTGTTCTTTGGTAACACAGCAGTGATGGTGGTGGTGGTGGGGGGGACTCTTACTGCCGTGGGGGCTGGGCACTCAAACAATAGTGCCGATCTAGGATTTGAAAGCCTTCGATGAACAGAAAGGCAAGAAAGCAAGCAGGGAAGGTGTGGACAGAGGGATAAAGCAGACATGGGTTCAATCCCCTTTTCAAAAACACAGTCTGACTCAAAAACACAACACATCTGGTAAATGGTCCGTATTTATATAGTACAAAATTATACAAAAATTATTGCAGTAAATGTAAAGGAAAAAATATTTCTTTGGGTAATTTTAAATGCTTAATTCTGATATGTACATGTGAACACTGGGAAAACAATATTAGGTGAGTTATGTATAAATCAATTACAGAAAACAGTTGTTCAATAAATTATAATTTTGTAAATGTAAATAGAAGAAAAAGAAAGATGAGTTTTGGCATTATGGTGGAAACGTGCCTATATGGGGGAGAGATTGAGAGCGTGGGCTTCATTTATTTTCATTAGCAGTGTCTATAGGCCAGACTCATGACTGCTGAGAGACCTGATGCAACTCTGAGTGCTGTTCCATGCATAAACATATATCCCAGAGATGTCTGTCCTTGCTCAGCTACAGCCAAGCCTCTGTCATGCAATGAATAATTTTTCCCCCCAATTCTCCTCTTTCTCCATTTTTCCCATTTCTCCAATACAATTCATGCCATTCATCAGCCATCTTACAGAGGACAGCCGAGTACCTGCAGCAGCTCTCCAGGGTGCTGAATAGGACAACTGTGGGGGTAGAAGGAGAAAGAGGGGGGTGGGTGGGCTGGGCTGCAGCAGTGTGAGTGCTAAATAATTTCCACATTGGAGGCATGGAGAAATGGAGTGATAGCTGACAGGAAAGAGGTATAAACCTGCTTTTATCATAAACCGACAAGTGCTCCATTAGAGTGAAAAGTGACTGAATGAATTCTTCATGGCTAAAACTGGAAAGAAATAAGGCATTGTATACAAAATATTTGTATACATTGTATATAATATATAAAAATGCATTGAGTTATCTGATGTTAATTCCAGTCACTATAGTTAATATGTAGTATATGATGCTATTTCTTATGTATTTTGCATATGCAGTCTGTGGTCCTTGGAGAGGTCAAATTTCAGGACTGAGTCTTAAACAATCCCTGATGAGGCAAAGCTTTTTTCTTTTCCAATCCTAGTGAACAGCGCCATCTGCTGGTGTGGTCTCGTTATGAAACGCTCCGTTGTCTTGAGCATTCTCAAAGATTTCCACATGCTGCTCCCCTCCCAAAACCTGTCACTGACATAATGAGGTCCTCCTTGGGGATGAGTTGTGTAAGAATTAGTAAAACATTTCTTTATCTTAATTTGAACACTGCTGTGAAGTATTAAAGTCGTGTTCTGAAAAATTAATTTCACATCCCTGTCTCGAAACGCCTTTTGATCGCTTCCTAAATTTTAAACAGAAATGAAACCCTAAACTGAAGTGGGTAGGCTATGTACAAATTGTCGGTAGCTGTAAACCGGTCAGGTGAGATTTCTGCCTGAGCAGATGGTGGACAAATTGATCAAACTAGCGAGAGGGTAGCCAGACCGGAAGTGCGGTGATGATTTCCAAAGCGTTAAGACAAAACAAACACCCATAAATTGTCATTTAAAGGTACTTCAGGTCTAAAAAAAACATGCGATTGAATACTTTGTATAAAACAATTGCCTTTTAGTTGCTCAGAAGTTATTCAAGAGTTCATTAGAGAAGATTATTCATTTTTATGATGAAATTTTACCGGAAGTAGTGTTGGTATTACGTTAGCTCGATGGCCGGTTCAGCTCCCGGCCGCTAGGAGGAACAAGGAGGGTTCCTTGTCTGGTCCTAGTGTGGAGATTCGAGAAGGAAGCGGTCTGCATCCCAACACAAGAAGGTAGCGATAGAAACCACGACAAGAGAATACTTTCAGTTTGACCTCGAAGACTTTCTTTTCATGGAGAGAAAACATGACATCGACGGCGAGCGATCGGAGGGCATTTGCTCATAAAATCAACCGGTGAGACAGTAACAGAAGTTATTGTTTAACAGCTTGCAATGTGTGAGAGAGACCTGCTAGACCGTATGCACACATAGCAAGTATGCTAGGACTTAAAAGGTACCAAATACACTTTAGCGCGAAAATAGGCGTATTCTACTGTAGTGAATCAGCGGTGTAAAGAAGGAAAGTGTGTTCCCGCGACTTGTGTGACATTAGTAAAACTGTTTATCAGACATAAACTTCAGGGCACTATTGTCCATAACCACTTGCTGTTCTGAGGGCTGCTCTAGAGTTAAAATTATATTCCTTGACCAGTCTTAGTTTGTCATTTTTGTAACATGTTTTAATACCTTTATAATAGTTTCTTTTAGTAACATCAATTACTTCTCTGTTTATGAAAACAAACTAATTTAATTTTTGTCAATGCCCTGCAAATGAACTGTTCTCAATTTTTTTTCAATGAAAACAATCCTGGATACTGATGTTTTAAACCTTGGTCTGATTAGCATCACATAGTGGATCAAAACACATCATACAGGGATAAACTCAATCTCCTGCTGCATTCCACAGATCCTGCCTTCACTGGGTCCAAGACCATTGTTTTGTGCCGGATGCAGGAAAAGGGTGGGAAAGGCTGTTCTGGCTATTGCCTTTGCAGTTGTTAGTTTTCCTTTTTCCTGTTTTAAATTGGGAACTGCAGTTTGTATTTCCAATAATATTAGCTACTTAATGAAGTAACATGAAAAATAAAATCCAGACTTTAGTTTGAGAATGTAGTCAGGATGAAAACTTTAAACTTTTGCAGCTGTTTCTATGAGAGAAACAGACAGTTTTGTGATCTAAAGGAGCAGCTGCTTGGTTTCTCTGTGAGAGATTTTTTTCTTCCTGCTTTGTCTATCTTTTAAGCCTACCATTTGCTGTTACTCCATAGTGATCACGGACAGAGATCTGGCTCTGTGCCTGTTCCCGGGAGCTAGCTCGCTACCTTTCTGCAAGATCAGTGTTCCAATCCAGAGCAGCTGCTGCCCTTCAGCATCCTTATGTGTAGAGGATGAAAACACTGTAATAGGAAAAAGGCTATGTAGACCATATGATATATGTCTGAAATTTATAAGGTGAACCATGAAAGTGCAGATGGATGTGTAAATTCACTTAAATTAAATCAGATGCTAAAACTTGGAAATTACCATCACTGTGAGCGACGCTTAAAGAAATGCTTTCATTTGGCATCATAAGTTCAGATCCAAATATGTTCATTTAGATGTATCTCTAGGGATTTTGACAAGTAACTGAAAGAGGAATTTTTTATGTTAAATTTCCAATAATTACTTTGTGAGTGACAAGTGTTTTTTTTTTCCCCCTTTTAAGAACTGTTGCTGCAGAGGTCAGAAAACAAGTGTCCAGAGACTATGGATCACCTCAATTGTCCAAGAAACGAGGAGGCTCAAATCACCCTGTGAGTCACACTATTTAACATGGAAAATTACAGGTCTGCAGGTGTGAAGGTCCAATGAACACGATCTAAAAGTGGTCTTTGTGAAGTAGCACACAAACTGCTTGGAAAGGTGGTTTTGGAACTTATTGTTGTGCCTGCTCTTTGTCATATGTTTGTTTTGTTATGTTTTGGCAGCCAGGTAAACTTTCAGCATGGATGCTCATTAAAACGCTGAACGAGAGGTTACTATATACATATTTTATTTATTTATTATAATTTTTTTTTTAATCAAGGAGACAATGTCCTTATGGTTTTTATTTATTCAAGGAGAAATGTGTAAACACCCATCAGATGATTGGGACAAGAACAGCTTGTTTTTTTGTGGATTTTTTGTTTTGCTATCTAGACAAAATTGTCAAAGACTACAAGCTAAAATAAGCTTATGACCAATTTACTGAATTAAATTAGTGAAAACAAAAAAAAAAAACCGAACACTTTCTGGCTGTTAACAGCATCACCAGTGGGACATCTTAGCATAGATGTGGTGCAGATAAAGCAAGATAAGATGCCTGTGAACAACAGATCTGAAAGACCAAACCTAAAACTTTAACATTTATCCTATCCTATCTAAAGATGTTAATGTAGTGTGCAATAAATTTTTGTGGCCTTATTAAACTTGAGTTTGATGACAAATGCACAAACTTTCATATAAATAAAACACTTTTCCTGAAAAACAAAGGATCAGAAAATAAAATGAGAAATAATTCTTTAATATAAACCTTTTATTCATTGTCTGTGATTTGTGTTATCATGTGAATGCTGTACAATCTGCAGTGGTGTACTATAACGGCAGTGTACTATGCTATGTTAAACTTGCTTTTCCAGATGATCAGTTTACACTCTTACCATGATGTTTATGTCATAGTTATGGATATATAACAGTTTAATGCTGACTGACAGTTGCCCCTGACGGAGGTGGTTGAACCCGTGGATTTCGAGGAGTATGTGAGCAGTCATGCTCCTGGGGTGGAGCCCGGTCCCCTCAGACAGCTAATGGAGTTCCCCCAGGATGATCTGGAGCTCCTCCAGCTGGATAAAGAATGCACTACACTGGAGCCCCCTCTGCCTGAGGAGGAGGAGGAGTAAGTTCAACTTTCATTGGCCAGTGCTGATAATTTTGCCTAATATCCCTCTTTGGTTCTTACATTACCACACACACAGAGCTTTAAATTCATTGTAATGGAGGACAAATACCACTGGAGAGAGGAATAAAGCATTTCTCTTTGAGCTGAACACACATAAATATTAAAAACGTGCTTCGCTTAATTATTAATATGTTTTTTCTATGTAGCTCTCTGGATCCCAGAGTGAGAGATGCCTTGACAGTCTACACAGATGAATGGCTTGTCATTCAAAGAAAGTAAGTGATTGCAGTGGGGTTACCAACTGAATTAACCCATGGTTCCATCTGCTGTTAATTCTTTATGATGTGTAATACTTTTCCCCTATTCGTCTTTCACATAATTGATATATGCATGATTATTCTGACAAGTCTTTGCTTTTTCCTGTAGATACCAGAGCTACAGTACTGTATACACACCCCACAACTCTGTGCGGCAAAGGGAGAGGCAGCGAGGGCTGGTCAAACAGACATTTGAACTGGATGATGCTGCTGCTGCTGAGCGCCAGGATGACCAGGTTGCTGATAGTGATGTTCAAAGCACTTTCTATTTTAAACACTTAGTGGCCAATCAGTCAATTTAGTGTTATTGAGTAAGGCTAAATGTTGCTAGGAGAGAAAGTTTACAAAGTCCTTCCACTTAAAGTTCCATCATTTCATGCCTGGACAAAAAGATGGTGATGATGGACAGCCATAATGATGGGAAGAGGTATGCAAGTTGTATTCTAGTCATCATCCCTAATGGATAAGTAGATCTATCTTATCCACAAGTTAATGGATAAGTGGAGTTATCTTATCCATTACTCATTCTCCAGATAAATCCTATTAAATGGGTAACAACCTTAAATGATCTCCTTAAAGGTACATTACTCTCCTTATAATACAACCATGCTTGTGGAAAGAAAAAGCACATGATCTCACTCCCTACATCTTGTTTTTATTCAGGATGACGCAAAGCGACGGTCAGTTAGCCTTGATGAAACTCCTCGTGGCAGCTGGGCTTCAAGCATCTTTGACCTCAAGAACTCTTCCCCAGATGCTCTGTTCCCATCGGTGCTGGAAAGAACAGCAGCGGAGGACATGGATCGTCACAATACCGAGGCACGCCTGCAGGGGCGCCACAGTGACATACTTGGCTTGTACCCCCCTCCTGATGAGGTTTGTTATATTGTTGGATCTATTTAATTTGAGTCAGGTGTGTTGAAGCAGGAAACATTAGAAAATCTGCAGGACAGCGACCCTCGAGGACCGACTTTGGGCACCCCTGCTCTAGATGTCCAGCCATTACCAATGCAGCCATTGTTTGTGCTTTACTTTGCTAGAAGTTTAAATAAAAATCACAAAGTTTCACACTTGCCATATTCTCAATTTGATGTCTAGGATGACTAGGAGAAAAGTTAATGCACTATACTATCACTGACATAAAAAAATTGGGGTTTGGTGTCTTGCCCAAGGATACCTCAACATGAACTCGCCTTGGCCGAGGATCTAACCGGCAACCTTGCCGAGCCACGCCACCCCTTAAAACTGCAGTCTTTGGTCGGTGAAATGCCGTCTACAGAAATCCAAAAGAAAAGGCATTTACAGAACTGACCACAAAGAATTAAACACAATGTTTCGACAAAACTATTTTATAAACTGACCAGCAGATGACTCCGGCAGAAATGTTTGAGCATGTAGTTGCAATTTGTTCAGCTCAGGGTAACTTTATTGAATGTTCCCATAAAGTTAATAATGTCTGCAGAACTGGTTCCATAGTTTTTCTTTTCCATGTGTGCTTTTTCTCTCTCTATCTTACTGTCTTTGTGTCTGTGTACACATTGCTGTTTCATTACCAGTACGTTACCATGACATCTATGTAAATGTTATGTTGGTGTGTGGCTTTGTGTCCTGTGGCAGGATGAAGCAGTAGAAAGATGCTCTGTGCCAGAAGTCCCCAAGGAGCATTGTGGTCAGAGGATCATGGTCAAGTGTCTGTCTCTGAAGTGAGAATCATGTGGAATATAAAAGCTGACATTTATGTCTTTATTCTCTTCATTATTATTATTATTGTTATTTGTATACATGCATCGTTTTATTATCCAAATTCCTTATCCGACAATGGTTGTACTGTTTTGTTTTTTCAGATTTGAAATTGAAATTGAGCCAATATTTGGTTCACTTGCCCTTTACGATGTTAAGGAAAAGAAAAAGGTATAGTTTTGTCTGTGTTCTTGTACATTTTTTAATGACTCTTCTGAAAACCAGTGCTCATACGCTCAATAAAATAACACATACGTAATGCTGAGCTCATACTTGACTAATTGAATTTCCCTTGTCTCAGAAAGGTCTAAGTGGTTTTACAGTTGAGATCACTGAGTCAAAATTCAATTTAAACCCTTTGATGTACATTTCCATTCTCATCTTTCTCGTCCCCTCCCTTAACTGTTTCCCACTAATCTTTCCGCCAACAGATCTCGGAGAATTTTTACTTTGACCTAAACTCGGATCAGATGAAAGGTCTGCTTAAGCCTCATACACCACACATAGCTATATCCACAATGGCCCGTTCTGCCATTTTCTCCATTACATACCCTTCTGCTGACATCTTCCTGGTCATTAAGGTACAGAGAAACTTAAAATACATTATGTAAATAAAGAGTAAATGTAGATGTGTGATAAAATATTTGTTGTGTGACAAATTCTGGGCATAAATTTGATTTCAGTTGGAAAAAGTCCTTCAGCAAGGAGATATTGGTGAATGCTGTGAACCCTACATGGTGATGAAAGAATCCGATTCTTCCAAGGTAATGGAGCCAAACTCTGTTCTGAGCTGTTGTAATGTCCTGTGCTTGCAGCCAGCGTGCACATTGAACCTTTAACTGTCTGGTCACAAATATTTCTCAATTCTGTCTGAGTAGCTGCAATATCTGTCAACATCTTTGACATACCAATTCAAGTTTGGTGTCTTTTGAGCTTATTTGTCTTGTGTTGTTCCACTGCAGCACAAAGAAAAGCTGGAAAAATTGCGTCTTCAGGCAGAGCAGTCATGTAGTCGTCTTGGCCGTTTTCGCATGCCTTTTGCATGGACAGCCATTCACCTCTTCAACATTGTCAGCAGTGTGGGAGGTCTGGATCGATCCGATCCAGACTCTGACTCTGGTACTTCTAACCCCAAACAGTCTGATATTATTACATTCATAACCTTTTATGTTCAATTACACTCACAAAAGTCTCTAATTTGACATGATTTGACTTTCTGCTAGAGCGAAAGAGCCATGGAACCTGGAATGAGAGAAAGAAGAAGGGGATGGAAAGGATGAGTGTTGGGGATGAGATGTGTAACTTTGCCACTTTTCGCCCAGCAACACTTACTGTAACCAACTTCTTCAAACAGGTCAGACTTTCTTATAAAGTAAAATCTATTACTTATTTAGTAGGTATGATTGTTATACAAATCTAAATCTTGATCATTTACCTGTTGAAGTTCATTATTCCCATCAAAACCACACACATCATGCCATTCTTCCTGGACTTAAATGACTCAGCTTGCATCCCGAGTCTTCTAAGTAACCATAGAGATATACATTTTTACAAATGGTCTTTATTGTAGGGATCTGAAGTAACCCATTTCAGTACAGTGACATTTACTATGAGTAACAGCAGTGCTTTCAACAGTTTCCAGTTTTAGTCTGCAGAAAGAAGGCAGTAAGCTGAGAAATTCACTACACATACAGTTTTTATTTTAAGTTTTGTCTAATTTTTTTTAAATTAATTTAAGTACTGACTTTGGTACTGTGGTTATAGCTTTCTCTTATGTAATGTTCAACTGGACCTTTTCATTCTTTCTGAATATCATTGCCTTCCATCATCTTCAAAGCTTTAAATAAGATTACCAATGGTCAAAAAATGTTTTTTTCCGTGACATGGTATGTACTTCCTTATTTTTGAGGTCTGTTATTGTAATATAATATATTGATTTTTAACCACAATTTTCCCTGATTTTAAAGCACCAGATTCTTAATATGTAAAAGATATTTAAGTACTTCTCTGTCTTTGTCCCTCGCTTTTTAGTTGACACAAATAAATAAAGTCTTCTATTAAGCAGACACTGCAAGACATATGAAACACAACATCTTGAATCTTGGCTGTGCACTTTGGCCATCACTGCTTTGCTTATTCTTTTTCCATTTTGGTGATAGACCACTCATTGTTGACAACATTAAAAAAAAAAAAAATTCTAATTGTCAACCCAATATCCAAGGGTAGGCTGTGTAATGTTTCCTTGTAGTGAGTCATGAGACCAAGACATTAAACTTGACATTAGGGCCATAGACAAGAGTTTTCTGTCTGAGCTATCACTATAACATGAGTTATAAATCAGCTTTTCTGTCTTTTACCAAGGAGGGGGACAGACTGAGTGATGAGGACCTCTATAAGTTTCTGGCAGATATGCGCAGACCGTCCTCTGTTCTGCGACGACTGAGGCCTGTCACTGGTAAACATAATGCTGTCGTTGTCAAGATATTTATGTAATGTTTAAATTAATGTGTGAATATTTATGGATAATTTATGATAGTTTTTTTTTTTTTGTCCTCAGCTCAGTTGAAGATTGACATTTCTCCAGCACCAGATTCTCCGCATTATTGTCTGTCACCAGAACTGCTTCATGTGAAGCCTTATCCGGACCCACGAGTTCGCCCAACCAAAGAGGTGCTGGAGTTCCCTGCTCGTCACGTATACACACCACACACTGCCTACAGGTGAGCATTCAACTAACAAAAGTACACACAAACTGTAGGTTGACCCTTAGAACAAATGTTCACCCAGTCATTGCATGCGTTGCTCATTCCGTGTGTGAGTGATTATTGATTTTTTTCTTCCTTTTTTCCCCTTTTAAGTCAATCTGTAGTTTGAGAGGGCTGGAGGATTTTACAGCAGAAATTCAAAACAGAAACACATTATTTTACTAATATAATGTATTTATTTACTTAAAAGGATATATAATTTATTTAATATAATATATAAATAAAGAAACAAGTGAAACTGTTTTCTACATACAGTAAGTTTTTTTAAAAAAAGGCAAAAAATAAATGGTTTAAAGTTGTCTAATAATTTAACAACTTAATTTGAATGGCTCATCTTAAAAGAAAGTATCATCAAAGTTAAGACATAAACGGTCTGACAATCTTACATGAGAACTAGATGAGCCACTACAAAAAGGACAAAATGATGACACTTGTAACAAAGCAAGTTTACGGAAATGCAATCTACAGCAGGGTAAGAAGGGAGTGCAGTGACTTGAAGGAGTTGAGATGAAGATGACTTTTTGCATCCAAAGCAGTAGTGAACCCGTGCTGCATTTTTAATTGGTTATGCCATAGCTTCACTCTGGAAAGTGAGGGGGAAAAAAACACCGAAGTTGAATGTATATTATGATTTGAAATGAATGAAAAATAGTTCAGATTATTAAGGATCTCAAATATATAATTTACCATTTTCTGCAGTTTGGAGAGCTGCTCATTGTCAGTGTCGATGATCTCGTTTTGAAACTGTGTGAAGAGCAGTAAACTTTCTAACACGCTGACGTGCTCCTCTGCCCGCTTCTAAAAACAGGAGTAAAGTTGAAGTGAATCATTGACTGGTGTTCAAATATGACAAAAGAAAAAAGTGACCAGGCAGGTGTGACAGTTTTATCTTTCTGTTACCTTCAGCTCCTTGATGTCAATGGATAAAAAGTTGTTGAGGTGCATCTCCAGCTCCTTTACTTTTGTCTTCAGGTGCATATCGTCCTTCTCTATGTTGTTCAGGGTGTTTTTTGTCATCTGGGTCTGAGCCTGTTGCGTGGCCATCTGGGCCTATCAAAAGAGCATCTGTCTATATTATTCTCTTTCTCGACTGCAGTCCAAATGCAGCTGCCAACTTGTTGCCCCAAAACAAAAACATTCAGCTCTCTAACACTGTTAAACCTTATAAATATATAAAAAAGCACAATTTATTAATAAAAAACAAAACAGGAAAAGACAGTGGAGGAATAATTCAATGCTTGTGGGTGGTAAAGCAATTGAGTAGTTTTAGACCTTAAAAGAAACATTGGATTTATTGTAGACATAGTATTGACATTGTTCTGTTTGTTATGTCTGCAGACATTTAATCTGATCAGGTCTTGCTTAACACACCCTCAACATTTTTCTACTTCTGCATCTTGTTCCTATGTTGTCTGTCTTGTGATAATAGCACTATTCAGTGTCACATAAAAAAAACAACATTGTTTACATATTTCTGTGTTTCGTACCTGTAGCAACTGAATCACTTCTTTAATCTGTTTCTCCACCTCTGCTGCCTGCTCAGCCTCTGTCCCCAGCTTTTGGAGAGTCCCCTCATGGCTTTTCAGAATCTGCCTGATTTTCTCCATCTTTGCTCCAGTGGTTTCATAAACATGGTTAAGCGATTCACTTAACTGTATGACACCATACATCAGTACATTGACTTCTTCTTGTGGCGCAGCCTTGCCGTCCATCTTGCTGGTTTTCCGGAGTGGACTTGCATTGACGATACTTAAACTCCCCGCCAGATAAAGCAGACGCAGACCCCAGATCATTTTGATATATGTCATTACTCAGATCACTTTCTTTAAAAAAAATTTTTTTCCCAGCAGTCAAGTCAGCTCAGCAAAAAAAAATTATTTTTAATAAAGTTGTTGCAAACTTAGAAATAAACAGTATAAAATGTGCATATTGCTCTCGTAGCAGTACACAGCTAAGTACCATCTGCCACTAGGTGATTAATCTGAAAGGGTGGATTGTGCTCCTTTTATAGGATTTGTACATGCAATGCCATGGTAAAATATTAGCTCAATTGTGGTTCGATCACAGACCGGGTGCACGGCCTTGGCTTCAGTGACCTCTTTTTAAAGCTTAACCCATGAGATTCTAATTTTGTCCCAAACTCTTGCAACATACATATGCTAATGCATGTAGCACCCATGTGTCTTAAAATAAACTATATTACCTTGTAATGAGCTGTATTATAATACATGTATTAAATGTTATAGATATTTTACTTTTTTGCGATGGTGTGATGAGTCAGTGCCCTTTAGGATATCAATAAAATCTGCTGTTTCAAAATTTAAACCATAGTTACCTCTAATGTTTGACTTGGACCAGACTTGGTAACCTTTAGCAAATGCATCCAATACCGGGTCACACTCCTCCCATGTCCACATTTAAACTCATCTTTGTAGACTTTTTCTGAGGCTGCAACTTGAAAATTCTTGAATAGTTTAGGAGTAATTAATACAAAGTTATGTTATATTGTTTACAATTTAACAGGAATTAGAAAGTAGGCAAACTTCATTGATCATTTTGTAGATTTTCATTAATTATATCCTGTCCTCATGTTTCCCTCTCTGTCTTGCGTTATGTGATTTGTCAGGAACCTGCTATACGTTTACCCGCATAGTCTGAACTTCAGCAGTCGTCAGGGTTCGGTGAGGAACATAGCGGTGAAGGTTCAGTTCATGGCAGGAGAGGACCCCAGCCAAGCTTTACCGGTGAGTTGCAGACAAGGACAATGGCCTGTTTTCATAATATGTGTTAAATCGTAATTTATGTAGAGGCTTTCAGCATACTGTTCCTTAACCAATCTGCATGTATCATCTTAAAAACTTGGGTAAAATGTCATATAAAGAGGCGGCTCGGAAGAAGATAAGGAAAAGAAAATTATTTTGAATGTCAAAAGCTGATCTGATTTGCTTAAGGGGCTGTCTAAAGCAACTAGCTCTAGTTGCTTAACCAGCCGACCTTGCTGGCAGAGAAAATCCAGATGCTGTGAGGCAGGGGTACTAGCACTGCCCGTCTACAAGACTTTTTTCAGAAATCCTTCATTGTATTTCTGACACTGAATGACAACAATCTCGCATTATGATCATATTAAATCTTTCCTTCATGTAATCATACAACCGATTGGATCACTTTATCTACCGTAAGCTAAGCTGGAAAAAGTGATTTCAGCTGACATAATTTAAATTGGATATATGACATATATGTAAACAGTTATTGATCGTCAATTCATTCAATTGTAGAGTTAATACATTTTTTGAATAAGTAGGTTAGTAGCTGCGTTTCCAATACAGTTTTTTTGCAAAATAAATGTGATACTTCTAAAATTTGACATAGTGCAACTGCAATTTGTTTCCATTGATTGATGTTTAGCATATTAGCAGTTTGTCTCGTGAAATCTCGTCCCGCGCGACTCCACTTTGAGGATGACAGTTATTTATATTTTTTAGTTGTTTGTAAAAAAATTCCGTCTCCTCCTGCGTCTACTCATACTGCGCCATATTTACTTGACATGAACTGGTTCACGTGACCCCTTACGGGGTTCGGGGATGTGTAAATGCGAAAAAAAGTGTTTCCATTACAATTTTGCAATATACTTTTAAATCGACACGTTTGAAAAACCTCCTCATGAGAGCGTAAAACCTTTTAGTGATATTCGAGAAGTTTTTTTTAAATGTAGGTGTTTCCGTTAATGTTTTTCTTTTATTGCAATATTTAGTTTTTGCGCAATTCTAGGAGTGATGAAAGCGCACCTAATTATGCTTTTACTAAAATGCAGTAAACATGGTCGGTCCAGACCATGACAATTTCAGCAATGGACCCATTTATACTTGGGCCTCTGTCTTGGCCACCCCTTCATGTTCGTTGACAGACAATTGTCCGTTTCTTGAAGGCCAACCAGAGAGAAAGTGAGCACTACATACCCTGTTCTGGTGTGTGTTCATGTAAAACCGGTGAAAACTTATTATGTTCACGTGCCTTCTCGTCTTGATGATTATACCAGTCAAATACACAACTGTCTGCCGTCGCTCTGATATCATCGCTTAAGATGGACACAAGATCTAGTTTGCTTTACAGCTGTTTTCTGCCCTTCGGATACAGTTATGTGCATGCATGAGTGACGTATGCAACAATTAAGAAAAGGGTCCAAAGTGACGTGACTATAATAGTCTCTGGAAAATAAATACCCTTCTTAAAGAAATGCGTGGGTCCATGAAATGCTATTTTTAGGCTATATTTAGTCATTCGTGCGGTTTTGTCAGAGTACCGTTAAATGAGTTTGTATGCTGTTGTGGAGTACTTTAAACAGCAGTGTGTGCACTGTTTCAAATAAGAACCTTACAACAACGAAAATGACAAATAAGTGCCCTTTTTTGGTTACGGGAAACTGCATTCATGCACTGCCTTTTTTGACCAGGTCATCTTTGGAAAATCAAGTTATGCTGAGTTCATGAAAGAAGCGTATACACCTGTCATCTACCACAACAAGTAAGGTTCAGTCGACTTTTTTTGTGTTTCCAACAGTTTTTTCACATCTTCTTTCAACATTGTTTAACTCTTGCTCAAAAGGTCTCCTGAGTTCTATGAGGAGATGAAGATGAAGATTCCTGCCAATCTTACAGACAACCACCATCTGTTTTTCACCTTCTACCACATCAGCTGCCAGACCAAACAGAATATTTCTCTGGAGACCCCTGTGGGCTACACTGTGAGTGCACTCCAAGAGCTGGCTCACATTTAGTACCATCACCCACACACTCATTTGGAAGATAGCTCTTTCTGTTGTCTTGCCATCTATAAGAGATCACTTGTCTTTTTTCCTGCTTGCAGTGGATACCTTTGATGCAGCATGGCCGACTACGCACTGGCTCCTTCAGCCTGCCGGTATCTGTGGAAAAGCCTCCACCCAGCTACTCTGTACTCACCCCTGATGTGAGTGTTTTTGTTGGTTTTTTTTTAGAGATTTTGAACATCAATTCACTCACTGTCACTTGTTCCTTTGTGATATGACTGAGTGTTAAATATGTTTGATATCTCTATGGCAGGTTCAGCTACCAGGCATGAAGTGGGTGGATAATCACAAAGGGGTGTTCAATGTCGAGGTGACAGCAGCCTCCTCAGTTCACACTCAGGTACACAAATTTACTTTTTATACAGATTCTTCTTCATTTCCATATGCTTTTACCTCCTAGTGGTAATAAGCTTTTTTTTTTCAGGCATGAGTATTATAATCATAGTGATGTTTTAGAGATATTTATCTACATTTTGATGTTGCAGTAGTAAAATATTTATGCATGTTCCAGTATGAGCAGGGAGCTCATGCAGTTTTATAATTCTATACATTTAGAAAATCACCTATTAAATCTGGACAGAAATAACTTTTATAGCTGATTTAGTTCTTATGTTGCCAGACCCTTAGTTTTTATCATAAGCCTACCTGACATGGTTCGACAGTAGTCTTCCGTTTTTATCAGAGGTGTCACTTAATGGTGTGTGACATGTACAAATCAGCAGATGTTCATTGAGGTGGTGTCAACCTGTCACTCTGACACATTAGCTGATAAATCTCTTAAAAGAAAACAAAACGCACAAAACTCACTGGACATGACATTACTGGATGGTGACACCTCTGATAAAGATGTACGCATCAGCTGATGCGACCAGCCAGAACAGCTCATCCAAACGGCAGGTCCATTGCGCCCCCTGCCGATGGCTTGTTGCCGGAGGATGTTGATCCAGGTGTGGTAAAGCAGGAAAGGCCCCTTCATCCCAGTTCATGGCTGTCTGGGTTTACTTTCTGATCTCCACTGCTTCCATGATCCGGCACTGGTGTCGATTGTGCTCTGTGCGGATGACTTTGGCATTTCCAAGTCCAAGTCCATGATGCGATTTTCCTGTCTGCAGTGGTCTGTTTTTGCTGATTTCATGTTTTCTTGTAGTTCCTGTCTTTTTCTTGATTGTGTTTGTCTTTTTATAGTTTCTCTTTCACATTCCTTTCGAAGTTTTCTTTTGTGTAAGTTTAAAGGGACGTCCTGTTTCTCCTATGTATGTTTTATTGCATGAATGACACAGTATTTCGTAAATGACGTTGCATTTATTGTTGTGGTCAATCTTGTCTTTGGGGTGGACTACGAGATGTCTTAGTTTTGTGTGTGGTTTTACCAGGTTGTTGAAGTGGTGTTTGTATACTGTCCTTTGTGTGCGTACTGTAATGCCTCTGATATATGGTAGTATGACCATTCCTTTATTTTCTGTTTTTCTATCTGTTTTCTTTTGTTCTCTTCGCTCCACCTGTTTCCGTCCCTTTCTCATTGGCCATTGCGGATACTGACATCTGGGCAGCGTGCTTTAAATATTTTTTCTACTTTTCTGTCCATTATCAGTTCAATTCAATCATATAATATTCTAACTTCTGACAATTTGTGGGTGGTGAGATGTTCTGAAGTCCATTATAAATACTGTTCCGTGTCTGTTGGTTTCCTGTGAATTCTTACCTTTTTTTTTTGACAGCCATCGCCTTTGTGTGCGATGTTTATGTCCAAGAAGGCGATGGATCAGTTTTTTTCTTCGCGCGTGAATTAAATTTTCCCCTTGTTCATGGTATTGAGGTGGTCTGATCTGTTGTGTATGTCCTACTTGACCTTTTTCAGTATGTTGTCAACATACCGCTTCCATAACGTTTGATGGCATTGCTCAGGTGCAGTGTTATGACTATTTTTTCTGGATCTTCCATAAAAAAGCCGCACATAATGGCTGACAAGGGGTCTCTCAATGGCAAAACTTTCCTTTTGCTGTAAATGGTCTTACGGAATCAGATGTAGCAATGAAATGAAGAAGCAGGGAGATGTTGTGTGCAGTGAGTTTTGTGCGTTTTTTTTTTTTTCTTTAAAGAGATTTATCAGCTGATAAATGTGATGTGTACATCAGTTTGGGTGGTGTCAGCCTGTCACTCTTACAAGTCAGATTGACAGGTCAACATCGCCTCAATGAACATCAGCTGATTTTTACATGTCACACACCATTAAGTGACACCTCTGATGAAGACCGAAGACTACCATCGAAACATGTCAGGTAGGCTTATGCTAAAACTAAGTGTCTGATAGCATAGGAACTAACTCAGCTATAGAAAATTATAGACACTGAATTTTATTGGGTTTGAAATAGCTTTGAGTTTTTAAGGAATCTAAAAAATTGTTCTGCCAAGTCAAAATTGACCAAGTTCACCTGGCACTGGTAATCTGTATTGTGGTTCCCCGCTAGGACCCTCACCTGGATAAGTTCTTCACTCTGGTGTATGTGCTAGAGGAGTACTCCTTCCCTTTCCGTCTTAAAGATGTCATCATAACTGAGGCTAACATGGAGGGAGAGCTGAAGGCCAGTATAGCAGCACTGAGAGGGGCTCTGCTGGATACCTGCATCAGGTTTTTGCATCAGCTGATTAACAAACTCATTCAACTTATCGTTTACCCTCCAGTCATTGCAGGCCAAATTGGTGAGCACACTCTTAAAAATTTAAGTAAAGTTCTTGTCTTCCACACAAGTTGATGCCAATTTACTAGCTGAAGTTTTAAAATCTGCCTCATTTCTTAATTATCTATAGTGAACCTTGGACGAGCTGCTTTTGAAGCTATGGCTTTGTTGGTCAACCAGATCCACAAAAACCTGGAAGGAAACCAAGACCAGCATGGCCGCAACAGCCTGCTGGCATCTTACATCCATTATTGCTTCCGTCTGCCCACTGCCGAACCTGCTGTGCCCCCGGCAGGTGTGTCACCAGAATAAACAGTACAACCATTTTACCGAATATCTCCGCTTGTTTTTCTCATCTGTGTCTCTTCCTTATGACTAGCAGGTACTCAGCCTTATGATCTGCCTATGCAGTATGCTACCTTATCCAGGGCAACGGCCCGCCCAAGCAGCCTACACCTGTCCCGTTCCAAGAGTATTAGCAACTCCAACCCTGATCTGGCTAGCACACCAATTTCCCCTGACGAGGAGGTCCAAAGGATAATAGGATGCAAGGTGAGTTGCTTATTTTTTTCTTCTCGAAGTTCTTTAAAATGTAATGAAAACAGCTAAATGGTTAGCCTAGTTAATACCTTCTGGAAGACATGCAGTTTCTTGGTTGCTTTTTAATATTTTGTGTAATATCTGCCCTGATGTCTTGGTTTGGACTTGTGTTCTTAAAGTCAGGTGTTGCCTTTTTAAAGAAACATTATTTAATGTATAGATTCATGTATATGTGTAGATTTTTTGTTTTGATCATTATAAAAACTGTTGTTGAAACTGAATTTCATTATACAGTAACTGTAACTTCTGGTGCCATGTCACATTTCACTTGAACCAGGTGTTTTGATGTAATGAAGATGTCTTTACTCTTCACAACAGATTCAATAAACTCAAGATGACTGAGACTGCTTAGTCAATGCAATTATGCTTTGTGCCTCTGTCCCTTGTGTTTCTTATAGTTCCCCCAGTTCCTTGCTCTCCCACAACCCATTTCCTTTTCCAACTTACATTTTATGCCCTTAATTTTAGCTTCTTCCCATTTTTTTCCCCCTCAAGTAATATCTTCTGTGGTTTTTGCCCTTCCTTTACTTACTGTGTCCTTGCCTCTTGCCACAATGTTTGTGTGTATTTTGTTTGTGTGTCCGGTGGCTTATGGCAGGGTATTGATCGCTCCCACTCCTGGGTAAATTCTGCTTATGCCCCTGGGGGCTCCAGATCTGTGCTACGCCGGAACCTCAACTCCAGCTGTGAGCTTAAGCAGGTGCCAAATCCTTCCTCCTCCTCCTCCTCGTCTTCACCTCCACCTCCTTCATTACCTTTATCTTGCATAGTCTCTGATCAACTCTCCTGGGTAATTTCTTATTCAACTTCTCGGGGTTGTATTGAGTTTGTCTGCCTCTTTGTCTACTAACCTCGTTCTACATGTCTTTTTTTTTTTATTATCAATTAGTACGTCTGGTCCATTATTCCCAAAAAATTTTTTCCTCTGCTGCCTAACGGGCAGTATGTGTTGTGCTCAGTTAACAGAAGCTCTGCCTGGGGCTTGTTAGGTTTCTAACCAGCCTTTTAATCATGGGAGTTAATGGAGAATTCTCTGGCCACTCGCTCATTCCCATTCACCAATTTTTTCACATCACTTTCCTCATGTTTGTGTGTTCACCTCACCATCACTTCATGTCAGGCAAGCGACCTCAGCTGCAATCGCATGTCTGCCTTTCTGGACAGCGTGGCTTTGTTTTCAGTTCCCACAAGGCAGATTACCAAGAAGGTAAAACTGGAATATACTGTAACAAACTCAATGGCATTCTTTGTGTAAAACCATTACATTGATTCCCACACATTCAGAAACTTTTAATGTAATTAACATTCATCATCATCCATTGCATTCTAACATCTATGTCTGACATTGAAGTGATGATACAAATTTGGTTTATACAGTGTATCTGTAATTCATTAAGTGGTACTGATTATTACAGTATTTTTACTATATATATATATA
>JBAMHW010000023.1:18529849-18556541 GCA_037177495.1 Rhadinocentrus ornatus
CACATTACTGTCCTCATGTGAGCTAAATCTAGGTGTTTTGGTTCATGTCCAGTTGCTCAACGAGGAGCTGGGTTTACAGTGGGTGGTCAGTACCAGCACTGTGAGGGAAGCAGCACTGCAGCAGGCTTGGTTTTTCTTCCAGCTAATGGTTGGTATTTTATCTTAACTTGTAATAAATTTATGTCTTAAAACAAAATTGCAAACTCATACTGGTTATAACTGGTCATCATTTTCATAATTTCCTTTTTCCTCCTCACACCTGCAGACGAAGAGCATGGCTCATCACTTATTTCTGACCTCTAAATTGGACATTCCGAGGCGTCAGCGTTTCCCAGACCGCTTTGTTGATGACATTAATGCGCTTGTATGTGCCATCAGTGCAGACATTGTCAGCCGGTATCACAAGGTACAGATACGTCAAGGCTACACCAGATTGTTACTTACCTTCTCTCATATGGTAGTTAAAGTGTACTAGAAATGTTCCCAGCATTCTTTCTATTAACTGTGATTTGAGTACACTGAACAACAAAAAAATGAGTTTTACCAGTTTTTTCTTGTCAAATAGGAAGTTACTTTATTTTTTTAACAAATAATCATTGTCGGTTGATTTAGACATAAAATGTAGTAAATCATGTCTGTCTTCCAAAATGTTTCTTATCATAATTAATCACATTTTTTTTTTTAAATTATCGTCTTGTTTATCCCTTTGAAATCCCTCTGCATCTCTCTCAGGATGTGGAGCTTGTGGAGAGGTTAAATAGCAGTCTGGCCTTCTTCCTGAATGACCTGCTGTCTCTCATGGATCGGGGCTTTGTGTTCAGCCTCATTCGCTCCTTCTACAAACAGGTGCACATTTACCCCCCTCTTATTCTTTCTGTGAATTCCAACACCCCAATACTCCCACTCCACTTTTGATGTTTTTCCACAAACTTGTGTGCTTAACAGATTGCTAACAAGCTCCACACAGCGCAAAATCCCAGCTCTCTAAATGCCCTGAGGATGGACTTCATTCGTATCGTCTGCAGCCATGAACACTATGTCGTCCTTAACCTACCCTGCTCAACGCTGAGCCCTCCAGCATCTCCCTCACCTTCCACTTCCTCCACCACCTCTCAGGTACAGGAGCAAGGTGGAAAATAGAATAAAACTGATTTAGATTTGTTGTTTATTATATTAACAAAAAAAAAAAAGTATCTTGAAAACTTGCATTCCCACAAGGCATTTGGATTGTATAGATTTGATTGATATTTGTCTTCTAGAGTTCAGCATTTTCCAGTATGGTGCAAGACCAGGGTGTGGCCACCATGTTTGAGCTCTCCGTCCCTTTTCGCCAGCAGCACTTCCTGTCTGGACTGCTGCTTACTGAGCTTTCTCTCATTCTTGATCCTGATGGTGAAGGGTGTGTTCTTGTTTTAAGTGTTTTGTTTTAAGAATTCAATCCCTAAAAGGAAAGTAATCTAAAACCTTTATCAGTATACATGAAATTTACACAATGAAGAAAAAAAGACTGCAACTTTTTTATTTTTTTATTTTTTTATCTCTAGGGTTTTTTTCCTTCATAAAAAAGCCATCAGTGCTGTACACTCCCTGCTGTGCAGCCATGATGCAGACCCCCGTTACAGCAACCCTCAGGTCAGAGCCCACATTGCTCAGCTCTACCTGCCTCTCATCCCCATCGTCATGGAGACTTTACATCAACTCTACGACTTCTGTGGTGAGCAGAAAAATATTTGAAGCTAATATAGACTTTTTTTGCTATATTTTTTTTGTTTTTTTTGGCAGAAATAGAAAATATCTGAAGGTACTTTTTTTAAATTTCTTTGTAGACTCTTCGCCTACTTGGGTCCGCCATTCATCCGCCTACACCGATGATGCTGACCCAGACAGTGGCAACACTATCAGTCAGTCTGTTGCCATGGCAATTGCTGGCTCCCCTTTGCCGCACGCCAAAACCAGCCCATTTGCACTCCCCTCAGTGGTAAGTGATGGCAGCAAGGGTCAGACTTCTCCCCTGGGCCCTACAGACTCACAGGTCACACATCGGCCTCTGTGTAGGAGGCATCTCCTTTAGTTTGACGGATGATCACGCCTTAAAAATACTCACTTCAAAAGCATTTCCATTTTTTTTTTCCCATGTTGTTCTTTTCTGAAGTATCTTTGCTATTTTTGGCCTGTAGGTGGTTATTTGTCCTTTTTTCTTCCTCATGTTCTTAATGCAGCCTTTTTGCTATATTTTGAAGCAGATTACAAGATTGGCACTGAGTTTGTGTGTTTGTCCTCACCAGGCTGGGCGCCAAACCAGCTCCCTGTCTGCCGAGTGCAGCAGGACTCTGCTGGTGTGTTTTCTGTGGGTGATGAAGAATGCAGATGAGAGTCTCCTAGAGCGCTGGGTGTCAGATTTGTCTGTACTTCAGATCAATCGATTGCTTGATCTGCTGCACCTCTGTGTTTCCTGCTTTGAATACAAGGTAGTAATATAACAAACTGTTGCATAGTTTGAGAATATTTAATTAAATAAAAAATGCTTTGTTATTCATTTCATTCAATTTCATAATCACTGTAAATCATCCCACAGTCTCCTTAGGGAGGAGAGGTCACCCCCTTCTCTCTCTCACATACACACATAAGGTCTTTTACTGAACTGACATTTGTTTTTTACGTCATGATGGTTGATGGGATTTATAGGGGAAAAAGACTCTGGAGAGGATCAACAGCCTGACATTTAAAAAGTCTCAGGACATGAAGGCCCGCCTGGAAGAAGCCATACTGGGAACTATTGGAGCCCGTCAGGAGATGGTTCGCCGCTGCAGAGGTAAGTAGCATCAGTACACAATATTATTATTTATTTATTTTTTTTTTTTTTTTTTTTTTTTTTTTTTTTAGAAATGTGACTTGTTTGCAGAAATGAATTTAATCTTACAGAAAGGAGTCCTTATGGCAGCCAGGAGAATGTCAGATGGAGAAAGAACGTCACTCATTGGAGACAAAATGCAGACAGAGTTGATAAGTATGACCATCACAGTAATTACATCAATGCTAACTGCAGACGTTTTAAACTGAATACTTATGTTTGCACATAATATACAATATTACTAACAGATTCCCAGATTAGAATTGGAATTACGTGCATGTTTCTGTGTAATATGCTGCATCCTCATGTAAATGGAGTTTGAATGTAATCCTGATGACTGTAAAATAACAATTTCAGGACTAAAGCTGAGGTGGAACAGGAGTCTGTGGTGGATGGAAACTTGGCTACTGAAGCATCTTTGATAGTACTGGACACATTGGAAATTATAGTAAAGGTAAAAACAACATTTATAAAAAATGTACTACACTTTTCTCATGTGCTTACATATGGTGCAGTTCCTTCATATAGAAATTCCATTCTGTAGTTTATTGTGCCCCTCTCCTCTTTTAGACTGTGGTTGCATCTGAATTGAAAGAGAGTGTTCTAGGTGGGGTGCTGCGAGTGCTTCTCCACAGCATGGCAGGCAACCAGAGCGCCCTCTTTCTGCAGCATTGCTTCACTACACAGAGAGCTCTAGTTTTCAAGGTAGGAGCAGTTTCTCCTTGTCTTCAGGTGTCTCCAGGTCTGCAGTTGGTTAATCATCCTCATGACAAAAAACAACCAAATATAAATTCTACTATTTACATAATGTACAGCCATTTCAAGGGGAAACAAAGAAAAGAATGCATGTGTCTTATTCTAGACAGCTTTTTATTATTTTGCAAAAAAAAGATAAATTAACCAAAGTAAAATGCTGTTAATTATGTACAATATTTCAGTGTAAAGACCAAACTGTTTTGATGAAAAGGACCTTTTTTATGTGCAGTTTCCTGAGATGCTGTTTGAAGAGGACACAGAACTTTGTGCAGACCTTTGCCTGCGTCTCCTGCGTCACTGCAGCAGCAGTGTTGGTTCTGTCAGAAGTCACGCCTCTGCTTCCCTTTACCTGCTAATGAGGCAAAACTTTGAGATTGGAAACGTAGGTTTAAACACTGTTTGGCATTTTGTTGGTTTTTTATTGTTACTATAAAAAAGAATAGAATAGAAATGGATTTTGACTTACTCTCAAAGCCATTTGTCTGCATGTTTTCATTACAAACTCTAATTTTTAAGTCAAAGTGGCAACTTTTTTTCTGGTCTTTAATCAGAACTTTGCACGAGTTAAGATGCAGGTCACAATGTCTCTGTCCTCCCTGGTGGGAACGTCACAAAACTTTAATGAAGAGCATCTTCGTCGATCATTAAAGACAATCTTGACATATGCTGAAGTGGATGTAGAGCTACGAGACACACCTTTCCCAGAGCAGGTATAACTTTGTTATTTTCACAACATCCAGTTTTCAAGCTGCTCAAATGGAAAAAGGCTTAATAATAATAATAATAATAATAATGGTATATGTGCTAATAAACCTGCAGGTCCAGGATCTGGTGTTCAACTTGCACATGATTCTAACTGACACTGTAAAGATGAAAGAGCATCAACAGGATCCTGAAATGCTAATTGACCTCATGTACAGGTATGGCCATGTCCACTATGAAGCTAGTAAACAAAAATAGTGTTTCATGTGAAACTTGAATTGTTTTCTCATTTTCAGGATTGCCAAAGGCTACCAAAACTCACCTGACCTTCGGCTGACGTGGCTGCAGAACATGGCAGGGAAACACTCTGAGAGAGGAAATCACGCTGAGGCGGCCCATTGTCTGGTCCACAGTGCAGCACTGGTGGCAGAATACCTAAACATGCTGGAGGATTGCCGCTACCTGCCCATTGGCTGTGTCACATTTCAGGTTGGTGCTTGCAGTTTTATTTGGATACCCATTCTACTGACAAACACTTCATGTGAACAAATTAAAAGATTTAACAGGTTTTTTTTGTTGTTCATTCGCACTTCTTAATTTTTTTCACAGCATATTTCATCCAACATATTGGAGGAGTCAGCAGTATCCGATGACGTCCTGTCTCCTGAGGAGGAAGGCATTTGTGCTGGAAAGTATTTCAGCGAGTCTGGCCTGGTGGGCCTTCTGGAGCAAGCAGCTGCCTCTTTTAACATGGTAACTTTCACATTCTCTGACTACATGGTGACAGACTACATACTAGCAGAGCACAAGTTAGAGCAATAACATGGCTGAAAGACATTTTGTGATTTAGTGGTGACTGTAGAAATGTTCCATTATCCTGTGACCACAGGCTGCTATGTATGAGGCCATTAATGAAGTGTACAAGATACTGCTGCCCATCCATGAAGCTAACAGGGATTTCAAAAAGCTGGCTACAGTCCATGGGAAGCTACAGGATGCCTTTAACAAAGTCTACAACCAAGTTAGTTCACAGTTTGTTTCCCTGCTGATAACAAAGTGTTTGTGGTTATGAAAAATTGTATTTTTTTTTTTTTACTGTTTTTCATGTTATATGTTTCTTCTCATTTTTCAACATTTTCAGAGTTCAGGATGGGAGGTAACAAGCTCATCTGACATAATAAAAATAACATAAGATAAAACAAATTATGCAGTAATTTCTGTTTTGTGTTGACAATATTTTTCTTTCCTTCCACTGTTTTGGTGTTTTTGTTTTCCTCAATTCCTGTGTGAATGACACGTTACCGGTGAGTAATACAAAACATGCCATCACAATTCTACATGAATGTTTTATATTTATTAGGACACCATCCATTTTTTTTCCTGTCGCTCCTACTGTGCAAAGCAACCTCTCAGCTTCCATATGTATTTTCCCTTCTTTTTTACAACAGTTCTTTTCTTACTAAAAATGTTATCTATTAATATCTAACAGAAAATATATATTTTTTAAACATTTTCAAATGTTAATTAAAACCAAGTTGTAGTTTCCAAAAGCTCTTTAATAAGTCCAGAGATAATTCTTTTTTCTTTGTTTTTCTTTTTTCTTCTTCCTCCAATTCTGCCAGCTGATTTCAATTAATTCAGCTTCTTTCTTTTTCATCCCCTTAAAGTGTCTAGAGAATGTTTGGCACCTACTTCCGAGTGGGTTTCTATGGCTGCCAGTTTGGAGACTTGGATGAGCAGGAGTTTGTCTACAAGGAGCCTTCAATCACCAAGTTAGCTGAAATCTCCCACAGACTTGAGGCATGATGATTCATTATGATACTAATGAAGGTGCCATTAGCGATTTAAGAGAAACCTCAAAATGAATCCTTTTGTTGTTCAGGAGTTCTACTCTGTGAAGTTCGGGGATGATGTGGTTGAAATTATTAAGGACTCTAACCCAGTGGACAAAAGCAAACTGGATCCAAATAAGGTAATGTAATATGTGTGTTTGTTGCTACTAGAAAAACCTGCACAAGTTTTAAAGTTTCTAACTTCACTGCTAATTGTTACAGGCCTACCTCCAGATCACCTACGCTGAGCCCTACTTTGACACATATGAGTTGAAAGAAAGAATCACCTACTTTGAAAAGAACTACAACCTGCGCACCTTCATGTACTGTACTCCCTTCACTCTGGATGGCCGTGCCCATGGCGACCTGCATGAGCAGTACAAACGCAAAACCATCTTGACAACATCTCATGCCTTCCCCTACATAAAGACGCGCATCAATGTGACCCACAAGGAGGAGGTAGATGTCTTCTTTAGTGAGATCACAAGTGAAACAAGTGTAGTGCGTGTTGTCATATTGTCGTCTTTGGTCCTGCAGATTATTCTTGTCCCCATGGAGGTGGCAATTGAAGACATGCAGAAGAAAACTCAGGAGCTTGCATTTGCTACAAACCAGGATCCTGCAGACCCTAAGATGCTGCAAATGGTGCTGCAGGGCTGTGTGGGAACTACTGTCAATCAGGTGCTTAACTGGCATTTGCAATTTCTGATGCAAAGAATTAATAATCATAATATATTTATTGTCTCAAAAGCCAGTCATCCTCTGGAGAATTAATCTCATTAAAATTGGGCTTCTTGTCAGTGTTTGAAGTCAAGATAAGCGTTCCTCAGCAAATATGTAACAGTTTCTCCCCCTTACAGGGCCCCCTTGAGGTGGCACAGGTCTTTCTCTCTGACATTCCTCATGACCCAAAGCTGTTTCGCCATCACAACAAACTGCGTCTTTGCTTTAAAGACTTCACTAAGAGGTGATGACACACTCCACAACTCACACGCAGACTGCTGTGCAAACAATAAAAGCACATCCCAATTGTGTGTGTCTTTTTTTGTTATTTTTCATGCAGGTGTGAGGATGCCCTGAGGAAGAATAAGGCTCTGATTGGACCAGACCAGAAGGAGTACCACAGAGAGCTGGAGAGAAACTACAATAAACTAAAAGAAGCTCTGGGTCCTCTAATCAACCGCAAGATCCCCCAGCTGTACAAAACCCTACCAGCTCAGACTCTGCAAACACAACGGTAACTTGAGACATTAAAAGCACACACGCCTACACACAGGGACACGCAAATGAGCTTATGCTGCTTCTTGAACTGCAACGGAATACAAAACTTTATCTCACTGCCGGCTAAAGGCTCATACACTAATGAAAGGGCGTGCAAAAAACATTTATTTTAGATATTTTAAATCTATCAAGATTTTAGAGTCCTTGATAAAAAAAAAAAAAAGAAGCTGGCTTGATTTAGGAAATGCTCACCATATGTTTTGAGTTTTATCATTTCATTTTGACTGCAGCTCGATGTGTGCACATGAGGGTCATTGGACTGTTTATCTAAAATCTGAAACAGAACCAGAGACAGAGAGTTTTTTTAAGTTGTTGTAGCTCATATTAATTAAATGTAAACAAATCTTTCATGTGTCACAAAATTCATTGTTTTCACTAACGCCATCTCTTTTTCTCTCTTTCAGGAACTCCTACAGCAGGTCCAGTCTTCGCAAAGTCGACTGTTGAGGTGCAGATGACTAAAAAAGAACACAAGGCTTTAGAAATTAGCACCATCTCATCCCGTCTGTTCCCCTCCCCCCACTACCCCGCACACCAACTGTCAAAGGCACACGCACCATCCTCTTCCTCGTTATTTTACCCCCTTCGCCTGCCCAGCCACCCAGTTATGTCTTAACCCCCCCCATACACACACACACGCAAACACACACAGCTAGTTGTCACTTCTTTCCCAGCTGAACCATCTCCCCCGTCTCCACCAGTCTCACACCTCTGTAGAGAAGAAATCTCAGCTGTTTATACTGGAAGGTTATCTGCTCTGTAAACATTATTTGGAAGGAGGCTCTTAAGATGCCAGAATTAAAAATGGATTTAAAAAAAAACTTTAAAAAGTAATTACTTAGTGGCAACCCAAAGTAATCTCTTGAAGCTTGATCAGGCTTGAACTTTTATTATTTTAACAGACAAAAGCTACCAAACATTTTGTATCCAAATCATTGAGCAGGTAACCAGTTTTCTTTTTGCTTTTTAATAGGCAGCAGGTGGTCTGTTTTGTGTCCTTTTCTTTTGTATTTGTAAGAGATATTTTTCTAAATCATTTGTAGTTTTAGTCGCTGCCAGACGTTGTTATAAAATAGTCCCAGGGAGTTTTTCTTTTGTTGTCAACAGACCAAATAACTTACATTCCTTCCTTCTCAAGTTGTCACACTAATCTGTACATCTTGTTTTAAGAATTCAATATAGAGTTGGTGGGCGCAACTGTGTAAACTCAGGCCTCCGGGCTTGTACACAAGGAAAAGAACAAGATGGCCTGTTTTAAATGTGTGTGTTTTTTTTGTTTTTTAACTGTGAATTTTCTCTTGTAATGCACTGCAGTCACATCAGATGCTTATCACATATTAAGAACTGCCTCTGACCCAGCTGTCTCCTTCACCCACATAAACTGTTCAAAGTGCAGCATCTACTATCAAAATGCAGTACTGTGTGATATCTGAATATGATCTGCCTGGTTAAGTAATGTTATTATTATTATTATTTTTTAACCTTAACTGCTATCAAAAAGCACCCTGTATGTGTTGTATAAGTTCACCACTGCTTGTTAAAAGTTTGCATTTAATGTACTACTGTATCTGTTAAATTGCACTATTATAAAACAATCTGTGGCATATTAACACTGTAACAAGTTAACTAGTTAAGGAACTGCTTTTCTGCTTTTCTACCAGTTAGATTTTTATTTATTTTCTCTCCCATTAAATATTTCTTCATACACGTCTTGCTTTTATTTGTGAAGCTATACAACTGTTCTCTAATTAATATGCAATATGTTTGTCGCTGCTGTAAGTTTACCAATTAATGAGTGAGTGTTGCTTTCTGTAAACATGTTTTTCATCAGCCTCACATGTTATTCTGTACCTTCTGTACAGTATTACAATATGATAAGGTAAGCAACTAAAGTACAACTTGAATATTAATTTTTTCTATGAAGAGTTCGTATGAAAGTTCAACTTAAGCTTATAGTGAAGACCAATGTTTCTGTTACTGTTTTGTAATTATTCTGTATTTAAAACCGCAAAAGAAGTCAAATTATCAAGTTTAAATTGTAAATATGTTGATTAGTCTTTTCACACCAGATCTTAATGCAAATCTAAATTATATTAGATGTATATATATAACAAATATATACAAGGGCATGTGTGTAGATTTTAAAATGAGGAGGTACAGATCCTTGACATTACTTGAAAAAGCACATGTCTTTTGTGTTAGTCCCTGCTGGTATTTGGCTTGAAAGTTCTTGGAGTGATTTGATGCTCTGCTAAGACTCAGAGGTGTTCCTATTGTGGATGCTCATCACATAAGTTGTCTCTATAGTAGGTCCTTGAGGAGCCTTTAGTCTAAAGAAATGTGATGTATATGTTTGCATTGCCTTCAATCTTTTGTTGTACGCGTCCTTGGAGGTCAGTGAGGGTCTTTCAGGTAATTGCAGACGACTCTGACAGGGGTACAAGACACAAGCCTCTGTGTTTATCCTGGTGGCTGCTGGCCCTTTAAGAGTAGCGGGAGGGGGCCCGGAGCATCTTGGCTGCGGTGTTTTTGTCTCTGTCAGTGAGCGCTCCTGGGCCGAGAAGGCTGAAAGGGTTTCCAGAAGGCAGGTAAGAGCAGCAGATAAGTTATATTTCCTCAGTTTGAAAAATATGTTTGTCTGTCTATATCAAACTGTGTTTTAAAGCGCTTCAGACGGCGCGGCTTGGTGAGATTTCTTTTGAGAAGCGTCGGTCTTGCCTATTTCACCGGTCCTATTTCTCCGAAATAACGGGTCCTTGATACCCCCAAAACCACCCCAGATGCTGTTAGACGTCTATAATGATTCACAAATGTTGAGACAACCTGGGTTTCGTAATATCGTTTTAGAGTTTGTAAACCTTTAAAGGAATGTGTTAGTGAGTCTCGTGGTCGCTCTTTCAGTGCGTCCTTTTTGTTTACAGCATCATCGGAGGGTCTTCACGGTGGCGTAAGCGCCTCCAACCAAAAGAAAAAATATCTTTAATAATAGCCCACTAATGCATTATATCATTTCTATATTATCTGAAATTACGCCTGTTTTATTGTAACGCGAGTTAATGGTGGACACATTTCTTGGGATTTATGTCTTGTCGTTGGAAAGCTGAGCGTTAATAGCTCACCATTGTAAAATTCATTACATGGGCTGTTAAGTCATTTTCATAGTGAGCTCATGGGGAGGACTTCTTTTTCCGAGTTCAACTTTTATTTTTTGAGTTTGGAAAAAATTGAGCAACGTTTAATTTTTACACAATCCGTTTCTTAACTCCATCTTAAACAGAAACACATTTTGGTTTGTTTATTCATTGTTAGTCAACTTTCCCCCCATAATGCATGGCATTTTGCAATATCACTACATGTTTAATTAGATTAAAAACTAAAAAAAACTCAATTAAGCCATAAGGACTCTGGGAATAGGGTGGGTCCCAGGCATCCTGCGAGTTTTCATTACTTCCAGATGTTTTTCTTTGCGCTTCTTGCCTCAAATTTGCTGCTCTCGCCGGCTGTAGTAGGTCAGTCTTCACCAAGGGGAGGATGAACTCTGAAGGAGGTGATTGTCAGCAGGGCAGGTGGAGTGTAAACAAAGTCGATTTTACTCCCCCCCAATTTGTCATATAAACCGATTAGTAAAATCTTAATAGTCGAAATGCCTAAGCTAAATCTTTCCCCTGTACCTATTATGCATTATATTAATTACATTTTTTTTAGGGAATCAAATTTCTATGTTTTTATGTGGCATATTGGCTAAATTGGTCAGAAAACATGTCAGATGTTTTTTTTTTCATGGAGGACATGCAGAACTTGGCAGGATGTGGGGGTGTAGTCATCAGTCTGTTACACTGCATCATTCAATACACCACTGTCCTGCTGTTGTATAATGGCTTTCTGGTTGTATTAAATCAGCTAACAGGGAATAGCTTGTAGCAGCTGCATGCTGATTCCTGTGTGGTCACGTGAACAGGGGTGGTTGTTTATTACTCTTGTGTACTCCCATTTATATTCAAAAGCACTAAGTCTAATGTTGAATCTATTGTTTTCAGTTGTGGCTTAAACAAAAATGTAACATTATAGCTCTTGAAAGGATGCCCTGTTGAGGTATATAGTAAACCAAATAAGGTGTCATCTGAATATGATCTAGGAACTTATGAGTTTAGTGAAAGCGGTCTATTACTGGTGTATAGAGGGACCCTGTGGAATTCACATCAGACAACTCTGGGAGTCCCCAAGACTGCAATTTGAGAATCCTATGGTCAGGTCTGTGTGCTGCTGGAGTTTCCCTCGGCAGTTTTCTTAGCTGGGCTGGAATGTGATTGTCTCATCGTGGCATTTGGGCCCAGGGGTGCTGTGGTGGAATGCAGGGCTATAAACCCCATTTGCACACATGGGCCACACGCCGGGCACTTAAATGGTTTAGTGAGGCTAATGAAATTACACCCTAAACCTTCATCAGACAGTCTGTCACTGTCTTTGGTCTACAATGGATTATCTTTTCTGAAAGGTTTTACTGCCTAATCAATTAACTGTTCTGTTAAAGCATTATACACCATTATTGTGTATTTTCTATTGCTTGCAATGAGGAATATTTGTAATATGAGCATTTTTAATGTTGTTTATGGGCCAAGTTGTTTTTTTTTTTATTGTGCCTTCAGATAAACCATTCAAATCAGAAATTAACAAGAAATCAATTAGTTTGTTTTCAAAGTTTCTTTTACCCAAAGCAACCTTTGTAAGTTGTTATTACTGTCACTGCATAGTTTTAGGGCATTTAGGCAAGAAGTTTTGTGCAAGAGATGGGTAAGCTTATAAGCTGGGGATAACTGTAAGACCCAATATTACTTTGGTAATGCTTGCTTGATGAGGCAAGTACAGCAAGTTAAAACGCTTACTTATCACTGTTCATTACCAAAACCAGTGCAGTGATGTTTATTGTGAACATATGGTCAAAATCTGGCTTTTGAGGTCTTACAGAGTGTAATTCATTATCTTCATGAATAATCTGACTGATCTCATTTTATGCATTAATGATTAAGAAAAGCTAAATGGACTGTTCTGTCCAATAAATTGCTATTACTAGAGACTATTCTTCCTCCACTTTACTGCGCTGTCCACTGTATACAAAAACACACAATGACATGATCTTTTAACCCCAACATTGCTCTGACTGGGTCTCCCCAAGTTTGACTCCTGCCTGGTCTTTATCATCCTCCCCTCCAGATATTGCATTTTCCTTAAAGCAGAGAAGCACTCTTCCTCTCTGCTCGCCATCAGTCGTAGTCTCCACCTCCACAACTGCTCAGGAATTTTCTCTCAAATAGGTTTTTTGTCAGTGTGTCTTTTTTCCGGTGCCGCTCCTTGCCGCTCAGCTCCACCCTTGCTCAGTTTCCTGTTGAAGGTCAGCACAATGACCAATAGCAGACTGGCGGGTGTTTACTCTGCTCCTGTTCCAGGAGTAATGTGAGCTGGCCAGCCCCTCCTTTTGGCCTTACTCTATCTACCACCAGACTGTTCCAGCAGCGTCTGCTCTTCCACACCACCACTCTTTAATGTGAAAAACAGGGCTTTTTGCTAAAGGGCAAAGAGTCCTAGAGGTGCCATCCCATCGGGTAATGATTTCACTGAATTTAAAGCTCACATTAGTCATAAACCACATGTCCCTCCAGAAGTTTTGGAACATGCTGTATTAGCCATGTTACTATGACCTCATCTGGCTCCAGTGCACTTGGTGAGGGCTCTTTCCGTCAAGCTGTGACGTATTTTGTTCAGTAACATTATGTCTGGTAACAACACAAAGAGATTTGTTGTAATTTTTTCTGATTTGTTATTCAGTCAGGACAAGTTGGTTGAACGAAGCCGTCTGTGTTGCAAAGTAAGGTTTAAGATGAAATCTGAATAGATTTCTCAGCACATTTGTCTTCTTGAATGACCTTTGCATAACTTTAAAACTCTTGATAACATCTATATTCAGGTCCTTTTTTGTTGCCTGTCAGTCTGGTGGGGGACAACTAAAGCAACAATAGTTGTGTTCTTTTTTCTTTTCTTAGTTTGACTAAGTGCTGTTTGTAAAAGAATTCCCTATTGTCTGTCTATTTTGGGTGGATGGATTATACGAATGATAGTAATTTTCTAGGTGGAGCCCTTTTCAGACAATGAGAAACCATCCTCTAAAACTTCATTTACTCATTAAGTACTCATTTGTAGCTGTCTTTGTGGCCTTCTGGTGTTATTCCTGCATTAAGAGCAGTAGACTCTAGTTCAAACTTGAGAACTTGCTTGTTCTCATTCGAAAAGCTTCAATCTACAACTCCTACAGCATTTCTTCATTTATTCCCCCTCCTCTTGCAGTTTTGCCTTTCTTCCTTCACATTCCCTCTTTTTCTCCCACTTTCTCTTATATACATATACTGTACTGCTCTCCTCCGCTTTCTCCCTCTTCTACCGCTTCTCATTTTTCTTTTTCTTATTTGTGCTATACTTCTTGTTACTTTTACTCCTGGGCCGGGAGGAAGTGACTGTGTTGTTTTTGTGTCCATGGGGAATAGAGAGTTGAAAACCCTTTTCCTGTAACCCTTTCTTCATCAGATCTCAAACTATCATCTCTGTTGTGCAACATCAATTAGGTTGGTATGATGATAGAGGTTTATAAACTGACAGCACTGAGGGAATGAGAGCGTTTCTGCACCAAACTATCACAGGAAAAATGTGTTTTTGTCAGAAGGCTTGTAGACAAATTAAAAGCGATTAAATCATTTGGCCTTCATATAATTTGTGCCCTTACCTGAATAAATCAGCTTAATAGCTTCAGCTGTGTTTGCTGATCTGTGGGAGTCTTTAGAACTCAGACAGTGTTGATGTATTGAGAGATCTGTGTGTTTTCATGTGTTGTGTGGGAGACGATGGGAGTTTAGTTAGTCTCCTCTGTTACGTTTGGTATTTGTCTTACAGAAGTATTCACCATCTGTGCCAACACAATGTTTACAGCTGTCGGCATTCAATGGTTTTATCTTTCGTCTTTTAGTTTGAGAGAAATCTTTTAAATCGATATGCTGTAGAAGCTCCTACAATCATATCAGACTGTTTCTATAATACATAAAGTTTTCCCAGTTGTTGAGTTTGGGGTCTTTCTAGATGTAGAAATCAGTCTTTTAGTGGATGCCATGCTTTTTTCTTGCTTTCTGTCAGGGTGTTTTGAGACAAATTTCCTTGCTGCACATGCACACACATTTTCTCTCCGTCTCTCTGTCTCTGATATGCCCCTCCTTGCTTTCTATTAAAACCAGCTGTGGTGCTTGGAGCTCAATGAATGGCTCTTTGTAATTTGGCTGTCGCTCCAGTCCAAAAGATCTGTTTCTCCCACCAACCTTCCACCCTCTGTTGTTTGGGCATGACAACATTATGAAACAATGGACTGAACAACAGCAAGTCATGTTATGGTTTTATGCAAAGGTCACTCATCAGTGATTTTCAGCCTGTGCAGCCTTCAGACAAAATGTTGACCACTCTTACAAAGGAGCCTTACACTGAGCTGCCAAACTATGAGAATCAGCAGACACTGTCATGCAGCTTAACCAATGGACACTCACGCAGCACTTAAGTCTGGTTTTTCCATGAAGGCAGAGCTCATGAAATCAGTTTGCGTCTGTGCAGGTGATGGCGCTTCCCACGAATATGGAGGGTGTGTGTCTGTGCAACTGGATTTAGGAGTTTTAGTCACACAAGTTAGAAAACAGCACATTACCCAGTCACATGGCAGAAAAACTCCCGCTCCCGGCCTTGAATTGATTAGAGTGCCCGGAGCTGAACAGCCGAAGGGGGGTGGGTGAAACTGTTTCAGTAAGCTGGGAGAGGAGCACTCAAACATGAATCAGCCTTCATCCCCAATGTCAGAGCAACTGGCATCTCATGAGGGTATATTCTTCCCATCCGGCTTGTCAGTCAAAACCACTGGAATGCTTTGGTATGTTTTTTCTGGCTTTGCAACCTGTGTTTATAGTCTTGCAGGGGCCACTCTTTTGCAACTTGTCATAAGTCCATTTTTATCTCTGTGTCAACAGAGCTGCACACCTTTTAATGAGGTTTAACTGATGTATCTTGATGACTGAGTCCAGATATCGCTTTTGTTTTCATTTTTCTAGGCCTCAAATTGCTACAGTAAGGCAGTGACAGCCAAAGTTCAGATTTCCTTTATTCTTTTTTTTCCCCCACAGGTTCTGACTGTAAGAAGGCAAGTACAGGAAAGGAGAGGAAGGAACCTGGGGAGGAGACATCCCATCCTCGCAGCGCAAGCAGCTGGTATGAGGCAGAAACTAAATCCCTTCTTTCCTAATTCACAAACCATTCCCAAGCTTTTGCAAAGTAGCCATCACCAAGCCTGAGAGTCTGTAAGGCAGTGGAAAAATCCATAAAGATCTTTCCAGGCTCTTGGAAACAGTTGTATTTCTTACTTAGCAATATTGAGCTTTACTCCATTGTAATGGCAATAATAATAAGATGACTTATAAATGGAAGCGATGAGTCTGATAAATTTAGGAGAACTGATCTCAATATACGGCCTGGTATTTCAAATGACAACTCAGGGTGGTCTCAATGCTCTGACACACCAAAGAGACAAGAATGTTTATACATGATGTAAATCAAACCCAGTTTTAAAGCCCTTACATGTGATGTGATGTGAGTTTGAGAATAAATAAATAAACCTGCATGCACAAAAAAACTATTTATGCAGCAGGATGATGAAGTCACAGCATAATGCATTTATTCTCGTGACATCTTACAGGACATACCACAGACATGTATTTTGTGCTGGATGACCTGCATCTTGCCCCCCGAGGGTTGGCTTAATCTTAATAGCAGGGAAAGGAGGGAGTAGACTATGGTTTAGCTTCCTTTAGTATGGTATGCAGTTGAATAAGAAGTGTGTGTGTGGGGGTAATTTGGGGGGCAAAGCATTTGTCCTGGATTAGACTGGCCAGGAAGAGTCATCAGAAGAATTGCAGTATGGTGTAGAGGAAGAGTAAACACTGGTTTCTGTTGAGATCTCATCTTAAAGGAACTCCGTTTCAGGGCCTAAAGAGAGGAAAGAAGGTCAGCCACTCCACCCCGGCCATTCTCAGACACACGGGGGAGTTCATACACACATACTAAGACGTCTGAAACACCCAGTTTGCTACAGATTGAAAAGCAGATGTAAAAGCATGATGGTATGGGAATTTTGGGGGGGAGGTTATGTGGGAGGAATGGCTCCCAGAAAAACTGAATTGAAACACTTACCAATAAAAGCATTAAGATATATATTTAAGGGGGAAAAAAAACTGCATTTTGGATTCAAGGGAAATTGAGTGGACAACATCATCCTTCATGTCTGACTGGGTTGTTTAGTTCCTTTAACTGCAGGCTCTAATTATATCTCATCAACTGTCCCCTGTCAGCGCTGTCCTCCATCCTCCTGCCCACATACTGTCACACAGCGTCTCACTTCTAGACACTCTTCTGTGTCCTGCTCTTACTTTCTCACACATTTTGTCATACTGACACTGCAACACATAATCAGTTTGACACCTACATTTGCGATAAACACTCTCAGAATGAAAGATGAAGGCAGCAAGCCAAAACTCTGCTTTTTAATGTTTCATAATAGTATTAAAGTTCAGTAAGAACATCTTATCTTTGATGAAAGAAGAATTTTTTCAGTTAATCTTTTTTCTTTACAGCCTTCATACAGTATTTATTAAGGCTCTCTTAGTTTATATCTAGGCCATGTAAAAAATTTGTCATGTGTTAGTTGAACGATAGTTGGCTTAATTTGGTGCCCCATCAAATTAAATTAGCCAGTGTGATTCCTTTTTAACACTGTTGGATGGGAAGTGCTTTAAATTCCTACCATTACAAAAGGTCAAAATTAACATGGCTCTGTTGTGTGTGGTCATCTTGGCATGGAAGGGTGATGAAAAGATACAGATAAGGGGAATCACACCAAGAAATTTAACTGACTGCAGCACTTCAGAAATACCAAGTCAATTTAGTCAGTGTTTCCAAGTGCCCTACTTTTTACAATTGAGCGAGCACAACTGAGGGTCACAAGACATAAGAGGGAGTGAAAAAAAATAACCTTAACTGAATCCTACTGAGTGGGCCTTAAGAAAGAAAGTGAAGGTTTTTTAGCTCAAACTTTTCATATTGGCTCCCTAAAGCCACAATAATTTAAAGATGTTCAACTGACTAATACTGTGGGTGGCTTAAACATTTCATCCCCTGTTCCCACAAAGTGATGACCTAGAAAGTTAATCTTTTCCAAGCAGACACAAACTCTTTGAAACTGGCATGGAGAGAGGGAGGGGGGTGGGGGGGATCTCTAAATGGTTGCTGGCAGTGTGTTGCTTTCTGTTAAAGGATAAACACAATATTTTGTTTATAGACTAACAAATATTTTAATTTTGGAGTGAAAAATAATTGAAATAAGTTGCAACAAGTTGCTGTTTTTTTTGTGTTTGGAAAGTTAATGCAGTGGAAATAAGAGAGAAGTGACCAGATGAAACCTCCTGATCATCAGCTGACATTAAAGAGAGGGAGACAAGGGCAGAAAAGCATAAAACAAGGACTAGAAAAAAAAAGAAACTTGTGGTAGATGATACTTAAAAAGCAAAACAAAAAAAGAAACAAGAGAGAGCAGGAGCAGAGACAGTGTGCAAACCCAAAATTGTGAGGCGAGGTTAGTGAGCACAGATGATTCCTAATAAGGTTGTAACTGGCAAATCTCTGTCCTGGAATCAGCTGCCAGGAAACTTTCCCCTCTCTTCTCCGAATGCTATGAACAAAAGCAAATACACAATTGTGCTCCAAAAAATGAACAGCTTTAATCAGGCATGGAGGCAAGATGGTGATGTAGTGAGAGAAACAGTAAAGCTATCCCTCACCATCATGCAGAAAGAACAATATGGCCAAAAATGGAAATAATTTTTGGCCAGGACTCAAACCATTTGCAGGAAAGGGCTACCTCTTTGTAAACACAACTCTTGTTAGTTTGTGTTTTATGTCTGACATTTGCATATCATTCCATTACCTTAGTCTCTGTATTTCTACAAGATAATATTCAAAATGCTCTATTGTAATTTCAGCTTGTCTGTCTTCCCACAGGTGAGAGTTTGTGTGATTGAAAAGCAGCCACAGGCTCATTATGGCTCAGGTGCTGCACATGGACCCCAGCTTCCCAGGTGCTGCCTGATTTATTATTTTTTTTACGGATTTTGATTATAAAGTCAAGATGAATGAAATACCAACTATCAATGTACATAAAAAAATAAAAACATAAATAGTGGTGAAAAGAATAAACATGACTATGAAAAAATTAGATAAATAAACAAAACAAGTAAATATATAGAGAAAGACTTTTTCTTTTTTCTTTTTTACTTGATAACAAATCTCTCTGGCCAACTTCCTGTTTATTTGTAAATATTTATTGCAGAAGCCTTTTAGTTTCTTTTTCCACACTTATTTTCCAGCAGAGACTACTGCAGCTTCCTATAATAAAATAAAACGGCATTGCTATCTGACTGAATGACCACATAGAAGTTTGTAACGGACAATAGAGCTGAACCAATGAAGCACCAGCCCATTAACTGTTTTTATTATTTAATTAGATAAATGTACCTCTTATTTGAATAGAAGAAACAAGTTTAAAATGTGCCTGTTAACAGAAATCCAAAGGCTTCTCAAATAATTAAGATTTTTATTTAGAAAATGGCTACTATAGAAATATAAAAAAAAAATATATACTTATTTAAGTATTTAGGTTAGTGACCTAACCTGGCGTTGGAGTTAATACAACTTTTTACTTTGTACCTTGTTTGGGAAAAATTTTATAGCACAAACATAAATACACAGTATTCCAGAAATAATGCTTTTTTTCCAAAGTCTGAGCTCAAGATTAGACACAGATTTCCGTTTGTTTAAAGTTGATTTCCTTCCCCTACAGGGAAACTCAACCCGCCTGCACCTCCTTCTCTGCGAACTAAAGAACAGGAGGCACCCTACTCAGTGGAGACCCCCTATGGCTACCGTCTGGACCTAGACTTCCTCAAATATGTTAACGACATTGAAAAGGGGAACACTATGAAGAAGGTGCCCATCCAACGTCGGCCACGCTATGGCTCCCTGCCTCGTGGCTATGGCTACGCTGGCTCCTGGTGGACCTCCACAGAGTCTCTGTGCTCAAATGCCAGTATTGACAGCCGGCATTCCTCCTATTCCTACTGTGCTCCAGGCTACCACACATCACAGAGGCCCAGCTTTAGTACTGCTCGGGTAGAGAAAACGCTTTTAGACGCTCGCAGGAAGCTAGAGGAGGAAAAAGAGGGGCGGAGGTTTTCCAACCTGGGCAGCATGCATAGCAGTGTAGCAGGTTCTAACACCTCCCTCAGCAGTGCACACAGCTTCAATCGGGCACAGGGTGGAGGTGGATCCTTTACTCCCATGAGCTCCGGCCTGTCTACCCCAGTGACTCCAACCCCTGCCCATTTGCAACATGTCAGGGAGCAGATGGCTGCAGCTCTCAGAAAAATAAAGGAACTTGAGGAGCAGGTGAAGACCATCCCCGTGCTCCAGGTTAAAATCTCTGTGTTGCAGGAAGAGAAAAGGCAGCTCAGTGTCCAACTCAAGAGCCAGAAATTCCTTGGGCACACTCTGGGTTTCAGCCGAGGTCATCCCCGTGGGGAGCTCTACATTGATATCCCAGAAGAAGAGGTGAGCAATGGAGCTAAGAAAAACAAGACACCAGGGCCAATGTCTCCAACCACACCTGAAGGCTCCAAGCAAGACTCAGGGTGTGAGATTGAAGACACAGTAATTGTGGGTGGAGCGCGACCAGATGTAAAGCGGGAAGTTCGTACGATCGGAGTGGGACCAGAAGACACTAAGGGCACTCGTCATGTTGGGGTCTGGGTTCGAGAAAAGGATCTGGGCCTGATGCCTGAGACAGAGGCTCTCAGAAATCAAGTAGGTCATCTTGAGGGCAAGTTAAAGAGGACAATGCAGGAGCTGCAGGTTGCACAGCAGCATGTTGCAGCTGTAGAGAAGACCCCTCAGGCAGAGCATCCAGTAATGGCAACTAGCATGGGCTGGCAGGAACCACAAGGCTGCAGTCTGCACACACTGGTTAGCTTCACACAGCAGCCACAACAGAGGGAACAGAGAACTGTTGGGATCCAGGTGTACACACTAGAGAAGCCTACTGTGGTGGAGGTGGGCACCCGGCTCCGGGCGGAAACCTGCAGCTCCCCGCCTCCTCAACCAGCAAGTGGGGTCACTGAAAGTCACCACAAAGGACAAACAGAAGGTCTGACTTCACTTGGTATTGTACGCCAAACTGAGTGACCAGTTTAATAACTGTATGTACCATCAAACACATAACTTGTGAAACTTGAGTTATTATTTAACTTGAGTTGTACTGTAGCATTTACTTTGTTGCTTTCCTCCTCAAAAATGCAGGAAAAAATGCAAATAAAACATATAAGATCAAATATAAAAGAAAAGGTTTTACATAATTTTTCTTAATTTTTCAGAGGCTCCGCTGGAATTGCCAATTGCAGTCAGCTCCAAGCAGATACGGGATGTCCTGAGAAGCGGGCTGTCCACCTCAGTACCTGTGGCTAATCCAGCTGTTGCTGTAACATCCGGTAATCAGACTGGTTTGGTGCATCCTACAGAAGAAGCATATACAACCAATGACTATGTCCAGTTGCAAGAGGGTTCATCTAAAGCAGGTATATGGATTAAACTCCTTCATCAACATGCTAACTTGTTTTGAACATGTTATATTCCTGTTGTATGGTTAACTAGTGTAATCTTTTTTAGCTTCATCTCCTCAGTCTTCTCTGAGATCAATTATGAAGCGGAAAGCAGAAGGTGAACCAGGCTCTCCCACAACAAAGAAAAATCTACAGTTCATTGGAGTCAATGGAGGGTAAGTGCCTCTTAATGTAGATTTGCAGTCAATAGTTTATTTCCACTAAGCACTGCGGCTGTTTGAGCCAAGGCCATACAGTAGGATATGACATAGAAAGAAAAGTAAGAAAATAAATAAAGTCAGTATTTCATATTATCTTAACGATATTAATTGTTATAAAGATTCTGAGCGGTGAAATGGTAAGAAGTCCATTTTCTTACAGCTATGAGTCCACTTCATCAGATGATAGCAGCAGTGAGAGCTCAGAAGAGGGGAGTGACTCCAGTGAATATCATGAAGCCAGAGAAAAACTACCAGACACTAACAACCAGCACCAGCAAATAACTGTTAACAAGACTTCTCAGCCACAAAAAGAAAGCACCAGTGTACCTCAACAAACTCCAGTCAAACTACCAGCTGTCACAGAGTTGCAGCAGAGTCCCAGCCAGTCTGCAACTGCAGACACAAGACTGTCTGACAAAGCTCCTTTGTCACCAGCAACAGACACTGTTGCACAAAAATGTGCCTCACAGCCATCAGCACAAGATTCCACATCAGCTTCTCAATGTCCAGCCAAGGATTCTGCTTTAGAGGAGACTGTGGACCAGTTATCAGAAAAGCACACCCTAACCCAGGAGATCACAGCTACTTCATCCACTTCAAAAAGCACTGAATTCACTTCTGGGCAAAACTCCATCAAGTCTTCAGATACCTGTTCTTCATCAGCATGCGTCACTAAGACCACTGAGGTTATCAAGCAGCAGTACCCCGTCCAGTCAGAAACATCTGCAACCCCCAGTCAGTCACAGTCCAAGCCAGCAGCTGATAGTATTGCAACTGACACTGCAACAGTATCTTCCAAACAAGTCAGGTAAACATACTGAAAAACTGCAAACAATATGGCACTGAAGACTGAATCTATGAGCATCGATTGCTAATGTTGTCTTTATGTCTGTTACAGACTGGAGCTGGGTGAAAGCTTGATTTTAGCCTTATATGCTCTGCAGAAAGCCCTGGGGGAACCCAATGCCTTCAGCCAACAAGGAGCAGTACGTGTTCAATTTAATTAACTCTTTACTTCTTTCTGGGAAATCCCAAAAATGTCTAATTTAGAATGGTTTTCTCTCTGTAACAAAAAGAAAATGCTGCTATTATGTAACATTTGACCTATTCTTTATATAAAATAGGTTGTATTTCAAAAGGATCAAATATAACAACTCACAACTCAATTCCAAACTATTTTTCTACAATTATTAGACATTATTCCTTTACTGAAAGAGCAAACCACATTTTCTATGCCGTGGTTTATTTTCCCTAAACATCCTCATTGTGTCTGATCTCAGAGGGCAGCCTACACCACTGTTCTGCAAGAATGGCTGCGAGTGTCCTGTCACAAAGCAGCCGACACAGCTGTTGTCAAGGCCTATATGGACACCTTCGCCTCAATCTCCCCTCAGCTGCTGGAGTTTGTGATCAACATGGCGGACGGCAACGGGAACACAGCCCTTCACTACACTGTCTCTCACTCCAACTTCCCCGTGGTGAAACTTCTGCTGGACACTGGTGAGCTCTTTGCGTATATATTTTGTGTGTTAATGTATGAGAAAGGACATGAGAAGTGAAGGAAATTTACTTTTATTTACATTAACCATTTAAAATCAAATGTCATCACTTAACAGTATAATAATATTAATCTGCTTAAATTAGGTCTAAAATTTGGGATTTTCTTCTAATTGATTTGTACTTTGTCATGTCCTGTATCAGTCAATGTCAACCAAGCCTTAAAATCAATCTGTCCCATTTATGTCAATGTTTGGGCTGGTGGATCACCTGTCATACTGATTTCCATCTTTACCTGACAGGCCTATGCAATGCTGACAAGCAAAACAAGGCAGGCTACACGGCCATCATGCTGACGGCTCTGGCTGCCTTCCACTCTGACAGCGACCTTCAGACTGTCCTGCAGCTGCTGCGCACAGGGGACGTCAACGCCAAGGCCAGCCAGGTGCGCCCCCTACTGCTCATTAGATTTCACTGCATCTCCACCATCTGGCATCCAAGCTATATATTATTTCCAGATACTTTTCAGAATTACATGTTTTCTTAAAAAGTGCTAGCGTAGCTTGAACACAATGGAAAACTCGGCTGCAGCAGTTTGGGTACACACTGAAGAAATTAGAGTGAACTCTAAATAATCTGTGTTTATAGGCTGGCCAGACAGCGCTGATGCTAGCAGTGAGTCACGGTCGAGGGGACATGGTGCGGGCGCTGCTGTCCTGCGGAGCTCAGGTTAACATCCGTGATGATGATGGCTCCACTGCACTTATGTGTGCCTGCGAACACGGTCATGTGGACATTGTTCGTCAACTACTGTCCATCCCTGGCTGTGATGCAACACTCACTGATAATGTAAGCATCTTTGTTCCCTTTTTTCCCTACACATCCAGTCCAAATCCACCATCTCACCAGAAGGATGTTGTTTTATAAAACAGGATGGCAGCACTGCTTTATCCATTGCCTTGGAGGCCATTCAGAATGACATTGCTGTACTCCTGTATGCTCACCTCAACTTTGCAAAGCCCCCTTCCCCTGTAAGTATTGAAATGCTAACACACACTCCCTAAGAGTTAAGCCTTAGCAGCAACATTTAACAATTCATGGAAAACAACAAACATTGCAAAGCTGATGCCTATGTTGCAGTAATTAAGAGATGTTTCTTGAACTAGCTTTAATTGTTGTAAGGATGATCTGAATGATTTGAACCCTGATCCATTACCATTGCAGTGCCCCACTTAGTATGCTAATGCTTTGCTGTTTTATTTATTATTACAAGATATAGAAGATTGTTTTATTATTGGAGTCTTAAGGTAGTAATAATCTAATTTAATCCTTAACTCATTTTGTGGGGCCCACTACTGTCTTGCTGGGGAAAACAAGAGAGCATAAGAAAGTTATTTCCATATGAATTCCAGGATACAGGTTTTTCCCAGCAGAATGTAATATGATGAGCTGTATCTCTCACTTTGACTTCCAGTAAGCTTAATGTTGTGGCTGTAACCTATAAGCTCCACTAGGGTTTAATATCTTAATAAAAGTTTGAAACTGTTTCATTTTATTTCTTCTTTTATTTATTTTTTTCCAGGTTTCTCCAAAGTCTCCTCTCTTGGGTTCCTCTCTTCCTGCTGTTGAACCAAAATAAACACCTCCAGCTACACAGCTATTCTACAGATGTTTCTTCATCCACGTAATTTAGAAAAACAATGAGTTTGTCTGAGTCTTTCACCCTGAATTATTTCGGTACATTATAATGTGCAGATAATTACATGACAGATTGAACCATTCTCACCATAATCTGTTTTTTGTACACAGTTGTCTTTTTGTAACCTCAGCAGTGATTGAACGTATGTAGGAAGATGAAATGAAGGTGTAGCAGTTGTCAGTCATCAGTCTTGCCATGCAACAATTTAGTTGTCTGCACTGTCCGTTGTAGCACTTACAAGTCAGAAGTGTTCTACCAAATTTCATTATGCAGTTCAATATTATACACCTTTTTCCTCCTTTTTTTTTTTTGTTTACTCCACATCAGTCTCATATTAGTTTTTAATAGGGCTAAATGTGTTAGTTGTTATCTGTACAATAGCTGTTACAAAGTTAAATTATTGTGTGTGACCATTACTGCCATTTGGAATAACAAAAGCCACCCAACTCTTAGATAAGTGTCCTTGCATCAACTAGTCTTTGGTGCTACTAAATAATAACACAGAACACATCACCTCAACCACATATCAATATTTATACACAACATTGATTTATGCCAGAGTATTTTTGTATTGACACATTTTTATTCTGACTCAATTCAGGACCTGCCAGGATCATTATTTTATTTCTTAAACAGTAGTTGACTTGTTACCAGAAAACAAAGTTTGATTTAAAGTGTTGGCTTTGTTTCACAAACTCTACCAACAAATACATCTCTTCCATCAACTCTGAGACAATAAACATTAACACTGGTGTTCTATCAGTACGATGGAGGAAAGAGGTTACATATGAGGTTAATGATTCGGTACTGTGCTTTTTGTATTTTTGTAACCCAAAAACATCAGGACACTGTATCACATGTAAATAAAAACTAAATGCAGTAATTTGCAAATCTTAGAAACAGTCATTTCATTCACAGTAGAACATTTAAAACATCAAATGCAAGAAATGAGACAATTTACTCATGAAAAATATATGCACATCCTAATTTTGATGGCAGCAAGGTGACTTAGACAGTAGTGATGCGGCCAGTTAGGTAAGCTAATATTTTTCAGGAAATTGTAAAATGTCTAATTTTCAATTCAATTCATATGTTTTCTATGTTCTGAATAAAACAGCAGTTTCTAGGATTAGCTGATTGGCTGGTTGCATTTTGGATGTTTTTATTCACAAATTAGTGTTCTAACATTTTTTTAATTGATTTGGGGTGGTTACACCTGAGGGTATTTTGGCTGATGTTTAGAAAGGATCACAGTGCATCTGTGTATGTATTGTGTGCTTATGAGATCTAAGAGGACTTGACTGACGGAATAACTTAAAGCACTGGTGAAACTAGTTAGATTTGTTGGGAAACCAGAAAGTCAGAGATTTGGATTTTAAAGCATGCTCCATGTAAGATATGAGTATTGAAATAATATATGTTGGTATAAACTTGTAATTAATATGCCTAAATCTGAAATCTTTGAACAAAAGTTCATAGGCTATTGATGTCAAAATTTCTATTACTTTTTAAAGATTTTTTCACATTTTCATAATTACTTTGAGTGATTAAATTTTTAAACTTTATAGACTTTGAAGTTTTTTTATTTAAGTACCTACCTTTTTATACATGTAGAATTTTTTATCTCACCTATGTAATCACACAGCTAGTTTGTTATCTGATGGTTTGTGTAAAAATTTAGACTGTGTCTCTTCTAATTTGTGCATTTTGAAAAATAATTAATAAATGTGGACCACAAGTTTCTTTTTTCGTTTATTCAGGATTAGAATTTTCCCATTTGTGTGGTTACAGATTTGTCAGTTTAGTCCATTAAAACCACCCCATGATCAGTGAGTAGTGCGTACTATACAAGCTCCACTAGATGGCGACCCAAAGCAATCAGTTACGTGAGTTTTAATTCTGTACCAACATCCCAACATTCACATTTCCTTGGTGCAAAGTAGCTTTAGAAGATGCATTTTGTAATGACGCTTGTTTCATATGAGCATTATATATATATATATATATATATATATATATATATATATAGATTGATAAAATAAATAGATAAGTCAGTCTACCTTGCATATACTCTATCC
>JBAMHW010000023.1:18556641-18576493 GCA_037177495.1 Rhadinocentrus ornatus
AGTAGCTTTAGAAGATGCATTTTGTAATGGCGCTTTTTTCATATGAGCATTATATATATATATATATATATATATATATATATATATATATAAATTGATAAAATAAATAGATAAGTCAGTCTAACTTGAATATACTCTATCATTATATTATATGATATACTCTATTATTATATTATTATATTATAAATATGCAGTGTTTTTCTCATGATGTCACATGAAAAAAAAAAAATAAATCTTTGAGGCTTCATAACAAAAAGGTTCCTGGTTCCAACCTCAGCAGAGGCCATTTTGTATGGAGTTTGCAAGATTTTTCTCAAGTACTCCAGTTTATTTTACGTTTATTCGTGATTCTAAACAGACCCTAGGTGTGAACTGTTTAACTCTGTGGTGGGCTGGTGATCTGCCCATGGTATACCATGTCTCTTCTCATAGCAGCTGCTATAAGTTCCCTGCAACCCTGAATTAAATTAAATGGATATAGAAAATCCAAGATTGTTGTGTGACTGAAAATATGATAGCATATTTTCACAGATCACTCTGTCAAAGGACAGAAGCTGAAAATGTTTGAGGAAGTAACGCCAGTTAAGGTAAGAAGAAAAAAGAAATAGGATCACTCAACTGTACATATTGTGTGTGCATTTGTCTTGCTAGGGAAAGTGATGCTGCCATGGAAAACAGAGGAATATGATAATATCCCTCTTTTAAAGTTAATCTTGGTGGCTATTGCGGAGTTAAAAAAAACAGTGAGACCCTAGTGGTATAGCATAGTTAAGATAAAGTTTTGACTTCTATTGATATTAGAAAATAAAATGGTTCCTTAAAGTTCCTTAAAAATGAGGGCCTGATTCTGCAATGACTTCATATTTATTTGACCTCTTTTCACAAACAACAGTGCAATCATCTGGAGCAAGCACACAATCTCTGAGATAAACACTGTCACATCAGCATCTGCTCTCTTCAGACAGCTGCTTCTTTGGGAGGAGTTGGTGTGATAACGCACAAATGGAACCTATGCTTGCATCATGTTTGAGACCAAAGATCCCTGTCAGTCAACTGAAAGTGATCCAGATGTTTAGAAAATACTTTCATTTTCCTAAACGTCCAATTCAACATTTGTATTTTCTGTGAAAGTGGAGTGGCTTGAACGAGTTCAGTTATAAACTCTGTTAAACCTTCTGAAAAGAGACAAAACTAAATGTGATTTTGTTTTCTGTTATAAGGATAGATTAAAAAAAACAAAACTTCTGTTAGGTTCAGATTAACCCCTGACTTCCTTATGTAAAATAAATCTAATCTCTTACCTCTAATCTAATCTAACCTCTTAATAACATTAAGTTATTAAGACTTGAAGCACAACAAAGTTATTTGCACAAACACTGTATTTCTACATGACTATTATCCTTATTGATATTTGTTACAGTAAAATAGTGTTATAAATCCAAAGTGGCTGGTGGAGTTGTACCCATGTTATTGCCATAATATGTGCAAATATTTTTACACAAGAATCATGCAGGTGTAAATATATTCTTTACTTAACTATATCCTGAGGAATACCTTGGTAAAAATCTAGTCCACATAGGGTTTTATTGTATTTTCTTCTACACTTGACAATGTAACTGCTTGTGATTACATTCAGGTTGTCAAGGACAGTGTTGACGATCTATACCTGGTGGCTTGTGAGAAAAAAATTATGCATTAATTTTATTAATTACCCAATGATTTTGGAACTATAAAGTTCTTACTCTGCAGGTGGTGCTTCAATGCATGTGTGTGTTTGAGGGTGCACAGGGTTCATTGGAGCAAATATTTCAGATTTGTATGGGCTAATTAATTGAAAGTTTGATAGTTGAAGATTTTACCTGGAAAAAGTTGTCAAGCAAAAACATTTGGATTTCACTAAACTTGCGCACATTAAAGTTCCCTGTTTCAAGTCTCTTGCTACATACAGGTTTTGTTTTTCAAATTTTATTCAGAATCTGTCTCACATTTTATTCTAAAGAGATTCACGAAAATATATGTTATCTGATTGCTGTTGCTATTTTCTAATTTATGGAGTTTAAAATTTGCACCATAAAAACCTTTGACTCTTGGAGTATATGAAACAAGAAATCCCAACATAACTTTGTTCTGTCTTTAAATTATTGTTCTTTGATTGCTTGTGAATTTGCACACATAGGGATTACTTTATTTCAATGTTATGACTATCAGCTTTCAAAAAACTTTAAAAGAAAAGAGTTGTTTTTATACATAGTCAAGGAGTTCATTGAATTTCCCTGTAATATTTTAGTGATCGGTGTTATACCCTAAAAGTGCACTGTGTGTGTGCGGTGGGGACAAACACTAAATGTTTAGTTTTTTTTAAACACTCAATTCAATTCATATATCCAGTTTTTAAGATTATCGAATTGTTCCTATACAGAAGATGGCAGCTTATAAACACACCATCAGCTAAACCAGAAAAAGAGTTATCTTTTCACCATATGTGGATCCACCCATGCAGCTATACGGTGTGTGGCTTAGATAAGATTCAGAAGTGCAGCTTATGCTGGCAGGAAAAGCAGAAACTGGCTTTACTTGTTCAGCTGGAAGGTTTCCAAAAAAATCTATTAATATTACTTGATTGCAGAGCTTAGATTTTGGTAGAATCAGTGATGCATTAATGTTTACAACTTCTTTAGTTATTCATTTTCATATGAAACCTGAATTATAACTGCATCTGAGCACTAATATAAACAACCTTTTTTCAGTTTTTAAGGAAATCAACATATTGTTTTTGTTGAAATGGCTCAACTTCACAACTGTCAAATGTTTTAAAATCTCTTGGTCCTACATTATATGAGCTGTAATAGCCTGCATTATATTAATATGTTATTGCTAATTATTTATGTGAGGTGGAATTTAATGTGCTTCTGGAAACACATATGAGACACACAAGGTTTAGTGCATCTCACAATTGAATGCATCACATAATTCTTAATTTGGACCGCCGGTTTTGATAAACAATGGGACAAAATGATGAAGATGCATAAATTTGCTCTGCATATGTTTATTTTGTTGTTCTTTTTTTATTTGTTAAGCACTATACACAGATTAAAAAACACCAAAGCTGTTTAGTTGATATGTAGCCTATTTGTACTGTATGAATCATAATTAGCCTTTTTAAAGTTTTTTTATGTGCTTTGAAGCAATAGTGAAGTCCCTGTAAAAAATAATTAATTTACTTAATTTACAACAGAATTTATTAAGTCCAAAGATGTCTGTCCAAGTCCAAAAGAATTGATTAAACTTAAGCTTTAGGACAAGCCCAACTAGAATATTGACTGAGTTATGCTTAAGTTAAATTAGGCTTTATCTAAGAGCTGGGACTGTCTACTTAGTTACCCCAAAATCCCGGTGATGGTGTCCAAGCTGCTGATTAGAGCTTTGTTTTCCAAATACATGTACCATAAATTAATGTTAACTTGACAAATTATGGATCCTATTAAGATAAGGATAAATTATTATGATGAAAAGCAGAATAAAAGGGGAGACATGTATCACAATGTGGTTAAACAACTCTGTTCAACAACCTAATATATAAAATGGACAGAAATGTTTTTACTTTACACTATAAAATATTTTCTATTTAACAACTACGGAAAGTACAGTAAAACATATAAAGTGAAACAATTAAAATAATGAGGGAAAGTTGGTAGAGAAACTCTTTTATATATGACATCTCATATAGTTAATTGTCAAGGTTTATACTGAAGCTGATATCATATTTTTGCAGTTATCATTAGGACTATTTTATTGTTTGTTTTTTAAATAGTGTCTTTCCTTAATCTAGTGTGTAGCAGGTCATTTAATATAGGCAAGGCAAGACAAATTTATTTGTATAGCACATTTCATGTACAGGACAATTCAAAGTGCTTTACATAAAACATTAAAAGCATTACAGCGTGGGGCAATAAGTGCATTAAAAAAACGTGCAAACATGCAGATCTGGACTTCTAAATAAAAACTACTCAAATGCAGCATGTTTATGTAGCATGTTTTGGCTGTTTGGTTGTCAATGTGTACAGTAAACTGGGAAGATTAATTATCACGTTGAGTTGGCAAATTTCCAACTTGAAAATACATTTTGATCAGTTTTTTTTTTTCTGGATGTTTTCTGGAGGTTGTGTTTGTTTTTACTGCATGGATTTCTACAGCTACATACTGTAGTTGTAGAAAATGCTACAGTGCCACTTTATAAACATTATATTTGGAAAATTACTAACTTTGCTTAGGAGTATCTGATAAAATAATACATTTTCCTGTCATTAAATGATAATTATTTTATGAGAATTTGCTTTATTGTATGACATATTATACGTCATTCTGGCCTTAAATTTGAAATTAATTTTCAATTAATCAAAAAATCAATTAATTTTTTAATTTCAGAAAGATTTCTGTTTTTCTTACAAAAAACTGAGTGGGATACAGCTTGTGTTCAACTTGAACAGTGCCTATCTTGTGGGCGGTGCTGGGTGTGTCTGCATTTAGTCTCAGGCATAAAACCCTCACGGTTTTCACTGAGTTCTGTACTCTCCAAAAGAACTAAGACAAAATGACTAGTCTCTCTACCAAGGACAAGGATACCGTCAAAGCCTTCTGGGCCAAGGCAGCCACCAAGGCGGACGACATCGGACTAGATGCACTGTACAGGTAAATATGACCAGAAATTGATTGAAATCTTCAGCATTGACTGTTTATATATATATATATATATATACATATGTGTTTTTTTATTTGTGCCTTTCTCACCTGCCCATTTTCATGTTTTACCCAGGATGCTGGTAGTATACCCTCAGACCAAGACCTACTTCTCCCACTGGAAGGACTTAGGCCCCAACTCTGCCCCAGTGAAGAGGCACGGTATGGTTGTGATGAATGGAGTTGCTGAGGCTGTGACCAAGATCGACAACCTGACTGCAGGTCTCCTGACCCTCAGTGAGCTCCATGCCTTCACTCTGCGAGTTGACCCTGCCAACTTTAAGGTGAATATCCAGAGCTGTTAACAGATGCTTCTCTAAATCTTTTTTTGCCCCATGAAAAATGTAAAGTGTCATCATTATATTAGGCTGCATATTTGTATTAGGTCTGTTTGAATGTGGTTTTTTTCACTATAAAAAGAAACAACTTTTACATAAACCACTGCTAACTGTGGTTAAATTATTAATCATTTGAGTATTTAGTAGCACATGAGAAGCAAGCCGTGTGAGGGAAACCCGGACAGAAAGCAAAGATCTGCCATTTTAACATCTGTCTTATTATCTGTTTTTCTCAGATTCTCTCCCACAACATCCTTGTGGTCTTGGCCATCATGTTTCCCAACGACTTCACTCCTGAGGTCCATGTAGCCATGGACAAGTTCCTGGCTGCTTTGGCTCTGGCCCTGTCTGAGAAGTACCGATAAACAGCAGGACTAAATGATAAAAATGCATGATTTTGCTCTGCATATGATTAATAAACGCTCAAATGCAAAAACATGTATAGTACATGAATATATTGTATGCTGGTTCTTTTGTTTATTATCTTTTCAACACCACACAGGAAAAATTAACACTAAATAAAACATGAGCTTCGCTCTTAACAACAGGTTAGCGGCATGCACTGTATTTGCCTTAGCAAGAAAAGAAGTCCAAAAATTGACCAACAGCTTTTAATTTTTTTACTTTAAAGTGAGTTGTAGTTGATTAGTATTAAGAAAAAATTCCAATTTCTTGTGTTCCATTTTTAAATTCGTAATTAATTAACATAATGATCAAATTCAGTGTGTCCGAATGAAGGAGCACAGATATGTTACATTAACAATAATGATGGATGCTATTTGAGGACCCTGTCCCTACTTGTGCAAAATGGTTTAGTCCGCACTGCACCGCTCGGTTCAACACAGCAACGCAGGTGAGCAGCACCTAAACTAACACACAGTTGTGTTTTCAGGGAAGGCAGCATGTTAGGATTAATTTAAGATCATAAATTAATCACAGCAAGAAATTAAGTAAACTTATTACCACAAATGATTGACCTCTCAATAATTATAATAATAATAATAATAAACAGCTCAACAGTGTATGGATATTTTAGTCTTTTACTAGTGATCAATGATGGTATATTATGGATTGCCTTTAGTTTTAGTATTGTGAAGAAACCACTGTCATCAAAAAAAAAAAAAGGAAAGGGAATGCGCCAGACCCCAAAATCTTTAATCTTTATAACAAATTATCTATTGTCCAACTTTAAGGCAATGATGAATGATGAGTAAGACTGTGTAATTATTATTAGCCCTGTGGTTGGCACTCTTGAGCCAAAATTTAATTACTTTAAAAAAATATATATCTTTGAAAACAAGACTTTGAAAACGATCTGATGACTCTGTAATTGTCTTTATTGGTATTGCCTAGAAATGCTATATTGCATATAGCAATATTGAACCACTGTAACATAGCAATATATCAGTATTAGCAAAGATTAACATCATGAACCATATGTTCTTCATTTTCAGATGCAGCAGCTGGTCCATCATAATGTATAGCACTGAGGATGTGAATCAAGGTTAGCTCAGGCAGTTCAGTTATTCTTATATAATCGATCATCTGTAACTGATTGAAATTAAAGAATTTTAGAAACACCTACATTAAGTAACTTTTATTCTATTGTATGTCATGCTATAAGAAGGTTAAGCTAATTTTGTATCTATCTAGCTTGTATTGGCCTGTCCTGGATACAGAGAGAGAGAAGATGCAAGTAAAGAAATGGAAAGTGAAAGTTGCTCTGAGGTTGAGGAGAGATAAGAGGAAGAACCTAAAAACAGAGGCAGAGCAATGTAGATCAGTGTCTGCTAGATGAACCAGGACAATGGTCAAACTAGCCATTTTGGCATTTAGAAGTTAACCTAAGATCGTTATTATCTTTGTCTTGGGAAACGTATGTGTAAGCATAGGAGCCCACTAAGATGGTTGGTACACAGGGCCCAGAATTTTGTGCTACACCCCTGGGTAGAGCATTGTCATTGTCACATGTATGGCAGCAGAGGTGGTGAGGTCCCAATCGCAGGCGGAATCAGGCACGAAGCAGAATGGCGCTCATGACAAGGTTGATTTCCTTAATCTCAGGACGGGGAACCACACACACGACAGGGATGAACCAAACACGACAGGGCGAACAACGGAGGCCGAATAGACAGCTGGCACGGCTCAGGAAGCCGGCCCTGAGGGCATGCAGACAGGATCTCTGGAGGCTGTACATTTTTAATTTCATTATTTTTTTTTTCTCCAACATGGATATAAATTTAATTCAATTTTTTAAAGTCACTATTGTAGACTTTAGGGATCCTGAAAAATCAGATTACTGGTAAAGTATGTCATACTTCATGCTGATGCTGACATTCATGTTTTTGCCATATGTGGCAAAGAAAATAACACACATCTTTGATCATGAACTGAAATGGGAAAATGACTTTTATCAAGCATTCTATGTTTGACTGTATATACATAAATAAAGCTTCTGAAATAGCTTGATCAGATAGGGGGGACAAAAATTACAATTTGAAAGAACATATCTGCCAGGATAAAAATAAAAAGGTTTTGGGGTGCCAGACAGCCTCGTGGTCAACCCCCTTCTATACCTATGCTGTGCCTTATCAGCTGGTCCATCTAAAAAAAAAACAGAAAGACCACATAATATAGCAATCATCCAAACATACAAGATTCATATTCTCATGTTAATCTTTGACCTTTAACAATGTTTATTTCTCACACTCTCAAACATAAACAATCCAGTATCTAGCTACAGTCAGCAAAACTTATCTATCTACTTTCTAGTTGCACAACACACAGTACCAAGGGGTGTCTGTGCTGGTGTCATGACAATGCATTCAGTATGGAGCCATCGTACAGGTTTCACACTGTATCTACAACATGGGAATGGACAGTTAAGCCCCAAATTATTCATACCTCTGGCAAATTCTAAATTTAAGTTACTTTTATTCAACCAGCAACTTTTTTCTTGATTGGAAATGACACAGGCGTCTCCCAGAAGATTATAAGATGATGTACAAGAGGCATCATTGTGGAAAAAAATGTTTCTCATCTTTTCTTTGCATTTGAACAAAAAGTGAACATTCCAAATAGTCCAAGCTGCTCTAAAGCATCCTAATTAACGGGATTCATTGGGAAAAGCTGTTTTAATTAACTCAGCAGGTGAAAAATTTTGAATGTGATGTTTGAATTTAGAATCAATATAGAAAATAATATTATTTGGAATTGCAGTTTATATTTTACCAAAGTAAGAGCTGTAGTATGATCAAAATGAGATGGTTCATTAGTACTGTGAGTTTGGGAGCACTGCAACATGTCATATTGTAGTTATTGAATAGTTTCCTTTCATATTTTTTTCAGTGTTACAATTTGCAGACGGTCCCTGCCCAGTCGCGTACCAGCAGGCTCTGCGCTCTGCATAGAGCCCAATCAAGTCTCCCAGCTCGGAGGACGGCTTGTTTTGAGCAAAATAAGATTGTAGCTCGCAGTCTACGTTGCTGTGATGGCGGTGTTGTGTCGGTTTTGTAGAAGCAATGTTCCGTTGATGAGCTATTAACCCGGAAAATGCCAAATCTGTGAACATATTTCTAACTTTAATGAAGTGCCTGGACTTGTGGAAAGGGAAACCAATTAGGTGTCAGGATCCGCCCACTGACTTTGATGTGTTGGTTGACATATAAAATAAATTCATGATGCACTGCAGCACAGGACCATGAAAATGAAATAGTGAAATAATTATATTTGTTTTTACATACATTCATTTGTATTTTAATGAATTAATGATACATTTAATAACACATGAATGTATTTAATTATCATTTGAATTATTTAATGACACATTTAATTATTGAATGACATATTAATTCATTGTGCCACTTTTAATTAATTAATGATACATTTAATAAAGCATTAATATATTTAATTATCATTTTAATTATTTAATGACACATTTAAGTAATTATTGAATTATATTTTTAATTAATTCATTGTGTCACGTTTACTCCTCCATACTGATCTGCTTCTTTTCCTAGCTTTTTTACTGTCCGGCTGCTGTTTTTTTGCCAACATAAAATACCAAATGCTGCACTGTTGTTTGGCAACCTTAGGGAGTCGCATATGATTTGTTAAGGAACCAGGAAGTAGTAAAGAACTACACAGTGGACTGGAGTTATTCTGTCACGTAACTCTTACTTTGAAAGGAGAAAAACTCCACAAAAACATTGTTAATGTAGAGAGACAGATTGCTTATAGGTAAGCTTCTTTTTATCCCTCGTAAAAAATGAGAACATTTAAAATAATTTTTACATAAAAAAATCCTAATTATTTAGCCTTTAATAATACAGACTTCCTGGGCTGCATGGTGGTGTGGTGGTTTGCAGTGCTACGTCAAAAAGAAAGTTCCTGGTTCAAGCCTTGGTCATTCTGTGTGAAAAGTGCATGTTGTATGCGTGACCATGGATGACTCTGTCTCTCTGAGACTAGAGACACTACTTAATGTATTCATGCAATTAAGTTGATACAGATGAAAATATCTCTGAAATACATATGAAAAGTTGATGCAACTCTTATTCAAACTTGCATTAACTTTTTCACATGTATTTCAGAGATATCTTCCTCTTTATCAGCAGTTGTTTTAGCTCAGAGACACAAGACCTGCATAGTTATCCTCACTATCCGATATTTAGGATTATACTTTGTTACCCTCATCATTTAGATTCACACAACACCAGAACCCCTTAATTGAGTTTACTCTAAAATCTTTGCAGTTGGTGCCTTATTTTTTTTTAAGTTTATTCAACTTTTATTTTACAGTTTATTTATTCTAATTCTTGTGCTGGAAAACTATTCCCTCTGCTATATTTTATGCATCCAGTACAAAAGTGTGAGCCTACACAATACATTATGAGGCATAGCTTGTTCTCTTACATTTTATCTCATATTTACTTACACCTGGTCATATTGTTAAAATTCTATTTACTAAACTTATCTTTTCAATCATTTTAATGTAATTTATGATTTTACTGTGGTTCTTGCTATTTGTTGATGCCTTTTACTATTTCTTAATATCTGTAATGCTTTTATTTTATGTACAGCACTTTGAACTATACTGTACATGAAATGTACTATATAAATAAACTGCCTTGCCTAGCTTCACATGTTAATCCCCTTTCCCCCACCCCCCAATATTATAATCTTATGTATAAGCTTTAATGACATTCCACTATTTTATTTAATGTATTTCTCAGCAGTAAAGATAATATTAAAAGAAGAAATGCAAATTTAATTCTAGAAACACGTTAATTTGATGGTGCCACTCCAGCTGCATGGTTTCCAGACTCTTTCAAATTTTGCCAATTTTACTGTTTTAGACAACTCATGAAATTAACTTAACTAAAAGCCTGCATAAGGTTTTCCACATCGACAAAGTAAGAACAGGGTTGTTGAGTTTTAAGTTGTAAATAATCCAACTTGCATCACAATTTAGTAACCTGATTTACAACTTGTGTGGTGACAACCTCCATCTACCTGATTATCAACTAACTGAACATACTAGTCACCAATTAACTCAACCCACAAAGGTACATGATGCTCATGTAAGTGACAAACAGAATGGCTTTAACATGATGACAGGAAACCTTTCTGAGCAAGGTGACAGTGCTTACACTGCTCTTCTCTTCCTTTTTCTTTGTAGTAAAGAGGATAATGTGAGGAGATTTAAAAAAGAATACATAAGAATGTATATTTAAGGTATAGAATAATGTATTGTTGTCACAAGGGCAGAATGGTGGACCCAAAGCGTTGACAGTACATAACTAGAACTGAGAACAAGAAGGTTTATTTAATGGTAGAAACAGCGAGCGGGCAGACAGCTGATCCTCAGTCTGTAGGGAGTTTGTGCAGGCATGGCTCTGGATCTGGAAGGCTCAAACAGGATTCTCAGGATACTTCTGGACTTCTGAGACACCTTTGAATTTCCCTCCCACTTCTGTAAACCTAACCTCTAAAACATGACACAAATTTATATTTCTTCTGTCATTTTCAACTGTTTAATTAAACTTTGCAGTAATATTACTTTTTATATACATTTCCATGTCATTTTCAGTTCAGTTCATTAATTTAATAGGAGATTTTTTTAAATTTGTTTCTACTCCACTACTCCAGAAACCACCACACAGTGGGGGGCGTGACCATCCCAGCGGATCTGACAGGTTTGCTGGGATGGTCACGCCTCTGGAAAACAGCTGAGAACACATCAGCAATGCATCAGCGGATGTTTCTGAGGAAGGCTGCAGCTGACAGCCGAAACATGTGAGGTATGTCACAAGATCCTACTAATATTGTCTGAATAGAAGAAGAAGAAGAAAAAAAAAACTTATAACCTATTACATTTCTGTATGCATTTCTTCCTCATTATGTAAATGAGGGGAGCGGCCTTTCAAGGCATATCTTAGGAACAGATCCTTGCCCATTGGTCAATCAACACTAAGCAGGTCACAGGCTGTTACTGCAGGGAGAACTCTGCTACCAACCCTTTCTGTCTGGTTGTGTGATATGTGGCCTTGGGAGTGAAATTAAGGTTTTAATTCAGTAGATCCCTATCGGAAATGGCGGACTTTTAACAGAAGACTGTACAGAATCACACAGTCAACAATAACCGTCTAAATTAAAACAGTTTTAAAATGACAAACGTAATATAAATTTGTGTCATGTTTAATAGGTTTCTTAATGGAATTTTGTAAACATTTTTGTGTGCATTATTTTATTTATTAAGCCATTTTTATATTTGTATTTTGTACTGTATTTTGTTTTGTTTTTGTCTTCCATATAAATCAAGCCATGAAGGTTGAAAAGAAACTGAGTCCCTTCTTTTCCTTGCTTTTTTATTGATTAAACCCCCACATACCCAAAAGGGTGCTGACATTGCTGGATGGCATACCACATGATGTCAGTCATAATCATTGATTAGGTTATGTTTCACCAGGGGTTTAACGGTATCTCTCAGACAAAGCCAAAGCCACGTTCTGCAGGAACTTTTCAACGGAGACGTGAACCTCTGGAGTGAAGTTTGCAGGGAAGTACATGGCCAAGACCAGAATGATGTTGTGACCCAGGATCTGCGATAGCACAACATATAAAAAGCTGCTGAAAATGTTTTTGAGGCAGTGAATATTGAATAGTTTAATGCTTTAGCATTTGTCATTTAAATGTTAAGTTCTTATATAAAGACTTACTTCAACAAGATGTTATTCCTACATTTTATAGGAACTTTTGGATTTTCAGTTACCTTAAAGTTGGCAGGATCCCCCCGGAGCTTGAAGGCATGCACTTCACTGAGGTCGTTCAAATGGCAGACAAGATTTTCAATGTTCTTGACAGCTTTCCCCAGTGCTCCCATGACAATAGCACCATGCTTCTTCACTTGTGGAGCCTGAGGACTTAGATCTCCCCAGTGTGAAAAGTAGGTCTTGGTCTGCGGGTAGGCAACCAACATCCTACAGAAAATGATCAGAATTAATACATAAAATAACACAAGTTTAGTTACATCAATTATTTGGCATAATGCATACCTGGCTATGGCCTCAGCACCCAATTCTGTTGCATTGCCTTCAGCTTTTGCCCAAAGATCTCTCACCAACCTTATGTCCTTTGCAGAAAGACTCATAGTTGCCTTTGAGTTATATTGAGAGGAGAGTGGAAATACTGATCAAAAACACTGCTTAAGTTAATTTTGCTCTGTGTTTTTGTATTGAACCAAAAGGCACTATGCCAGAATATGAAGCTCATGCCAAACCTCTGATAACAAAGCTTCCAAAACTCATGGCAAGTTTTATTAGATAAAAGTTACCACACCTTTAATATCACGTAACAGCTACGTAAATGACGGTTTATGACAGGAATTCCGCCAAGTCTGTCTTGTGGATGGGTCTACAACTGACAAATTTGTCAGTTATTCCACATTTGATTGTTAATGCTTATTGTTTATCACGGAGGGAAATAAGCAATGCCATTCAAAACCTTCACACACGCATTCCAAGTGGTTCTAGAGTGTCTAAACATTTTACTGGTTTTGTGTGGAAGAAAGTCAGGTATGCTAAAAATCCCAATTCCAAATGAAGTCACAAATCCTCCGGAAAACTTTTTATTGCAAGCTTTCTAATTTAAAACATACTTTAAAGTGCTTGTTTTTATTGGAAGGTCACGTTAGTCACGTTTTTCCACTCATTTCCACAAATGCAACTCACGAAACAGTGCTGTGTAGTGTGATCTGAAAACATAGCATAAATTCATGGAACCCTTGGACACTGAAGTGTTCTTAAAGGAGGGAAATGCTGAAACAGCTGAGGTCACAGCACTTGTTTCCCCTCACTCTTTGCCAAATTACAGACGCATAGCACACTCTGTTTGACGCATGGCCTGAACGTCACTAAATCACCGGACACAACTTGTCCAATCATATGCCCCCTGGTCTGGGACATGGCGTGTGCAGTAACAGATAAATATTGGTGTCAGAAACATGTACTCACACTTAGACAAAGATCCATGGTCAGTGAAGTCGTTTTATAATAAGGTCAGAAAAGGCTTTTAAAAAGTCAACATGGTTGAGTGGACAGATGAAGAACGCACCGCAATCACCACTCTGTGGTCAAAAATCGATGTGGGAGAAATTGGATCACAGGCTCTGTACAGGTAACCCATTATCTAATTTGAGTGTGAAGGAAAATACTGACAATGTTACCTTGTATAGTTACAGTTATGACTCTTGTCCTTCCAGGCTACTGATTGTATTTCCGTGGACTCAGAGGCACTTTGCATCATTTGGCAACCTGTCTAATCCTGCTGCCATAATGGGAAATCCTAAAGTGGCTCAGCATGGAAAGACAGTGATGGCTGGGCTGGAAAAAGCTGTTAAGAACATGGACAACATCAAGAATGCCTATGCCAACCTGAGTGTTATGCACTCTGAGAAGCTTCATGTGGATCCTGACAACTTCAGAGTAAGCTATGACTTAACAGGGATGCAAATAATTGCTTTATATATATATATATATAAATTATATATTTAATTAAATGTATATATTTATGTTCAATTATAACGATTGGTTTCTTAATTTTAGCTTCTTGCTGAATGCATCTCAGTGGTTGTGGCTGCCAAGTTTGGCCCAAGTGTCTTCACCGCTGGTTTCCAAGAGGCCTGGCAGAAGTTCTTGGCTGTGGTCGTTTCTGCCTTAGGCAGACAGTACCACTGAAGATCTGCAGTTCCATTAAGAAGGAGCAGCAGTCCATCCATCCATCCATTATCTGCCGCTTCTCCGGAGTCGGGTCGCGTGAAGTCATTCATCTTTTCCTCAGTTGTTACTGAAAACTCCAATAAAAACTGGGAAATGCAACTGTGTGGTCTTTTACATTAAAATGGTCGAAATTAAGCTATTTTATAAAATAAAATTTTAAGACATATGTTCAAATTTACTTGTGTACAACCTGTAAGGTAACAACTTACAGATAAGGTATTTTAATGTAGACCATTCCATTCTCAGAAAACATTGTCTCAAGCCATATGAGCTACAACCATGTTTTCTTGAATATTGATTTCTCATGCAAAGTGGCATCCTGGTATTTCATGACATAGATGAGGATTCCTATGGCTGCTGGATTAAACTTCAGGCTGAATATTTACGTCAAAGAAGTTTGCCTGAAAATGTGGCTTCTGCAAAGGTTTGTGTAAAAAGTACTAATATTTTACAATAGACTATTAGAGTGCACAGCACTTCTCACATTGAAGAATTACACTTAGATTGTTTGGAAATACTTTAGCTCTTTACAGAAACCAGAATCATTTTCTGATAAAAATATGCCTAAATGAAGATGGCTTCAGAAGCTTGTTTATACTGTATTTGACATCAAGTTCTATAACATGGACAGAACAAATAATATCTTTATAGAGAGCCAATGAGGTTCTAAGCACTTGAGAGGTGCCTTCACTATTGTGAATGAGGAACTATATAGAGTGCAACCCTTCAAATAAGTGACAATTAAAAGCAGTAGAGTTTTTGAGATCAGGATATGAAAATATATCAAGAAATTTGAAGATTATAAAAAGCCCAATAATTACCTTAAATTTGGGGATTTTCTCCTCAGTTGACACCATGAGGTAAATATTTCAATTGCAAACTTAAACCTTATGCACACCTTTGACCATTTATGTGTTTTTGCATTTTATTTTCTAGCATATTTAACATTTCCCCTCACTGATTTTAAAGATGAGGGATGCAAAAAAAAAAATGCTTTTTTTATGATCTCAATTTTTGTGTGTAATTTTATTTTTAGACTATTGTAAACAACCTTATCTTAAGTACTCCCCACTTGCACCCTAAGCACAAAAATGTGCACATTGAAACCCATTTAAATTACTATTTTTTATCCCGCTTAAATAAAAAGTATAAAACGTGCATTTTCTAATTTATCCACTTCATTTGAAGCTAGGGGCTTCCTGTCTGTGTTCGAGGGTATTCCCTCTCCAATTTACCAAAATGCCAAGCATGGAAAGTACCCACTTGCGCTTGAGCTTGCGCTGTTTACTCTGTCTTCTGCACCCCACACATGCTCCTTAGCTTTAGATTTGTGTGTGTGAGTGTGTGTGAGGATGTGAATAAGGAAACATATGCATTCGAATTTGTGTGTCTGTGTACGCGCAAATGTCAACAGCGTGCACAATGCATTACAGTGTGACAAAATGCATAATAACGCAGGTAGCTTTCAAGTGGCACCTTTTCCATATTATACGTTTCATGTGTATTTTTTCCCGAACGTTTAAGTACTGCCACATTTTTATTTTAAAATACTTAAAATACACGTCTACACGCATTCCCCTGCACTGCTTTGAAATAAACAAAACACAGGACCCTTTGCAGCACATCAAAGTTTGTTTAGCAGCTGCGCTGCAGCACAGCAAGTTGGAGAAAAGCACTTCATTTCCTAGCTGACACCATGAAAAAAAAAAACGTTACACAGTAGCAGAGGCCCGGTACATCATGCAGTCCGAAACAGATGTGACTGAGCACACCTGGGGAACCTCAGATAAAATCACAGATAGCAACGCTCACTCCGCCAAGTTGAGGTCTACCTTCCCGCGGCTGACTAATCACCCACCAGCTCCAGCGACTCCACAAATGTAGTGAAGAATCCACAGAAGACCGTCTTGGAGATCTGAAAGTGGTAAAATCCTGTGGTCACCCACAAAGTCCAACTGTGGTCAAGCCAGCCACCTCTCCCGTGTCCGTGGTCAGACCAGCTGCCACTGTATTTTGTGGCGCTTGAGTGGAATCCTCCGGGCACAGCCAATCTTCAAACCATGATGAGGACATCTGCGTGGATGAACGGCTAGTTCCATATAAAGGGCACGGCAGTTTTAGGCATTTCTCGGTTGTCCTTAGTACTTCTACATGAGGTACTGCTGGATCTAAATGTGCCATCTGAAATCTAAAGTGTATGTTAACTTCATCTTGGTCTTGAACCTGCAACCTGATGCTTCCCGCATGTTACCACTTGAATAAGTTTCACATGGTATGTTTCAGACTTTATTCTCTCCTCCCTGTAGAAAGTATAGCTTATAGTAATGCAATGCTTGACATTAGTAGCAGTTTTAGGGAAGATTGTGTTTTCGCTTTGTGTGCTTTGTGGTTTTAATGTATGATTGCGTTTAACTCCTTGGAAATTTGGTTTGGCCAGACCAAAACACTTCCAAGTATAACGGAGGAGAGTCACTCAAAATCAAAATGTCGGTACACCATATAGACTGTGAACCATGAAGGTTGACCTTTGAATCCATGAAGTGAGTGATCTAAACAGAAATTTTAGATGACAGGCTGAGGGCAGCACTTTATTGAAAATACTTGCCTTTGTCAGCCTGGAAGCAGTTCATGAGACTTGCACCTTACATTCCTTTATGGACGACATGTCACATGTAGAAATATTGCTGTTACTCGAGTTTATGAATAGTTTTAATCTACAGAAATATGTCTTAATCCTTTGCATTTTGGCATAAAAATCTGAAACTATTTAGTACATGAGTTTACCAAATAAACACTGTAAGGCGGAAGTTGAAGGCAACTGTAGTGTGGACCTACGGATAATTTATTTGGGCGTGGTGAGCCTGAATGTCCAGATAATGAAAATTTAAAACATAATCTGAGTTGAGCAGCTGGTGGCAACAACAAGTAGTAAACAGAAACATGTGTTTTTAAAGACGTTTACTGTTAGAGTTTTGCTGAACTTTTCCACTTTTGGCTGATCACTAATGAAGTGAATGTAAGGACGGACACACTTGGCAAATCTGCTGTTTATTTCATGCGTCATGGTTAAGTGGACAGAAGAAGAGCGATGCATTGTCAGAGCAGTCTGGGAAAACATTGATATTGATGAGATTGGACCACAAGTACTGGCAAGGTAATAGGTATAAATATGATTATAATCTTTGAAACATATATTTATTAGTCTGTGCTTGTCTGATGTCAGACCTAGTTGGAAGTTGGATTTATCATTCTGATTGGTTAGTGATTATAAATACAGTATTGACTTATAATAACTCATTTAGAAGCCTATTTATTTGATCCCTTCACAGCCAAACAGTTATCAACAAAGGAAAATTTCTTTTGAATAGAACATACAAAGGAATTACATCTTTATCTGAAGCGTGCTAAAATGACATGATTTATAAAATAAAGAAAAAAACCTTTTTAGGCTATTTATAAACTTTTCCATAATTAAGAACATTTCAAGCATGTGCCATTTTAAAGTAGTATTTATGGCTTGGAAATGCTTTCCATGTAAGGCCGAGGTGGATGGTGTAATTGATTGACTAATTTGCCTTAATTTTCTTGTTTCCAATGTTAAATTTGTTTGTTTTTTAACCTTTGTATGAGACAAAATAATCTGATCCACATCTCTGATTTTACAGAGCTCTTATTGTGTACCCCTGGACTGAACGATATTTCGGCACGTTTGGAGATATCTTCACTACTACAGCCATTTTAAATAACCCCAAAGTCGCCGCCCATGGAAAAGTACTGCTGAAAGCTCTGGGCAAGGGGGTGAAGAACATTGACAACATTAAAGAGACGTACGCTGCTTTAAGCAAGTTTCACTATGAAAATCTCAACGTGGATCCCGATAACTTCAGAGTAGGAAACTGGCTATTAAAGTGGCAAATATATAGCTACATGATGCAATCTACAGTTTCTTGATTTATGATCCTTTTGTTTTGTCCACAGTTGTTGGCAGACTCGATCACCATTACGTTTGCCTGCAAGCTCAAGAGCACCATGAATCCCCAGGTCCAAGCAACCTGGCAGAAGTTTCTAAATGCTGTTGTTGAAGCTATGAACAGTCAGTACAAATAAATGGCCAATCAACCACAATATGGAAAAAAATTATAGTAGCAATAATAGTAGCCTACTAATAAAACATATTTAAAACTGCCCATATGCCAGCTAATCTTGATTTGTGTAGGGTGTTTGGGGGCAAGGGTCATGGGAGATGCTTACTATAATTTATTACTATGTAATTAATACAAATGGGACTAGGAATATACAATTAAGATGATAATGTTGTATGATGGCTTGTCCATTAATTGTTGGGAATTTAGAATTAAATAAACTCTAGAGGTGCTGAAATGTAGCTACCTCAAGTTTTTTACATACCATCGTAGGAGCCATATGTCGGGCTATTTATTTTCCCATTAAATGTATGTGTGTACATGCGTGGTGACATCACCGGTAATTGTGGGTGGCACTGTGGGTGTGTTGGCTTCATTTAATAGGTACGCTCACCTGTGTCGGGTTTGGGCCTGGAGCATGGAGGCAGGGTGAGCTTGGGGAGATATTGATTGTGTCAATGCTGTTAAGCATTAAGCATTGTGTTCTTGTTAATTATTTATTTAATGGAGGACCAGTAGGGTCTTTGAAAAAGCAATACAGCATTTTGATGATGATAAATTATTTGTGAAATAAAAAATATGGATTGATAAATATAATATGAAATTCAACAATTCATATAAAATTAAATCAAATTGAAAAGTGTTTTGTAATTATACATTTTAAATTTGAATGTTAGAGGAATTGCATATTGAACAAATATATTTTTATTAAATATTGTAATTTGTAAATGTATTTTCAATTTTAGATTCTAAAATGAGAATTAAAAAACACTTCATAAATGTGCTTATAAATAGATTTCCCTTTCATAGATTTAAAAAAGTAATTCCCTTTTCGATTTCCATTTTCTCCTCTGTATTTTAAAATCCTTTAAAAAATAGGGTTTCCTTAATGGTTTACCCTCTACATTGAACTTTGCCCTGACACTTTGGGTCCTTGATCAGTAAGAACCAAGTTAAACCAATCATAGCTGCTCCTCGATTGTAACAAGCGCTCTATATATTATTCTTTTTTTTTTTTTTTCATCGTAATTTTCATTCAGTGCTCTAACTGAGGGAAGGAGGTTGTTCCCTAAAATCTCGCAATACATCCTCTCCTTAATACAGTGCAGTTGCCCTGTCCCATGTGCAGAAAAACACCTCAAAAGCATGATGCTACCGCCCCCATGCTTCATAGTAGGGATGGTGTTCTTGGGATGGTACTCATAATTCTTCTTCCTCCAAACACGGTTAATGGAATTAAGAACAAAAAGTTCTATTTTGGTCTCATCTGACCACATGATTTTCTCCCATGACTCCTCTGGATCATCCAAATGGTCATTGGCAAACTTCAGACTGGCCTTGACATGTGCTGGTTTAA
>JBAMHW010000023.1:18587929-18603528 GCA_037177495.1 Rhadinocentrus ornatus
TGCATTACAGGAAATAAAGAACTTTATCACAATATTCAAATTTTCTGAGACAGTCCTGTATATATATATATATATATTTATATATATATACCTTTAATGTGTTTAATGTCACTATCAATGCATGTAAATGCTTTGTCAGAAAAAAATGTCTAATTTTTTTTAGCACATAAAAATGAATAGAATAAAGAAAGAAAAAGTTTAAAACCCACTTCATATTTGATCTGAACAAAAGTGAACAAAAGATGAGGATTCTAAAATCAAAGTTCATAGTGTACAGAGATTTTTTTTAGAAATGTCTTAGGGTTGCATTGATGGAAATAAATTCAGACTTTGTGAGTAGCCTTTCACCTGTATGAGATGTAGAAAGTAAGACTGATTTTCTTCAGATCCTGACCGATACTCACTCATCAGAAGTTTTCTAAGCATCGGTATTAAGTAGTCTGTGTATGGGTCACCATAATTTACCTCGTTTTTTTTTTTCTTTCACCCTTTTTTGCCTTGGTCCCTGTAATTTTTTCATACAAAAAAGTCTAACATGTTCTCCAATAGAAATTTGTTCTGGCTCCTTCTGCGTCACACATTCAAGCATCGGGTACCCCTCTCTAGACTTTAATTGACATACAGGTGGCGCTAACCAGAGCTGAAGTGGATCCAGTTTTATATTTAAGCTCAGCCTACCTCTTTTTGATCTGGAGTAAACTGGATGAATACATCAAGGCAAGATGACAAGAGAGAGAGAGAGAGAGAGGGGGTGGGTGGTGGTTGGGAGGACATAAGTTGCAAAAAGATTTTTTAAATTAAAAACAAAGATTAATAAGAAGATGATTATGTCTCTGATCATCAACTTGCATTGGACCTAACGAAGCACTGGACACAGTTGTTTCTATAGGATGTGAAGAATTGTCCATTATTTACAGCAGCTTGCGCAGCATCTTTTTCTGGACAATCAGCTTCAGTGGCTCCCCAGCACAGAACCAGCCTTCTTGATAAGTTTATTCAGTCTCTTGCTGTCTCTGACTCTGATGCTGCTGCTCCAACAGATGGCTGCAAAGCTCTTTGCTTTGTTTACTCTTGTTCATTCTGAAGTCAATAATCATCTCGTTTGTTTTGTTTATGTTCTAGATGAGGTGACTGTTTCTGTACCTTCTCACAAATTGACTGACCAGTTCTCTGTCCTCAGCTTGTTGTCCATCACTGATACATCCCCCTGCAGAGTCATCAGAGTGTTTCTAGATGACAGAACTCAGAGTTGTATAGGAAGTCTGAGGTGTACAGTGTGAAGAGAAAAGTTGAGTCCTTTGCGGTGCTCTTGTTCTGATGACCATCACCACCATGAAAACATGGAAACTAAATTCATTAATTTTTTTGTAATCTGATTTAATTTCTTTCTTTTTCCCCACACAAACACACACACGCACGCAAAGAAAAAAAAGAACAAAAACTACAGGATTTTAGGTACTAAACACATATTTTTGTGGAGGTGTTGGACATGTGTAGCAATGTCGCTGGTTTTTGTGGAAGTGATTTATGTCTGTCTGCTGATAGATTTGAGTTTTTCGTGCTGATGTTTAAACATCAGGAGTTCTGCAATCTTAAAACTAAGGCTTTCTTTCCCTTTTCAAATGCATGGTAATAAATATGGTTATAAAATAAGTATATTACAATAAATACATTTAGCTTGGAGTACAATGTCCCTGAGATCACCTCACCTCAATTCCACAGGCCTATATTAAGTGATTACCTGCAGAGTAGATCATTGCGTTGCCCAGGTATCATTAAACTATTCACAACTGGTAATAAAACAGGCACTGTGAGCTCTTGAAGAAAAAGAAAATACTGAGAAATTCTTAGTAGATAAAATGGAAAATAACATCAATAAGTCTTTTTTTTATTATGTTTTATTTCTTTATTTTTGACTGATGGTTTACTGAATAATTGTAAAAGTAGGGATAAATACATAATTCATGTGTCCCTGTGTTTTTCAAAACAAACTAAATTAACTAGTCTCATTCCTCCCAGTGTAGCTACTGACCACAGAGACTCTATAGACATCATTCAACATAAAAAAAAAAGAAGAAGCTTAATTACAGTAGATGTGTGTGTTACTGAATAAATCACATTTCCTTTTTATTTGTATGATTGATTAAAAAAGGATTTGTGGTCACATTTAAAATGATCTTAGACATAAAGAAAAACTATGGAAGGCGTAAATAACTTTACAAAAAATATCTTTGCCCTCTGACAGAAGAGACAGGTGAGGAGTCACTGGGTACAGAGGAGAAGATATTAAAAATTAAGGGGCAAAGTAGATGAAAGACGGAAAGTACCTGCCTGAAACGCCAGAAGACTCGAAGTAGCGTATGTCTCCGCCCTAACACCTGTCCTCCTTTTCTCTTTAGTTCGCCTCAGGAGCGGATCAACCAGGGGGGCAAAGGGTTGCAACGGCCACCCTAAATCAAAGCCGTACCACCTCTGTTGCCACCCCAGCTGGCAGCATTGAATTCAAAAATTAATAATTATGGCAAATCTCGGATTCTCTTAGATATTTTTCCTCTCTCTTGGGTTGCTAAAAGAGCTGTCTGTCAAACCTCCTCCATTACAATTTTAAAAACCTCACAACCTTCCAGATGTATATAGGCGGGTCCTCCCTGGCAGGCATAGAAAACCACGCCCACCAAGGCTTTTAAACGTATGCGAACCTATATGGTCCTTGCTCTGGTCCTGACCAGAAGAAAGGAAGTGTAACGAAGATAGACCCCAGTGTGCCCTATGTCTCAAAATATCAACATCTGACAGTATGAAGCCAAATAAGTTAAAACATCACTTGGGGAATTCTTATCCTTAACATGAAGAAAAGTCTGTTGATTACTTTAGAAAAATAAACAAATGTCGATGAAAAGGCGGTCCTGCAGAAAAAGTTTGGAAGCACTAAGAAAGATCATGTATGTTGTATTGATTTAGTTTTATAATAAACAACACACGTAAAGTTATTTACAGCTAAAGGAAATGAGGAAACTAGCAAATTATTACCGTGAAGCTAAAATACAAGAAGACAGATTCATGTTTATTATTGTATGATACTTTAAAGAGACACAAGGCTCGTAATTATTGAAATTTTTTCCATCTTTCTTCTGCAATAAAAAAAAAAGAAGAAAGGATTTAAAAACTATTAAATTTATTTGTCCTTTTATTCTTGGCATAAATTCAGGAGGAGACATATTAACATCATCACACAAACATTTAATCGCATTGAATGATTTATTGAAACTGAGACAGACAAAAAGTGTATATAAGTGTTTAATATTGCTTTCCATCATCTCCTGTTTGTGTCTGCAGTTTATCTGTATTTCTCAGCCAGAGCAAGGGACAGAGCAGCCAGGAACTTGTCCATTGCCACATGGACCTCAGGGGTGAAGTCATCAGGAAACATGATGGCCAAGACCACCAGTATGTTGTGAGAGAGAATCTGTAGAATAATAAGTGAGACATTTGATGGAATTAAAATTTTCTCTTTTGTTTCAGGTCCAATAAGCTTAAAAAACTACAACTTCCTTCATGTTTTAAAGTGAACGCAGACTGTACTTTACTTTTTTACCTTAAAGTTAGCAGGATCCACTCGCAGAGTGAAGGCATGCAGTTCACTGAGGTCTAGAAGACCAGATGCCAGATTGTCAATTTTGGCCACAGCATCAGCAACTCCACCTATCACAGTCTTTCCATGCTTCATGAGCTGGGCAGAGCCAGGGCTCAAGTCATTCCAGTGAGAGAAGTACGTCTTGGTCTGAGGGTACACCAACAGCATTCTGGGTAAAACACATGATAATTGAATTAGCAAAGTGATCAAATTGTAGCACAAGGTTGTACGAATGAGTTTGCGTTCATATTTACCTGGAAAGGGCATCAGAGCCAATTTCGTCCCCCCTGACCGACACTTTAGCCCAGAAGGCCCTGACTACCTCCTTGTTCTTAGCAGTAAGACTCATCTTGCCTGGTGATTGTTGCTGTGACCAGTGCAAACAGAGGGGTTTTTATACATGAAACAGGACATGGACACACCCATGTCCACCTCAGAGATAAAGAAAGTTGGACATGTTCCAAGTGATATGTTAACAGCTCGTAAGAGATAAATTAAAAACAAAAATTAGGGTTTGACAATTATCCATTCAAAAAGAATGTAAGTAAGAAGTTACGGAAAGAGGGGTGCAGTTTTTCCCTATAGGATGAATCAGATGGTCAGATACATTATTTTGCGAGTTAAATACTTTGTTTAAATTTTCCATTTATTACAGGGAAAATGTTGCATGTATAGGAAAAAATGGTAAATTTTTAATTTGCAACCAGGACCTTTTTCTGTTTTACATTTGGGTTTTAAAAAAAATCTTTTGGTTATTATTCTAATCACACAGATACAAAAATTAACTTGACTTGATCTGATAGTTTGTTAATGAAAATTTAATAAAGAAAAATTTATCTTGAACAATTTCAGAAAGGAAATATGCCGAAGTATTTTATCTGCAATTGCATTTTTGCTGATTCGCTCAAACTTTGGTAAAAACATTTAATGGGTTTATAATAAGACTGCTTCATTCAACTTATCATTATTGATATTTGACAATGTGTGTGTGTGTGTGTGTGTGTGGGGGGGGGGGGATAGATAGCTCAAGCTGAAGGCTTTAAGAATCAAATTCGAGCAGTGGACATGAGGTCTGTCATTATCACTTTTTGAAATCCATTGATCAGTACTTGGCCAACCCTCTGTTAAACTGCACCCATCAGATAATTTTGGGTGGGGTAAAACTGTTCATTTAAAAGATGCGTGTTGTGACCAACAGAGCACGAGTGGAGAGAAAATCAATAAGCCAAAATGGTTAAATGGTCAGACTTCGAACGTACCACTATCCAGGACATCTTCTCGAAAATAGATAAGGACGTCGTGGGTCCTGCAGCTCTTTCCAGGTGGGACATGATTTAAGACTCATTAAAGAATAATTAGTCTCTTTTTATTTTTGCAAAACCATGAAAGTTAATTCAATGTTTCCTCAGGTGCCTGATCGTCTACCCCTGGACTCAAAGGTATTTTGGTAGTTTTGGAAACCTCTACAATGCTGCAGCTATAAAGTCAAATCCCAAGGTTGTAGCTCATGGAAAGGTTGTCCTTGCTGGTCTGGAACAAGCTCTGAATAACATGGACAACATCAAAGAAACATATGCAGAGCTGAGCGTGCTGCACTCCGAGAAACTGCACGTGGATTCTGACAACTTTAAGGTTGGATTGGTGTTTTTATTCGGTGATAATGCTTATTATATTGTTGCGGCTTTCTGATTGTATCTCATGTGTTCTTGCAGCTCCTTGCTGACTGCCTGACCATTGTGGTTGCTGGGCAGTTGGGTAAAGACTTCACTCCTGAGGTCCAGGCAGCATTTCAGAAGTTCCTGGCTGTGGTGGTGTCCGCCCTGAGGAAACAATACCACTAGAGAGCTTCAGCAAAGATCCTTTCATCATGAATGAGAAAAGGCACTGAATAAATTAAACAATGAGTATTTTCTAATTGCTTAGTTGTCTGCATTTGTGTTCTGGAGGTTTGTGGGCTTAAAAACCAATCCCTTTAATTTACTTTTTTTCTGCTCATAGACACGAAGTGATGAGTGAAGATTTTCAGCTCCACTAACAGTAACTATGCGCAGTTTGGTGTGTGTGTGAAGCCAACAAACTTCATTAAACATCAGAGAATCTACCATAAAAAATAAGCAGAGGTGATGAGGCTAACTGAAGCGGAGAGGTGGAGGAAGATCGGGCTAGGGCGGAGACAGGCGAACCTTTTGGCACTGCAGCCAGTTACTATCCATGTACTTTTAGAAGGAGAAAATGTAAAGCTGGTGGATCCTGTATGTGAAGCAATGTTACTGGTTTGGGGGAAGTTATTTATGTCTGGCTTCTGCTAGATTTAAGTCTTCGTGCTCATGTCTAAACAACAGGAGTTCCCTGCAATCTTAAAACTAAGGCTTTCTGTTTTGTTCAAAATGTGCAGAAATAAATATCAGCCACTCCGCTGACAGCTGAGTTTATTTAGGATCTGTCTGTTAAGTCTGACTTCTGTGATCAATAAGTTATGCCTACAGAAACTGTGAGGGCAGGGGCGTTACTAGACATACTGCTCTACAGGGGCCCAGGCCCCACCATTACTCAGATTATATTTTTTATTATAAAGACCTGCTATGTTCATGAAATGAGCAGCATTATGTTCCATCTGCTTCCCATTGCTAACCCGACTGTTCCTGCTGCTTCCAAACAACTGCTGCTGAAACAATAAATAATAATAATATTAATATTATTAAAAATAATACGGTTGTAATAGACTTAATGAAAAAATAATCTTTTGCTTACTCCTTGCTTAACCCCACCTGTAAACTACGCCGCATCCAACGCAGGATCCTGCTCCAGATGAACATGTGTTAGAACGTATGCTTATTTACTTATTTATTTTAAGGTAAATGACCATTTTACATGCTGCCTGATGGCAGCACCGCTCTGTTTTTTGTTTTGTTTTTTTACTTTAGGACAATCCGTCCAAGCTCTTCCAAAATCCAAAATCACATTCACATACGTGTTTGCATGTCATCATACTTTATGCTATTAAATCTTTAAAAGACCTAATTTGTGAAACAAAGTATCGTGGCCTACACTATATTAGTCTACCTTAGTTCATAACAGTAGAAACCATCAACACACACTCATGTGTCTTTGCATGTCTCCCCCAATTTCTGCTAGTATATAGGGCAATTTAAAACACTAGTAAAATAGCTTTTAAATTTGCAAAGATATCTTCACTGAATTAAAGTACTTTACATTATACTCATCTGCTTTCATTGGTGTTTACATCTGGCAACAGGAAATAGATTATACTATAAATCATCATTTAAAATATGAAATGCAGTAATGAAGAGGCTAAAACAAAGGGATGCCGAAAACTTTTTATTGAAACTTTTTATTAAAACATTTCTCTATTGCTGCCTTCTCCACAGCAGCGTTTGAGCCCAGGTGGTAAATACCTCAGTGCCACTGCTGGCTCAGTAGTTAGATACCACAGTGACCTATGGTAAAAACACAATGGCAGTTTATATGAAGGCAAACATTATTTATGTTTATATGTACTTTATGGGTACTTTGCAGACTCTTATTTAAAGTGATGTACAATCAACTACGGCTTAGTCAGCGGTACCATCGAAACAGGACGGTTCTCTAACCAGCAGTGTTTCCTAATCAGTTTTCAGATCAAGGACCATTTCGTTTACACCACAGAGACCGCAGTGCTTAATCTGGAGGTGCAACAATCATAAATAAACTTACGTACGCGAAACCGGCTAAAAACTGCTAACATTTACGTGCGCTAACTTTACTGAACCGCAGCCTCCAACAAATGATCAGATCCATAACTGTTGTCAGGGATAGAAAAGATCAGTAGCATGCTGCCGTTTATATTATAATTATGATTGAACAACTTAATACTGACATCTATACAAAATAGCCTCCGCCTGCATCGGTACCGCTGAGTCGGTGGCCGCCATTATTCAGCTCTGGAAAACTGGTTGAAAGCAAGATGGCATCCGTTTAGTGCACGTAGTGTCCACCGTTTCACATAAGATTTTTGGTCAAGTTTTGGACAGCGACCGGGCACTTTCAGTGTTTCAGAGTTTTTACTGAAATTTCTGTGCGCACTAAGCACTTAAATGTAGTTTTCGTACAGAGGTGTAGAATTGCGCAGATTGGGACACAGACCCACAGATGGATAAGTTATGTGTTCATGGCTGTCTGTAAACATTTGATTATCAACCACAGAGAACGGCGACTACATTTAAGGAGAGAGGTAATCATTCAGTTATGTTACAATATTTTTAGCCATTAGCTACAACATGTAGCCCAACTTAGCACCGACTTAACTTGGTACAAATGTAAAGACATTTATGTATGTGTTGCATTTTCCCTTTGGAAGTGCTATTTTGCGCACTTCCACATAGGCCTCACATTTCACTGCTGGAGGTTGCCGCTTGGTCCAACATCAGGAGCTACCGGTGGTGAACACAGCCAGTGTTGAAGGGGAGTATTTTAACTGTGAGGAGCAATAAATGTGTGGCATATTATTTCTTGTTTACACAACTTTGCAGACCATAAATTGAATTATTTGATCGATAAAAATTAAACTGGTGCAAAGCAGTTCACTCATACTAATATAATTACCAATTATAATATGTGTCTGTTGTGAGCATACTATTATTCACTACTTATACATAGAGGAATAAAAATAACCCCTCCTTGAATAAAAAAAGGTTTTATTAGATTTATTTATTTACACCATGCAGACCACCAGAGGTAGAGAGCAGTTTCTCCTCTGTCTTCTCCAGCAGCAGCAGCTCTGCATAAGAGTCCCGTTTACCTGCTTCAAAGCACTAACAGATGTTTGTAGTAACCACAACACATAATTTTAGTACATAACAGCTTTAATTAATAACTGCTGCCATGATATTCACATTTATTACCTGGTCTGTTATGCTTAGAAAAAGAGGATGACGACGACAACGGGACACCGGGGGGAAAGTGAAGTAAAAACAGCAAGAGTTAGCGTCTCCCTCAGTTTCCATTTCAAAAAACAAACAACTGTTAGGGGAATTCCTCCCAACACAAGTACGACAAAGCTAAACCTTCCAACACAGGAAGAACACAGAGCATTATTTCATGTATACAATTTTACTTGCAAGGAGTGTATGCACCATTGCTCAGCAGGATACACACACTGAGTTTTCCACACATTACAAGGCATTATAAACGGAGGTTTATGAAGTCCTTCCCTCGAACATTACACACTTCAGAGTTACACAAGTATCAGGCTACAGTATTTTTCCACTGAAGATAAGACAGGGAGAATAAGAAGCATGGTTCGGTAAGTGTCCGGACTCCTCCTGGTACAATCACGTCGTTTTATCTCATCCACAGCTCGACGTTGGTTCCCAGCATAAACCAGCAAACACTTGCACAAAGAATGCTGCTGAGTACATTTTCTGTCTCTTAATGATTAAAATATAAAGACTGGTACAGGTTAAATACAAAGTTGATTCTAAAACACTATGAATAAATAATTGGTTCAAAGTATAATAATAAATCGTTAATAAATCACAATCAAAATATAATAAACATAATGATGATCCATATGATTTTCCTTACATTTCCCTCCTGTTTATCATTATTTTTAACTGAAAACACTTATGTCAACATACATAACTTTTTTCTATGCATGCATCATTAGGTTATCATTTTCACACATTTGTCATCTGGAAGTCTAAATAAAATTTTTTGCATCATCATTGCTGTTGTTATTGTTGGTGCTGCTTAAGAGTTGCAAGTAGATTTGTCCATGTTTGTGTTTTAGTTATTGATCCAGACAACATCTTAGTGATCATGCTGTGAAGGCAAGGTATTATGCATGAAGCAAACAGATCAAAGAACAGGAAAATCATTTCAATTGGGATTAAAATTTTGAAAGGAAATATTGCCAAGGGTTTGCAGTCAGTCAGCTCCACAGGTTTCTCCCGTAGTGTGGTCATTCTCCACTGCTTTCCTAAGAGCTGTAAGATTTGCAATAACTTGAGAATTAACACTAGTGGGGACAAAGAACAGCACAAAGACCCGACCATAGTACACACCTATATTTAGTGGAACTTGAAATCTTGTTTCAGAAGATTCATGGGACAGTTAGAAAAAAATACAACAGCTTTATGTATTTTCCCAGTATTAGGCTCAGCTATTGTTAGTGACTGCATTAGTTTCTACTTTTGCAGGTCTCTGTTTGCGCAGTGAACTAAAAAAAGAAATAAGAACTTCATGTCATTAAGTATTCTGTTTATTACTGTATGTGTTGCTCCTGAATCTATCAGGAAGGTTACTGGCTGGCCTGAAACCAACAATGTTATTTGTGGGTAAAAAGGATCTCTTTAAAATTTCTTCTCATACTTGCTCTAAACCATGACAGTGTTCTAAATTAAGTGTAACACCTTTCTCCCTCTCCAATCTCTCTCTTCCTATTTTGTCATCCATCCCGTCCTCTCTGTCCTCTTTTGTGTGGTCTTAATTATAATAGTCCATCTGCTTTACAAGGCCATTTAATTGTTATGCGTTTAAGTAGGTTTGTCACTCTACGATTAAGTGCATCATTTCCTGGGGGTAAAACGCACCTTGTTTATTTCTGTGGATCAAGTCTCCACTTACATGTATCGAGTAGTTTTCTGGAGTTTTCTTTAAAGCTCTCTCAATCTCCAGGCCGTTTTAAACTATAGCTGTTAATCAAATCGGTCATTTCACTATTGAACTTTTCTCTGTCTGTCCCAGGTCAATCAGTTCTGCTACTGCTTCAGTCACATCTCTATCTGCCCATGCTCTAGAAATCATTATCATATTAGGTTATATTATTTCCCTCACATTGGTTTAATTCAGTTAAATCTACTCAAATAGAACTAAAAGTTCTGTGCTTGGCGGAAATGATCCTAGTTTTGGTTTAATGTTGCCCTGGGCATCATGTTTAGCACATGTCAGCAGCTGTACAGAAAAGTTTTTTATGTAATTTGTAAAACTATATGCAACAGATATATTTGAGATTATATCCATCATCCCCAGTGTTGAGACATGGCATGGTCCATGGCTCAATATTGCTGCCCATCTGTAAAGGTTTATTGGGAGGATATGTTTCCCCTCAGGTCATTTATAGATGCCATCCTGCTGTTTACAGCCTTTTTCTGTCCACATTTTCTTTTCAGAACTTGGGAATGCTTGTTCCATGTCTTTTAGCATTTTTTGTTTTTTCTGAGAGCATTTCCTAGAGAAATATAGTCCTTGGTGTCAGTATATGCAGCACACTTAAGTTTTATTACCAATAATATATCTTTTAGGAGTTTTGCGTAATGGACCGGCTTCCTGGTGGATGCTGTCATTCCTCTATTTTTCCATTGTTGTGCAAAAACGTGAATAATAGAAAAAGCATGTTGTCAGTATAGATAGTCACTGTTTGTCCTTTAGCTAATTTACAGGCTTCAGTTAAAACTACAATTTCAGCTACTCAGGCCGAATAATATTTTGACAAGGATTTGATTTTAGAATGAGTGTAGAGTCGATCACTGCATAGCCTGTAGCATTTGTGCCATCAGGGTTTTTCTTCTACAAACCAAATCAGAGATTCTGGTATTTCAGTGTTCAGTAAGTCTGGTCTGGGCAAGATACTCTGTGTGCTTCCAGCAAGGCAGTCATGTGGCATCCCTTCATCAAACGTTGGTAATAATGTGGCTGGATTTAAGCGCGTACATCTTTCAGCGTTGTCATGCATGACAAATGTCTAGAGGGTGACGAAGCGCTATTTTGTTCTAGAGAAGTAATACTGCTACCGCATGAGGGACCAACAGTCTGAGTGGGTGAAATAACACCAAACCCGCAGAACTCATCATTGGATTGAGCTTAGATGAGTAAGAAGTTACTGGTCTTAATTTGTCTCCATAAGCTTGTAACAATACTGAAGTCATGTGTCCACTTTTGGAGTCAACAGTCTGAACAAACTCTTTTCTGTAGTCAGGAAAAGCTAGTACCGTGCTACTAGTCCGAACATTTTTGAGATGTCTAAAGGCTTTTTTAGCTTCTGGAGTCCATTTTAATTTATCAGTCATTGCTTTGGGTTCATCATAGATAAGAGTCGTGGCTTAGTAATTTCAGCATGTGGTATAGAAGTTGGTCACACCAAAACGACATAATCTGGTTTTTAGTAGCAGGCTGTGGAGCTTTTAAGACACCATGCTTCCTTTCAAAGGTCAAGTGTTTGTCTTCAGCACTTAGAATGTGGCCTTAATATTTTACCTCTTTTTTCCACAGCTGAAGTTTATTTTTTACTGACTTTTGTTACCGTTGTAAAAAGAAATTTAGGAAATGCTATAGAATTTTTTTTGCAGCTCTCTTCATCTATCTAAAGGAGGAGGGTCAGATGAGGGAGGTTGTATAACCTGGACTGCTGTGGCCTCCACCTGTGTAGGTTGCTGGGAACCTGCTGTGGGAGGATAGAACACTGTGCTCAGATCAAAATCATCCTTTTCCTTTTCCATCTTCATGAATTCCATTTCTCCCTTTATCCTCTGTCTGTAATTTTTACTTTAATTTCTATAACCAACAGGATGCAAAATGGAATATTTAATTTACTAACAAATTGATGTATTTTCCTATTTATTTAAATATTTTGCATTATCACAAGTAGAAGTAAAATTATTCATAAAACATTCAAATTCTTGTACGACTGAACCCTGGAGTTAACTGCTTTGGCATCTCCTGTAAAAGCAGTCATCATTAGCAGTGCGGTAACATAAATTAAACAGTACAAGCACATGTGTGCATGGTGATAATTTTCTCCACCTGTAAAAGTGTATCCGACAATGTCATGCAGGTAAATATCATGCTTGATTTTGAAATGCACATACACATATTTTACAAAGGAAATTGAGTGTAGATGTCTTCTGTAGACAGATCCACGTCATCAGTCCTGCTTTTCAGGAAATATTACATTACATACACATATACATTAAATATAAATGTTACTGTTTATGTTTTTCCATTTTTATTCTTTTTACAAATCCCTCTTCTTTTTTTCTTTTTTTAATAAGAGAATCAGTTTAGAATATCCATAGATATCAGACCACTATGAAATTGGTTTTATTTTCTTCCGGTATATCTGTATTAATTTAATAGTGCGCTTTCCTGTGTTATTGCAGAGATAACAATGATCTAAAAATCATTTTATCTGCATCAACATACGTTTGTTGTTTTAGTGTTTAAGTTTTCTTTATTGTATTTAAACTAATTTTGTCAGGCGGTTTAACAGAGAAGCCGGACACAAGTGCAGGTAAGCATTTAAGAGATTTAATCACAGGGATTTCAAAAGAAAGACTGGTGTGAGTCTGAACCAGGAATGAGAATACTACACACTGGAGTAGTGTGTGGAATGGGTGTATGTACATAGTGACCCAGGTGCCTATTGATGAAGATGATGATTGATGTCAGTTGTGTCCAAGATGGCTGTAGCTAAGGGTTTCTGGGTATTGTAGTGTTTGTAGCAGTGATCAGTACTCCGGGGAGGCGGAGCGCACCCAAGTGGATGATGCAGGCATGACAAATTTGCATACAGTTACATCTACTGTCAGTTATTAGAGGAGCTCCTTTAATTTAATTTCCATTTATCCATCAGCATTTTCTTTAAGTTTTAGGAATTTTCCTTTTAAGCAATTAATTTATTGATCCATCCCCTTTTTTGATTTTGTGCCCAATGACCCTCTTTCCCCACATGGATGTCTTCTCCCTGGTCAGTGGAACTGGATGGTTTTCCAATCTCAGGCCCCCAGCACCCACCTCTCTGTTCATCCCTGCAGAGACCAGCGGCCACTGCCACCGCGGAGCTGGCTGCAAAGCTAACACACTTGTTTCTTGTCCCGGTTTGTCCTTGAGCTTTGGTGATCAGGAGCGTTCTGGAGGATGGTGTACTACCATCCAAAGCAGATGTTCACACGTCCATCAACATCTGGCTTCAGTCTCTTTGAAACTCACAGAGCAGAAGAATTCTCTGGTGGTATTTAGTGGAGGTCAAATGTCTTTGTTTTTTCTCTTGAATCATATAGAGAGTCAGGGGGGACCGGTGAGAGTGGGACTCGGCCTCAGTTTGTAGGAGATGGTGGTGATAAATTTTTTTTTTTTTTTTTTTTTTTTTATTGGTGGGTTTCTGCTGACTATCCAGAGGAGTCGAATGAGAGGTGCAGTCTGTGAGGAGAAGGTACAGGAGAATGTATGTGTGTGAAAGGACAATGTATGTGTGTGACACCAACCAAAACCCTTACACAACAATCGATAGAAGCCAACGTTTCGTGGACTACGTTTAGTTCACAATAAATATCCCTGACTTTTTAACCAAAGAAAAGGGAAGAGTTCTGTTTCATTTGGACCAACTTTCAGAAAGTAATGACATTGATTTGATAATTGTGTTGTTTAAAAAAAAAAAAAAAAAAAAAAGAAATCCCATTCATTTATGTCAATCTTTCTTTATTGGACTCAATTTTTAGTCAAAGGGAGCGAAGCTTTCTCGGTGTGAAATCTAGAGTAATTTTCAAAAGTAGCTATACTGTGTCTGCAAAAGCATTTCAGTTTTTATTTCCACCATTAGCCACTGTGTTCGACCATCATGCTGGCTTTTATAAATAATTGTTGATCTCTGTTTAACATCCAGTTGGTTAATATTGATTTATTAGTGTTTTAATTAATTGTTTTATTTATAATTTATTAGAAAGAAAGAAAGAAAGAAAGAAAGAAAGTAAATAAATAAATAAAAAAGTTTGAAAATGAATAAATGAAAAGTACTTCATTGACCCCCTGAAGACATATAATGAAGATAGCATTGTAAAATTCTGTTCTCTTCCTAAACCTATTATTTATTTATTTTATCGTGTCTTTGAATTGAACTCTTGCGGTTCTCTCCTTTAGGTATTTGTAGTTCTTAAGTCTTTCATTGCCCATTGTGGAGGGCACAATTTAATTTAAATATTCTATTTAAATTCAGGAAAGTTCACTCGGTGAGTGAGACATTTTAACATTTTAATAAAAAACTATCAAAGCAATAAAAATAAACCAAATTGATATTATTATTTTATATAGCCATTGACTAATACTATTATTAACTTTTACTAAAATATATACATTTTTATTATTATTGACAAGACATTGCGGAGTAAAGACAAAAAAAAAAGAAAGAAAGAAAGAAAAACTGACACATTTATTATTTATTTGATTTATTCACCAAGCCCTTAAGTTTAAAGGTGGTCCTCGTGTTGTTTTGGGTGACGTATGCACTCGACGCTCCAGGATCGCCAGGTTTTAGCGATATCTCTCAGACAGAGCCAGAGCCAGGTTGTTCAAGAACTTGTCAACGGAGACATGGATTTCTGGGGAGAAGTCTCCAGGGAAGTACATGGCCATCACCAAGATGATGGTGTGTGCCAATAACTGTTGTGCAAGAAAAACAAATTAATTCAAATTAGAAAGAGAGCGAGAGTGAGAGAGGGAGACTGTCGGTAGCCTTCTTTAAGTAGTATTTATTATTGCTCGTAGAATATTAAAATTATGCTCTGTGACTAGATGAACTGTCTTTAAAAATGCTCAAATTGGATTGCATATAGTTCAGTATATATGATTATGTTTACCTTAAAGTTGGCAGGGTCCACTCGAAGCTTGAAGGCATGCAGCTCGCTGAGCTTGGACAGCCCCCCTGCAAGGTCGTCAATCTTTCCGACGGCCTCTCCGACGGCTGCCATAATGGTTGCGCCATGCTTTCTCACTTGAGGAGATTCAGGGCTCAGATCAGACCAGTGGGAAAAGTAGGTCTTGGTTTGCGGATATGCAACCAGCAATCTGGGAAAAATGGAATATATATAATTTACAATTTAAAAGTAAAATAAAAAATTGTTAAAATAAAATAAAATAAAATAAAATAAAATAAAATAAAATAAAATAAAATAAAATAAAATAAAATAAAATAAAA
>JBAMHW010000023.1:18617403-18634874 GCA_037177495.1 Rhadinocentrus ornatus
TTAATTGCATTACAGGAAATAAAGAACTTTATCACAATATTCTAATTTTCTGAGACAGTCCTGTATATATATATATTACAGGTACTTTAAATGTCATGTTATGGAAATTCAAAGCAATTATTCCATGAAAAATACAAAAAAACTGCTAAAAACCTGCATTGTTATTATATCTATTTAAAGAAAACAACTAGTTAGTTCTGTAGCATTTTTAGCCATGTATCAGGAGCCATTGAATATCCTGACAGCCACTTGCGGCTCCAGAGCCGCAGGTTGCAGGCCCCTGGTATAGACCAGGGCTACCCAGTTCGATTCTACAGTCCTGCAGGTTTTCGACGTGTTCCTGCGTCAACACATCTAAATCAAATTAAATGGATCCAGCAGCCTGTGAAGTTTTGCACAATGACTTATTAATTTGAGGCAGGTGTGTTGGAGCAGGGAAACATTAAAAACCCACAGGACCTTGGCCCTCATAGGACCAAATTAAGTAACCCTGATATTGGTCATGATAAAATGTGAAATACATAAACCTTTCAATCTCCCTTCAATATCCCCTGTGAAAATAAAAAGAATTCAGCAACACTTACTGTATGGAAATATGAGAAAATGACCAAAGCATTTCTGTGATGCAGGATAAGTCTGAACTTAACATTTCAATTATGACAATGTCGATACCTTTAGTGTTACCAGGCTACATGATATTATTTTTTCATTAAGCTTTATGTTCTTTTTTTTTTTTATAGCTACTTTTTTACAAATTCTGCAAATACAACAAAAGTCTAATCTTTCTTTTATTAAATAAGAGACACACTTTTTTCTTTTTAACTTTGCAAATATAATGGCTCTTTGTTTTACTGTCTGAAAAACACAAATAAATACACTGTCCTTTTTATTTTGCAGGTCTCCAAAACAGATCCTTCACCTAAAAGAGAAATGCCTACGATGATCTTGTTTAATGTGGTGTTTGCACTGAGGGTATAAACAAAATTTAAATCCTTTACTCTCTTTTTTTTTATATCGTTAATTACTATATAATAAAAAAAAATAACATTTTGGTCTATGTATAAATGTAAATATTGTAGCTCATATGAAAACGAGCTACAATAAAAGCTCATGAAAGCTCATTTAATGTTTCATTACCAGGATTTACATTAACAGTAAAACAAATTAAATTATTTTTAATATTGTTTGGCTTATTTTAGCTGACTGTGGGTGGGACATGTAGAGTTTATGTTTCTTTTAATCTGAATTCTGTGAATGGGAGCGGTGGAGAGTGATAACACTCCATTATCTCTGACAGCATGGGAAATCAGGGAGGAGGGGCTACTTTTTAACTTTTAATCGTGCTTTTTAACAAGGCGCAGCCCTGTTCTTCCCCATGCTGAGTCATGGTACCAAGTAAGTTCCAGCATTGCTCAAATGGGGTTAAAAGTGCTCTGTAATGTTTAATGCATAATATTTGCCCCAAAACTGTGATATTTGTATCGCTGAAATCTCCAATTGGACAAAAGTCTGTCTGAATTTATGAAAATTACAGTGTGATTGAGCAGTTCTGTTCCTTTTTATTCAAAATTTTACATGATCCTTTTGTTCAATTATTTTTATATTTCCCTTCTGTAATAACATTTTAACAACTGAACTATGGATTTGTACTTATAGATTATATATTTTCGTCCTGACTGCTTATTTTGTTGTCAGTACTATGCACAAACAGAAATGAAGAAAACCCTTCATTAATGTTCAGTGCAACACACCACTAATAATAAACTCTGGAACTACAACCCAGATGATGCAAAGTATAACTCAACACATTATAGGTGATACTTTTTTATTGCGAGACTTATTGCATAGAATTATATAAAGAATATTGTACCAAATATATATTTTGATATTAAATCTGTAAAACTTTGTTTGGAAAAGTGTGGTAAGGCTGACTCGATTATAAAATTTTAGAAGATGATCATGTGTATTATTACTTAACTACTATACTATAAGCATATTAATAATTTTATAGCACACCTGACCTTCATAAAGAATTACAGATATTTTTGGAAAATAATACAAGCACTAAGATTGCACTTATGCCATGTTCACAGCAAATGACTAATATGCAACATTAAAAGGGTGTTGACTTTTTCATTAAACTGTATTAAATGGTTAAACGCAACGTGGAAATATAACATATTAATCTGAGTGATGAATATATTGTTTATGATTATTGCAGCAATATAATTAATCTGCCTAATCTTTATTAGGCAATATTCTTATATATAGAGCTAAATTGTCATATATCGTAGATTTAAAAGGCATATACAGAGGATTATGTTTTAGGTTACATTGTTGTAGCTTACTGATCTTAGCTATTGATTAAAGAACACAGGAGGCCATTATTAATCACTTCATTGCATACACAATACTAAGACTTTTTTTTGGTTGGTTTGTTTGTTTGGACTAGTTCCAAAACTTTAAATATCTTTATTGGTCTATTAGGCAAATGCTGACCCATCCGTCATCAGCTGCATGCATAACTTGTCTCGGCGCATTGCCATAGCCCTGCAGCATGAGGAGCGCCGCTGCCACTACCTGACCAGAGAAGCCAAACTGATGTTGACTGTCCAAGACGAGATTACCACGATGACTGAGAGTGAGATACCCCCTCAGTATTAACAGCTAATTAAAAAATCTGTTTTAGAAACCTAACCATTTGCAAGAATTTATTGTCATTCTTTTCATTGATAAATGCCTGTCAGCATATTGAAACTGTGCTTTATTTCTCCCAATGTCAGCAGATGAAATCCCCCAGTCCCCATTTAGGCAAATTCTTCCTAAATGTAAGCTTGCAAGGGATCTGAAGGAGGCTTATGACAGGTGTGTGCCTAAACACAAAGATTTTCTGTCCCTAAATGACATATTAATCGTAAAGTTGATTCTAATATCAATGATTTTTCAGCCTTTGTACAACTGGTGTGGTGCGACTACATATTAACAACTGGCTAGAGGTGAGCTTCTGTTTGCCACATAAGATCCACAGGATTGGTGGCAACTATATCCCCCCTGAGGCATTAGAAAGGAGTTTGAAGGCCATAAGGTATATAAGGATTTTTTTTTTAATTTTGTTTTACCCCTTTGACATCTCTGACATAGAACTTTATATCACTTACAGTATTATTAGAAGTGACATATTTGCAATAAATCACACTGGAAATATTCTTGTATAAAGGGTATAAACTCTTGTATGCCATAAAAAAAAAAGAGAAACAATTTTGCTTCTTATGGCTGTGATACTTAAAGTGGCCTATCACAAGCAGCCACATGTATTCCACCCAGCAGGCCCCTTCTCAACACATAAACGCATGTAAGAAGTTAGTAGATACGTCAATAAAGATAAATAATATTTATTATTGTAGCAATCACATTATATATATGTATATATACATTATGTATTTTGTATATATATATATATATATATAATTTACTACATTTGCTTGCTACATTTGTTATTATACTGAGCTGGTTGAAAGTTTTACAAAACACAATTAGTCTGGCGGTAATCGGACAATATGTAGGTACAGTGTGTTCACTTTACTTGTCTGAGGGAATAAGACTCTTTAGAAGTAATAAATTAATAATAGAAACACACACAAATACACAGATACATTAAGTTGACCAGTAAATGTAAACATTTATGCGATTTTCAAGCATTTGTGTTTTTAACATATTTTCTCGCTCTATGTTGTTGGACGAATCGTCGAGCCAAATAATAAATGAACTGGTTAAAAAGTCTTTTGCCTTTTAAACGTATTGTCTAATTTTATACCGGTGTGTTAGATCAAAGGCAGAATTGTTTTTACCAGTTATCATAAAGATGTATTTAAATTAAGATTTTAAAATTATTGAATGAGAATTGGTGTAGAAATAATTTTCTGTGGATCATACTGCCACCTATTGCCAGTTCAGCCAGCTGTACTTGGCCAAGTTTCTGATCAACATTTGTCTCTTTTGTTCTTGTTTTTTCAAGTTAAAATTAGTGGGAATATTTTCTAGCTGAGATATTTTATGTTGCTTTGAGGTGTTTTATATGTAATTGTAGCATTCAGACCAAATGCTTTGTTTAAAAAAACTTAAATTAGAATGTTTTCTAATGTTTTGATATTTTTAATGTGTCTTGCAAATAATTGCACATATTGCTGCAGACTTGAAAGCATGCCTATGTTTCATCAGGTCTACACAGGTTTATAAAAGTAGCCAGTTTGCTTATGAACTCATGTACAAACAATGTATAAACAATTTTAATTTGTGAAGACCTGCATTCCGACATAACCTATTCCAAAGTAGAGGTATCAAAAGGTGTAGTTGATTGAGAAACAGTATATCTTTGATCTTGCAGGCCATATCATGCTCTGCTGCTACTGGAAAATGAAAAGGCATTGCTTAACCAGCTTCCATTGGACTGCTCACCTGCGATGGTACGGCTGATAAAAACCTGCTCAGCAGTTAAAAACCTGCAGCAGCTTGCACAGGATGCTGACCTGGCCTTACTTCAGGTGCATATCATTCACACTGCATTCACGCTTATATATATGGTGTTCACTGAGTCAAGTGAATACAGGAAATGTTTTGCCTAGAGGTTGTTTTATTTTTGGCATCTTACCGCCATCTAGTGGACAAGAGGCAGACTGTAAATGTTTCATCATTTAGATTTGGTATAGCACTTATGTCTCTGCAGTAGCAAATTTTCAGTTGTGAAACATTTTCTCCCTTGTTTCATGTTATTTCACATCATACTTAACTTATTTATCTTTACTCAGATCTTTCAAATTGCTGCTCACTTGGTTTATTGGGGCAAGGCAATCATCATCTACCCACTTTGTGAGAATAATGTCTACATGTTGTCTCCTCATGCCAACATCTGCCTGTGAGTTTGTTTAATCTGATGTAATTTACTTGGTTGTATCAGTCACATAAAAAATATTTAATCACGATTGTACGGATTTGTATTTATCCATGACCTTGCTTAGTGAAGTAAAGTAAGGTTTTAAAAGCAGATCCTCATAACTGTTACACTCTGCTTTCCAAAACTCACACTTGTTAAATAATTTTAACATGAGCTATATAAGTACAAGTCCATTACCATTTACCATATATTAAAATTGGACAATCAACAGTATCGCTCTTCTTCCTTTAATAGATACTCTTCACTGGCTGAGCAGTTTGCCCAGCAGTTTTCTGGTCATGATTTGCCCTCCATGTTGGCCAAGTTCTCGCTGCCTGTGTCACTGTCAGAGTTCAGAAATCCCCTTGAAGCACCTGCACAGGAGGTAAGATTCTTGTAACAGGTGAAATAGGGGATTCTCTAAAAAAAACAAAAAACAATAGAATATTGATAATGAAAATACTGGGGGGGGGGGAAATAAAATATGTCATCGTTAGTGTGTATTTTGGTGAAATAATCTAATTGAATTAAATACTTCTTTTAAAAAAATGCTAAATAAAACATATAAAATCCCCCAAAAATGCAAATTAGATGGATATAGCCACTAGAGGATGGAATTTCTAGACACCTTCTAATTTGATTAGTATTCAGATGGCTGTGATAGGATTATACTTTATCTGTGATGCATCTTTTTTTCTTTTTCCTCACTACGGTACCACCATACTAGGACGACATGGATCTATTTGGTACTTTTAAATCAAAGTATTTTAAACAATCCACTCATTATTGATTTACATCCAATAACTTGTATTAATAAAACAAATAGAAAAGATGAAGCCAGTTAACTGGAAGGTTAGATCAGCTAACAAACTGTATTTCCCAGCATTGAACAAGAACCATCATTCATAGTTTGTTTGAAGCGCGTAAGAAACTACCTGCATTTGTGATTGAGTGTGCCGTTATAGTGACATAAGATTTGACAATGTGGCACACATCACATATCAAATCTGTCCTACCTGCTTTCTTATATAATTTCATGGCCTCCGTTTTAGTCACACAGAGTTAGAGGATCACTATTGATAAAATATCTTCAAGATGAAATGTTACATCTTAACTGCAAAGAACACAACATGGCTCAGTCTGAATATGGAAACAGATCCTTACCAATAAAACTTAGTTTGTAATTTTTTTCAGCATTTCTGAGTTGGGATGAAGTTTTGACATCACTCGCTCAGTTATTATACAAGTAGACTTCTTTTGCAACAAGGAGCGTCGCCATCTGCTGGCCATCATGGAGCATGCAGGTTTCAGATACTAGCTACTACTGCACTGATTGAATTTTTTGACACAACTGCCACCATTTTATGCAGACTGTGGTATTAAATACTTTTCATTTATACTTTTAAAACAACATGCAAAAAAAGAAACTGATTCATGTCTTAGCTATCATTTGCAGAAATATTTTAAATAGACAGTTTAACATGTTTTCACAAATTTTAAAGCAAATTAGATAAATTATACTTTTGTGATAAAACCAAAAGGATATCACTGTAAAGTCAGATAATGTGTTAGCTAAAACATCTGGTGTTCTCAGGAACCCATTTTGTTTTAGCAAAGGTTTTGGCTGAATTATAAATGGAAAAAAAAACAACAACTCCAGGGTCCTAACCTTCATTTTTCATGAGAACAAGATGAGCATCATGACTTGAATTATGGACCTGAAGCAGATTAAAACCATGTAACCTGGCTACATAAACATGTTCAGTTTGACTTCACTTTTGGTCTGAACACAGCTGTAATGCAGTTTGCTACTTTGCTTCTGACTAGGCCCAGTTGATCCAGATGGTGGTGTGGATGCTCCAGCATCGTCTGCTTATCCAGCTGCACACCTATGTTTGCCTTTTGGTACCACCCAGTGAGGATGAGCCTGGACTGAAAGATGAAGAACTTCCACTAGCTGCACGAGTGGGAAGCCGGAGCCTTAGCACTCCCAGTGCTCTTAGTTTTGGTTCACCGAGTATGTCCTCCCTCAATTCTCTACTTTGCTTTTAGACATTTATACATTATATCAAATTAATGAATTTCTATCTTCTCCATGTGTGTAGCCAGCAGTGATGACATGACCTTAACCAGTCCCAGTATGGACAACTCCAGTGCAGAGCTGCTGCCTGGTGGAGACTCCCCACTCAACAAAAGAATGACAGAAACACTGCTTACAAGCCTGTCAGAGCACGAAAGGCACGTTATTCTTAACATACCTGCGGCACAAAATCCAGAGGATCTGCGAATGTTTGCCAGGTAAAACTCCCAACATTGTAACTACAGATGCGGTTACTCGTGTTATAAATCAACTTGAAGCTTTGTTTGTTTGAAAAAGGAAATATTTTGCAAGAGATTGGATAATTGTTATTTTAATAATGTTCACAAAATATTGTTAAATTTGACTTAATTAATTTTTCTACTGTGAATACTGTGAACATGGTAATCAGTGATGCATGCGAACTACTGCACCCTAACGGAAACTACATTTGCTTTTTTCCCCTCTTTCTTATTTGCCTGTTATATTGTCTGCCTCCAGGCTGCTGCACTATTTTCGGGGACATCACCACCTGGAAGAAATTATGTTCAATGAAAACATGAGGAGATCGCAGCTAAAGACGCTGTTTGACAAGTTCCGAAGTGTCCTTGTTGTGACCAACCATGAAGATCCCATTATTTCCATCTTTCAGTCACCGATGCAGTAGTGACACATTGACAGCATTAACACTCAACGTGCCAGCTTCAAAGCATTTGCTCAAAGATGCTGTTTTACAACAGACATGACTACATAATGTGTGCAGATTTACAAAATGTACAAACTATTTTCTTCCTGAGCCAAATAATTGTTTACTGTATTAAATTATTTTTTAAATACCAGATATGCCTTAAGGGTATTCACTGTGAGTACTGGAAGGATGCACATGTTTGATATTACCATTCAGAGAGGCATAATGAGTAATGATTATTCCAGGCTTCTCGGCTATCTCTGCTTAGGTATCGACTACAAAAAGAGAAAAGTCTAAAACATCAGAGAGTCTGTTATTCTCTTCGGGAAATGGGGTGTTCCAAACATCTGTAAAATCACTGAGAGAATTTCCCAAGTGTGAATGTTTATTAAAAAAAGCAGAAGAAACTAAAATCAGAGACAAAAGAGTATGTATATGCACAATTCCTTTGTTCCCCACTGGCACAGATGAGCTGAATTTTACTCTAGTTAATAATTTCTAATCCATTACTTTTATGTAAATGTCCATCAGTTAGCACATTGTATCATGATTAGCTAAGAAACTACATATATCATTTCAAATGTCAACCAAACTTTATAACACAAACTTAAAAGAGGTGCCAACATCAGAAAAATGAAGGACGTTTTTTACGTATTTTCTTGTGTAAGGAACAGTGCATCTCCAAAAAGTAAACAGAAAATACCTGTTTTGGTTCTGTCTAAATGGTTAACTTTAAAAAGGGAACAAATGGCAGAGTAGTTCCAGGAATATTCCTGTTAAGTTTTTTTGATATGTTGTCCCGTCTCAGACTTCACATCTGAGGGACCTAAATCGTTCATTACATCTCCAGACAAAGACTGTTTCTCTGCCTCTTTATTCACAAGACTGACACAAGGGTGCGCACGTAGATAGAACCGCCAGGGCTTCTTTGCCCAATCCCCATGGGACTCGATTCCAATGCGTGGTGCTGATACTATATCCTGGGGTTTTATTGGACTTGGATATGGATCTGTCTCCAACCACACCTCTGGATCTGAAGCCAAGTCCCGCTGGTCAAAACAACGGGGTATATTTAGAGCCTGGCAGAGCTTTGAAGGCCCGTTACAGAGCTCCTTGTCCTTCAGTTGACTGGCTCCCTCCTTGCGTCTGGCTGCCCTCAGCTCCCTCATGATAGGCTGGCCCTGCAGGGGCTCCAGTGACCGTAGCAGCACAGCAGCACCCTCCCCTATGTAAATCAGCACACAATATGCATCAGCCAGCAAGACTCCACACTATTTTCCTTTTTATTAACAATAAAAAACACAAACTGCTAAGTAGTTTTGTTAAGTTAGTATTGTCACATTAATGACAATCTTGTAAGGAGGGCACAATTAACCAAAGTAGGCCTTTCAGCATCTTTCCAAAATCATGCTAGCATATGAGGTAATGCATGTACATGGTAAAATGTCCACATAATAAGACATAGTTGGTGTGTAATGTCCTTACCTTCACTGGAGACATTCATACAAAGATAGATGCCATAGATTGGATACACATAAATTGTGCCTGGCTTCATAAACATGGCTGTGTTCCTCTTGGTGCGTTTGCCTCCTGCTGAGTGTGACGCCTTATCCTCCCCTCCAAGGTAGGCTTCTGTTTCAACTATCCTCCCTCGCAACTCAGTACCATCTGCACACTTGCGGACCAGCACCTATCAGGACGAGTCCAATTTTGTTTCTATTCTGACTGTTCATCACATAGGGAAATTGTTCAAATGTTATTTTGTAAAACATGCTGTTTTGCTTTAGACTTGTATTCTAGCTCCACCCCCCCCACCCATTCTTTGCTTATAGATGTGGGTTATGCTCTTTATTGGAAGCCCAAATTCACTCCATGTTAGATTTTGGTATGTTAGATTTGCCCAAGAGAAAAAGATGCAACTAGAGTATGTCAGTAGGGTACACACTGGTCAGGTCACCTGTCCATCACACAGCCAACACAGACAAACAAAATGATTCATGAATGCTCATACTTACCTAAATATATACATCAATCAACCTAAAATTGATTGATAATAAAAACCCTGATACCTAAGAGTGGTGTGGGCCAAACAAGCCTACTCTCAACTCCAATCATGTGCCTATATAAGCATTTTTTGTATATAACAACATGGTTTGGTCAAATGCTAAACAGCAATGTTTCTTTTAAAAAACCTTTTGATTGACAGTCTTGGTTTTCAGCTATTACAAATAGTTTTCTTACTGCATATTAACTGGCTCCAGATTTATCATTTGATTGATAAATTTCTCAATAAGTGAAAAATATAATTATTTATTATAGATATTTTAAGTTTCTGTTGCTCTGAGAAGACTAATCCTAATCAAGCATTAATTGACTTTAGCTCACATATGAGTGTTATTTCCTATATCACTTTATATAACGTGTGGTTTTTGTTTGTTTGTTTGTTTGCAAGCATTTCAAGTTGAAATGACAGTGAAACCACAAAGCAACAGCAAGACATTTTTCCCAGCAATACCCTCTAATGTAAAAAGTTTTATCAAACAATAAAAAATAAAAATTGTGACTAAACATCTTATAATGCTGTCATTAGGAGAAGGCAACACAAGCAAAGGTTCACAGTCTCCAGTGTGCTAATTGATTATTAATCAGTGTTATGAAATATTCATTGTGAAAACATAGACAGTAGTCAGGCTGCTGTGGTCCAATCACAACTCTTACAAAATCAAGTGTCAAGGGTCAGGTACTCATTTGAGACTTGAGGTTCAGATGCTCTATTGCGAGTGTAACAACAAAAGTGACCCATCAGAATCTGTGACCACAGGGGAACGGTGGTGTACATTTCTCTCCATGTAAATCTTAGAAGACAAGCAAAGTCTTGAAAACACTTGTATTTAGGTCTGAGTTCATTGTAAAGCAAGTATCAGACATGGTGAGCACTATGTTCTTGGCTATGTGAGAGGGGTGAGCTAGGTCACCATTTCTGATAGGTGTGATATGTGGTCACATATTCTAACACCTGCAATTCTGTGGTATCCGTCTTGGCATTTGCTTCTAAGGGAAATACTGAATTGGCAAGTTAATGTAAAGCTACGTGGACTATAGTTACCGGTAAAAACTCCATTTAAAAACAGCACTTTTCCTGGGATCCGTGTACATTCTCAAACTCAAAAACAATAAATAAATCAAATAATGAGCAGTACCTTGCCAAGGAATGCTTTAGCCAAACGAATGCAAGGCTGGTTGAAGAAATCCGCCCCCAGTCTGTGCTGCAGATCATTATATCTGAAATAATAACTTTGTTCGGTCTCAACACTTTTCCCATTTTCACATTTAAAGGGTTTCTTCAGCTTGGTAGGTGAATCTTTGGGTTTCTGTTCCGTCCGGTTTCTGTGGTTATTCACTGATCCTGGCTGTTCAGGTGCTACTGCTAATGTTAGCATCTTTCTTTTTCTTCCTGCCATAGCCTTACTGTAAATTTCGTCAGGCTTAAAAGTAAAATATTTTCACGAGATGTTGACTGTGTCCTGATAAACTCGGCAATACCTTCAAGTATTTGCAGACATTGTGACCTCAGCAATAATTTGCTCACTTTAACACACAGGAAGTAAACGGTTGTTTTGTGTTTCTTAAAGGGCCCGCTCCCTATTTTGAGTACGAAAATTTCACCATTCATTATATCATGTTGCAATAGGAAGTGTTTTTTTTTTTTAAAGTTAAACATGTCTTTGCTGTTAGTTCTCTTTTTCTTTAGAGCTCTGTATTTACTAGATCTTAATGCTGCCTTTGACACCCCTGATCACAACATTCTGCTACAGAGGCTTAAACATGTTATTGGGATAAAACCCTTGTATGGAACCATTTTATATCCCACAGGTTTCAACCAGATCCCACACAGGGATTTCCACTGAGAACCCTTTATTTTTAAATGGTTTTATTTACAACCCACATAGACATTTTTTTACGAGGATTTCACCAACAACCCTCTTGTCTTTTAATGGTTATAGAAAAAAATGATGCAACATATCAGTCACAGCCATTGAATAAACATACACATTGTATATTGTGTCTATCAAAATAGTTGAGATTGAAAAAGCAGTCAACTTCATTCAAATCTTTCTTTTTATTCAAAAATCTTCTCACAATGATATATTATGATGTCATACTCTCTGAGGAGAGGTTATGTTGGTCCTGTGGGAAATAAAGGTGAGCATAGGCCAGAGGATTAACCAATGTTACAGACAAGCCAGGGACCCCAAGATGTCCTTGTCAGGTGGATGAAAATAATCCTCTGCAATGGCGAGATAGGAAAGAGATAAAGGTCAGTCAGTAGCATCCATACAAGACATGATTACTACAACAGATGAATTACCTAGCTGTCTACCAATGGTAATGGATGGTTCAGTGAGAATAATCTGAGAAGAGGCACATGGTAATAGTGACAGTGGAACAGACTGAAGGAGCTTGTCTTCTAACTCCTGCAACACAAGCCTCCATTTGCACACAATCAGATGGAAGTGAGAGGACCTTACAAGGTTTTAAAATTATTTTATGTTAGTAAATTTGAATGTCTATTCAGTGAACACATTCCAGATTTGAACACAAACAAAAATGTTACATGACATATGAGAGGTCCATGCTGGTCCACTCCAGTGTTTTCCTGTTGGACTGTGCTGCTGTGTTTCTGGCTTAGATGTTGTAAAAATAAATATGGTATATTTATTTGGACATCCATTTTCACCACATTCAACAACAAAATTGAGTTCACATTGATGGTATAGTTCAAAATGTTTTAGATATCTTCTATGCGTTGTGGTTTTAATAGGACAACAGTGACACTGCAAATTCATGTCATCTCACCCAAAAAGGCACTTGCAGTCACCAAAACCCTCTTTTTTAAGCCAATGGCGCACATCGTCTTCTGTCCAAAGTTGATAATTCATCTGCAAATAATACGTAAAAGAAACAAATGTTATTATTAAGATATTCTACCTTTCCCCATATAAAATCCTTTGATAGTCATGCTTGGTAAAATAAGATTTAACTTACCTTGATTCTCTGAGCTTTCAGATGTCGTCACACTTAACCCATCTCTTAATCCAAATTCCTACACAGGTGATCACGAGTGAAAAGTAATCACCACTGACATGTGACACCTGTTTTGTCAATATGGAAACCAACACTCTCACAGGGCAACCAACCGGGCAGCCAGCTCCCAGATCCCACATGCTAAGAATTATAACTTCCCAGTACAAAAATTCCCCTCAACCTAATCCTATACAAAATTCATTTTACATTAGACACACAAACCTATGAATATACTTTTTGTTTGGAGCAAAGGGACCCCATATTGATTTATTTGACACATTTTTTTAACCTAATTTAATGGTTCTTTTTTCTTTTTTTTTACCTCTACTCGTTAAATTGATCATTTCATTCAATATATTCCATTGGATGTGAGAGGGCTCAGTGGTACACCCGTCCAACCCTGATTTGATTGAACTGGGTGCCTGTATGTTGAAGGTAGTGGATTGGAGCTTAGATCCTATTGGAATAAGTAGTGAGGCATACGCTACTCGCTTAAAATTAGGGATATTTCACTTGTTGAATGATGTCAGAACAGACTTAAAATGTACAATGACCTTTAAAGAAAAACTTAATTACAATTTATCTAAAATTTTTAATCAAAGTGTACAACTGTTAAATGTTTAGGTACTAACTGAACAGCATGCAGTTCTCTAACAAGGTTATCAACTGCAAAGATCAATGGTGGAAATTCCATCCCCAATAATATCAAATTCAGGCAAACAAAAGGCACAGATATGGTTCAAGATGGCTGGTCATGTGGCTGATTTCTAGAACAATTTTTATGACAGCCAATCGGCAGCCACGCTGTAGAACACATGGTAACGCCCAATGAAGCTCATGCCAGACCACATACTTCAGAGTGAACTTGTCACAACATTCAACAATCAACATTCAGGAAAATGGTGCTTGCCATGACTGACCTGGAAAGTGTCAGCACACTCTAATCCTGGATTAGTTGAGTTCACGAAAAATTGCGTGGAAACTTGTTGCCTTAAACCATTCTAGTTTTTTTTTATAAATGCTGAAACACGTCAAATTATATAATCATGGGCGACCATTAGATTTTACTCAAACCCATTAGTTCACTTATCTAAGTTTTCTTTATAAGCTCTAGTTGTTTAAACTAACTGTCTTAAATGAGATTTATGCAAATTGTTTAATTTCCTTAATTGAAGTTTGGCAAGCACTTTTCTATGATATTAATTCCTAGATGCATCTTTGCTACAGATTTGGGGTCAAGAAACTGCTATCTGGAGAACTAACAAGGTGACAATAGGTTATGTAAGTAACCATAACCCTTTTACTCATGACTCTATATATGAAGGATTTGGCTGGTGGTAGATTTCTTTTCCTGTACTGTCCATTTCACTCATGGTACCAACTTTCAAATTCAAACAGGGCAGAACTTTCTAACATTGTCTAATCGTTAACATAGTACAGAAATTAAAGCAGAGAACTCAAATTTAAATAAAAGAAATAAAGAAAAAGGTTAAATTTCAGCTGAATCTGCATTTCCCATGAGCCTATTAGAAACAACTGATTTAAGTAATAAGAAACTTTTTATACGACACATAAAATGATAATTAGTCACTATTAAAAAGTTTATGTTCAAATAATATCTGGGCTAAGAGTGTAACAAAGTCTGAAATTTCATGTCTGGTAAGTAAAATGAATTGATGAGAGCGTTCCAGACACATGCATTAAAAATACTTTTTAAAACATGAATATTTAAAGGTGATGATCTCCTAACACCCATACTTTCACTAGACCTTTCCCCCCAAAAAAGATTCTCTGCATTAAAGGGGTTCCAATAGGAACTCATATTCTTACAGAGAACCATTAAAAAACCCTTGTTACCGTTTCAATGAAAAAGGGATTTTCCGATGCAAATGGTTCTGGGCAGAACCTCTGCCTTTCATGGAGAACCCTTTTGAAACCCTTTTTTCTCAGAGTGTAGATATTAGATAGATTTAAGTTTCTTAATGTAAATGATAAGCTTTCTGCACACACGAAAGCAAGTCACGGTGTTCCTCAGGGTTCTGTATTGGGACCAATACTTTTCATATTATACATGCTTCTCTTAGTAATATCATTAGAGGGCATGACATAAACCTTCATTAGTATGCAGATGACACTGGGATATACAGAACTTATCCATAAAACCTGATGCAACCAATTAGGTGGTCAGATTACAAAGATGTCTTAAAGACTAAAGACCTGGGTGACTCTGAATTTTCTCCTTCTAAATTCAGATAAAACTGAGATTATTGTCTTTGGACCTGAAAAAAACTATGTAATTAATCTGGATTGCATTAATTTGGCTTCCATTACTACAGTGAGGAACCTTGGAGTTAATTTTGACCAGGATCTGTCCTGTCCACTTATGAAATAACAGGTTTTTAAGATTGACTTCTTTCACCCCGTGTAATAATGCATCAATTAGGGGCATCCTGTCACAGAGTGATGCAAAATAAAAAAAACTAATATATGCTTTTATTACTTCAAGATAAACTGCAATTCTTTATTATTGGGCTGTCCCAAAATTTGCCCTGAACAGTCTCTAGTTGATCCAAAATGCTGCTGTGAGAGTTCTGATGGGAACTAGCAGGAGAGATTATATTTCTTCAGTGTTAGCTTATCTTCAATGGCTTCCTGATAAATACAATTGAAAATTCTCCTGCTCACATATAAAGCTCTCCTTAACCAAGCTCTAATAAAGATCTCATCAGAGCACTTAACTCTCAGACTGAAGGTCCCTAAGGGTTGAATGGGTGGCAGATCCTTTAGCTATCAGGCCCCTTTTTCATGGAACCAGCTCCCAGTTTGGGTTTGGAAGGCAGACCCACTCTGCATTTAGGATTAGGCTTGAAATCTTTCTCTATGGTAAATCTTACAGTTAGGGGTGGTAAGCCCCCTTAGATATGCTGCCATAGGCTTGGACTGCAGAGGGAAGTCTTATGATGCCCGGAGTAGTTCCTTCCCTTTTTGTCTCAACACTCTATTTTCAATGTATAAACTTATGACAGTATTGGCATCATTAACCTGTATTTCTCCTCTTCTCAGCAGTTCTCCCTTGTTAAAAGTTGCAGTGCCTGTTGGTCTCTTTTTCCTGTCCTCTTCACTCCAACTGATCCAGGCAGATGACTGCCCTCCCAGAGCCGGGTTCTGCCAGAGGTTTTTCCCTTCCACTCTCACCTGCTGTCCTGTGCATTCTTATGATGGGGGACTGAATCAAAGTCATGATTTGATGCAATCCGTTGGTTTCCTTAACTAGACTTTTATTGTTTATGATTTGGCTTGTATAAACCCTGACTGGATCACAATAAACTGGCTTTAATTGATTTGTCCGTAAAGTGCTCTACGATGATGTTGGGAATTGGCGCTATACAAATAACGCTGAACTGAAAGGAATTGAGCTTAACAGCTACTTTGCAACCTGTGGCCTTTTCCTGCTGCTTTCTTATCTTTTCAACCTCATTTGGATAATGATAGGTTATAAATAGAGAATGCGTGCTCGTGGTTGCTTTAGACTTCCTCTTCCGAGGAAGTAGATGGCGCCAATTTGGCCCCAAGAACTGCTGCTCCATGTGGCTCTTTGGAAGACTAATTGTGTGTGACATGTCTGTGCCACAGATTTCAGCTTAATGAGTAGAGTACAAGTGTACTGAGAAGACAACGTGCTGATTGTAAAGTGTACATGGCTGCATGTTTATGATGACAATTTGACTGAATTAAACCGACTTACATTTGTTTTTCTTTCTTTCTCTTTTTTAAAAAAGTAAGAAAAACATTTTTATCTAGTCTATTTTAGATAGATAATGGATTTAAGTTTTAAAAAAAGGAAACACTTGTAGGCTACTTTGAAATTGGCATGCAATCAACAACACCCACACCTCTGATTTTTCTGTGGATTTGTCTGCCTATGCAACTATAACACCATCAGATCGACATCCAAAAGCATTCATCAGTTGCAGGAGCTCTGAAAACTAGCTATACAGCTTGTTTAGGAATGTACTCAAGGGGCAATCTTCTCCTTTCTAGCTAATTTAGCTGAATTTGAGTTTATTCACAAGGAAAACCTTTGTTGACTTGGTCAGTTAGATGTTACACCATTTTCTACACTGTAAGAACTCTTCCTTATTTTGCTTTGCTGCTGCAACTTTTCCCCACAGTGCCGTTTGTCAAGTCTCCCTGTGGTTCTGATGTTCCTCTGCCTGCTGTGCTTAATGTTGACATTGTTTTGCTGCAGATTCTTCTGCACAGAGTGAGTTCTGAAATCCCCCACATGTGATAATGGAGCTCTTTTTTGCATCTTGCATCTCAGTTGGTGTTTTGATGCTATTTCTATGTTAATTCCTATGCAATTACCTTATTTTACAGAAGCATTCAACCGAAAACAGTTGCACACAGAGAAAAAGCCGGTTTTTCGGTCTGATTGTACCCTCACTTACAAAGCATCTCCAAATGTTTTTGTTTGAACTGTTTCATAAATTGATGAAATCTTGGCACTTATAATTATGCCCGAATTGCCCCACATTTTCTAAATACTCAGTATCTTAAATCCAGTATGAAACTACTTCATTTGAAAAAGAACATTCATTATATATATATATCTATATATATATATATATATATATAGATAGATAGATAGATAGATAGATAGATAGATAGATAGATAGATAGATAGATAG
>JBAMHW010000023.1:18650078-18711187 GCA_037177495.1 Rhadinocentrus ornatus
CATTCAGCTTCTATGCTCCACATGTCTGGAACAAACTCCCAGAAAGCCTCAGATCAGCTGAAACACAGTTTATTTAATTCAAGGTTAAAGACCCACCTGTTCTCTGCTCCATTTCAATAGTTCTTACTAGGAGTCCAGATCTGCAGCTGGTTCTTTTACGCTGAAATCTTAACTTGTTTCTTTATCTGAGCTTTTTTGTTTGTTTGTTTTTATGTAATCAATGTTATCTTTTTTAATCTTTGTTTTCTAATACACTTGTATTTTCTTCTGCACCTTGCTGTAATAATTGTATGTTTTGTGCAAAGCACTTTGAATTTTCTTGTACATGAAATGTGCTATACAAATGAATTTGCCTTGCCTACTACAAGCCACTCTTCATCAAATGTTTTCAGAATGCGTGTCAGCTTTGATTTCCCACTACACTGAAATCTCTTGCTGCCCTCATTGATGCACACGAGTTTGCAGCAGGCCAGCCTCAAGGAAGGCCTTTTATTTTTGGCACAAGGTGACGTACATCCTATCATGACCAAGGATGCGATGTGTATGTTTACACGTGCAGTGTAGATGTGTTCCTGTGCATGTGAGCAAATGTATGTTGTTTCCGTGGTCGTGTGGACAGGACACAGAGAATGCAGCTAGTCTTGAGCATGTTTCCTGCCTTCATTTACACATTGACCCCTCCTCTGTTCTGCATTTCCTTCCTCCCAGCTCTCACCAGTAAAACAAGCAGTAACCTGACTTGTTCATGCTGGTGGTCTCCTCCAGAGGATGTCACATGACAAAGCTAATGGCGATCCTTTGTGAAGTATTTTTATTCCTGTTGATAGATCAGAAAACAGTTACGATAATGGTAACACAGTTTGAAAACTTTTTTTAAAAATTACTTTTCTGACTTCAACTTTCTATATATGCACCCATGTGATGTCTTTGCAATAGGGTTATTAAGTTAACTTGGCTTGTGACTTACACTGAGTAATTTCCTAAGCTGGGAATTTGCTTAGTGTGCCACTTTCATTGATGGAAGAATAAAAACTACAGCCTGTTCCTCCTTTTTCTAACTATGATCAGACTGCACAATGACCCCTGTTCAGCTCAGTTCACATCAGCCCATACAATGAAGCCTTTTGTACCCTTGATTCAGGCTGATATCATGCTGGAAACTATTTAGATGGGGATCACATGTTGTCAAGACACGCTGTTTCATAGATTCTTCTCTTACTAACTTAACGAGAGAATGCCAACTCTCCTATAGACAATAAGGTGCTTGTATGAAGTATCAGGACACATTTTGGAGGACGGGGATTAGGGGGAAGAAGAGGAAGATAAAAAGCATACCTCCCTTTATTGTCTAAAATAAATGTTCTTTTAAAACTTTAAATATAGGAAAGTGCATCAAGCAAGGGTATGTTAAAGGGAGGGGAAAGATAACCAGAAAGTCTGATGCTAATGCTGTTGATCTCATAATAATAGAGAGAATTGCAAATAGAGATTTGTAATGTTCATCTTTGTCATGATGTCAATCTGCTTTGACAACCTATTATCTGATTTGGAAATTTTATATTGTAGCAAAAGTATTTCCAAGCCTAAACAAAGGCTTTAGACTTATGGAACTTATTGCCTATAAAACTGTGTAATTGCTTGGAAAAACATTTTAAAAAAGTTTTTCATTTAAGTCATTGTGTCATAAGAACAATATTGCATGCATGTTTTACTAAATCTAATTATCCTTTTAAACCCCTACGAGCAGAATAAACTAGATCATAAATTAGACTTTCCAGTCAATTTTAAATATCTGCCTCTGGGCAGTATAATAGTCGTGTTGTATTTGTAGTAGGTCTCAGAGGCTGCCAGATTTTCCCACTCTTGTAGGCCACAGGTGGAGATACAGTGAGCTGATAAGCTTTTATGGCAAACAAAAAATGGTTCAAGCATCCAAACCTCAAACTAGCTGCTTACCAATTGCTTCATCCCAAAATGTTGAAGGCCATTTATTTATATATTTATTTTTCTTTTGAATGGTTGTTACCTGAGCTAACTGAAGTGGTTTTAGAGTATACACAAACAACTGCAACAACTACAAAATCCTTATCTAGTTGTCTTGACTCATGTGATATAAATATATAGCCCATAGTAAGGGAGTCTTTGCTGTCAGCTGCTTCCTGAAGATTAGAGTTACAAACACTGTGAGACATTACACAGGTTCACAACATGGGCCTTTTTTTTCCCACCGAAAGCCTTTGCTATCTCCCGTAGGGAGCTAAAAAACAGGCTTGGTAACAGTAGCAAGGAAGGAGATGGTCTAGCTAAATGTCATGTGCAGCTACCAGTATATGCACAGTAGCTCCAGAAAGACTTTAGCTGTAAATAATTTACCCGTGCACAATAATTAAATAATTCAAGTGCTGAATTAGCCACACGTTTAATAATTATTATTCTTCATTGCAAAAAGAAAAAGAAGGAAACTTGAACCTAAGAAGAGATACTAGTCGAATAATTCTCTGTTGGTATACGCACTAAAATTAACATTATTATATTTTCTATCTTGGTTTCTGTGTGATGTAACATGCCTCACCACTCTTTCATATTGATTTCCTATGCAGGATATTACTGCACAGTGAAAGACTTGGTCTTGTGCTGATAAAATAATAGAGCACAATCTTCTAGGTCTTGCACTTGCCTGGCAACATCTAAGGCTTTGCACCGGAAGGAAAGGGGTGTGTGCTGAATAATGGCAAATACAGGTGGTCAATTCTTTCACAGAGATCAGTATACACATCCACTTCTATGCATCAACTTGATAAGCACAGCTTTTGAGAGAAGTAGTCTTATTTTTGTCTGATGTTTTGTTATGTTGGGTTCAATTTCATCCAAATGTAGATTTGCAGAGGAGCTCTTTAAATAGATCACATGCCAACAGACTGCTCTTAAGAAGTCATTTATAGTTTTATAAGCTATTCATATCTCTGGCACTAAGTAAACAGTGTTTTGATTGTATGAGAGCCTGTTAGACTGTGTACAACTGATATGGGGAAGTTTGTATTGTTAAAATAGAGTGAGTGCATATAGCTTGAAGTACAAGATCTGTGACAAAAACATGGGTAAAACTGCAAAACAGCTGCTCCACCTTCCTTGGCTGGGGATTCCTCCATGCCCACTATTTACCTTGCCAGTCACAGCAGCATTGCCTGTTCACCATGCATGCCCCTTGGCTTGCTGTGACACTTGATCTCAGGGTCAGCTGCAACAGATATTTCTGCTGTGTCTCTGTATATTTTTTTATGTCGTAAGGGCTGGTTTGGTGTGACAGACTGTCACATGTTACTAGGGTCAATTCAGATGACTGCAGCTTTTACTGGTGCTCAGTTGCACTTCACTCTGGCTTGTGGCCGCCTGTAGAGTATTTTCCTCCATTAACTGTAACAGGAATAAAGAGAGAGGGGTTTTATGCTTTATTGTGGCTTTTGTTTGGATGAGTAAAGAGCCATTGCTTTCATAGTTAAGTGTTTCTATAACAATAAACTGAGCATTTGCTTTTGTTATTAGTCAGTCGTTATTCTGTATTTAAACCAGCATCCACAACTTATAAAGTCTTTTGGCATTATTGCCAGCTCTGCATTTTAACACATTTATTTTTAGTGCCTGTCACAGTTTTGTTTCTATTCTTCTCACCTGAATGAAATATCAGTAGCTTTGTAGTTTTTGTCAGCTTCTTAATTCACTCCAGCTAGAGGCACAATGTGCTATATAAAGATCAAAAGTCTTGTTCTGCAGTTAATATGCAGCCGGGCCTCAGATTCTTTTTTAGAAACTACACATGACTGAAGTGTTTGTGTGATCTGATCTAAATATCATTTAATTTGGAAGAGGAAGGAAAAAATCTTTAAAGGTCTTTATATTTTGTAATTTCATAATTCGGCTACTGAAAGTAAAACTTTGAGAGTGCAATTTCACTCCATTGTTTCCAGTGTTAAGCCTTGCCTCCGGTGTGGAGAGCGATATAAGAAACAATGAATAGTAGGAGCATTTATGGTAAATGACTAACTTTTAAAGTATGTGGAAAATCTTTGATAACCAGTTTGTGCTGTCAAGTTTTTGTGTGCAATCTATTTATCAACCTGGAACCTACATTAAATAACAGTTAAAACTTGGTTTAGTATTGAAAAGTCTGCTAATACAAAAAAAAAAAGTATAATATAATTTTTCTAAGTTAGGAAACACAGAGAAAGGTGGAAAGAAGGCCTGAGGCCAGGAAGTGCTGCTGGTCTCAAGAATGAGGTTTCTTGACTTCTCCCCACTTAGATTAATTAGGTCATCCATCCTGTCTCTGCATGCTAGGCAGGCCTTCTTCCTTTCCACTGACCACCTTGGCTCAACAATTTCCACTGTGAGCAAGCAGGACCCTACATGGCTCAACACTGTAGCTCTGTGAGCCTCATTCATGCAGCTCTCTCAGCCACCCCGAGTGTGGCTGCACTCTCCTGTGGAGGAAGGCGTGGCAGTAGAACACACAAAGTGCCCGGAAACCAGTCAGCTCTTGTCCGTTATGGTTAGACTACATTTGGTTTTCAACTCTGCCATTTTAGCTTGGTTCTGTTTTAGCCAGGGATCTTGTGGAATGTGGGTAGGGCACGCATAGAGATTTTAAATGTCCTTTGATTGAGTTTCACCTGTGATAGCTCGACTGTTATTGCCATAAGCAAGTGTCTTTCACTACCTGGCTAGAGACCATTAATAAGTGATTAATAAAAAGGATTTTACTGAAAAGTCCATCATGCCAAAGTTTGTATTCCTAATGTAATGTAATAGTTTGCAGCTCCCCAAGCAAAGACCTAGGGTACTGGTTATGCCTGTCAACCCCAGTTATGTGGTCCATCACCTGCAGAGATGCAAGCTTGTCCTCTGTGTTTTGGTTTGCCTGTCTGTCCTCTGCTGCCTAATGTGTGCTGGACAGGCAGTGTCAGCCCCAGAATGAAAAACAATATATGTAGGGAAGCTGTGGGTCTTGTGATTGAGTGGGAAGTGTGAGTTTTTTTTCACACAGAGCAGGAAGCCAGTCTTGCAAGGCCCAATGCTTACTTATTGATGTGGGTGTTTTCCCTCTTTAGATGTGAATCTTGAAGTCAAAACAAATCCTTTGAGAAAATAGATTAAATCATGGTGGTCAAAAGAATGTGAGCCTTGAATCAGCACTGGGAATGTAAATATGGTGGGAAACTAACATGCTTCCAATTTCTATCGTATACTACCCATAGCAGAAAAAAAGCTGCCTTGAGAGTAAGATAAAACATTATGGTGCATTTTTTTAACAGTGAGCAAGTTAAATGGTTTGAATACTGTTATTGTTACAAGTTATTGCTATTTTTTTTTCTTGTTCATGAACCTAGATAATACATGCTGTCAAGGAAGAGCTAATCCTCCAACCTGGATATTTGCCAGAGACTGTGTTCAACCCTTCTTCCCCAAGGATATCTGCTTTTGAAGGACTTCCTGACTATAATGCTTAATTTTTCTCAAGCAAGGACCAGCCTTGAGTCCAACCTTCTCCGTGCTGTGATTTGTAATTTTCACAGTGAGAAATGCATGGAAGGTGATCATATTTGTGCTGGCATTTTAGCAATGACTATGCCAACTGTACCAGCTAAACTCCTCCTTAGACACGAGTTGCAGCTCATTGCCAGTTGTACTGCTTTGTTGACATTTGGAGCAGACAAGAGGGAAAGAAGGATACAGAGTTCCCAGTTTCTTGGCTTTGATTCTGCTGAACGCTGGAGGTTTACCTTGGGCTTTAACCAGATGCTCTTATATATCTTGCACTGGTCAGCAGGCTATTGAAAACCAAAATAGTAGCTGCTTGGTTGGGTCAGTACTTACTTACATATTTTTTTGGTAGCTTACTTATTTGAATTTGTTGTGTGTTATTAACACAACATTCAGAGCAACCAGAGGTTAAGCCTGAAGTATAATTAGCTTAGCTTGCCAACTGCTTCCTGTTTCATTCTGTAGCTGAGTAGGCAAATGCTCCTTCCCCTTTAACTGATCTGCTCTGTATCAAGCCTTTTTCTATTTGTTAATAGATTTACTTTTTTTTTTATTTATTTATTTATTTATTTTTAGTTATGTGAAATAAATCACAAATACGTTCTGTATATAGACCAAAGAGGAACAAATAAGTAATTTTAAATAACAGTTTGCATGCTGTCTGTACAGTCTCATCTCTCTCCTGACTTTGTTTCTGACTTTGTGTTAGTCAGCTTTAGTCTACTCTGCTTTGCTAATTTGGTATCACAGCTTTAACAATGTCACCAGAGGGCACACAATATTCAGAATAAACATCTAGAATGCGTGCAAGGCCAAAAATTCCAGACAGACAAAAAATGAAATAATGCTACAACAGCTTAAAGTATGCCTTGTTCTATTATAAACACTCAACTTTTTCAGGTTTTTGTAGCTGTCTCCACAACTGTATTGTTTAAAAAATGTCAGCTCTGTCAGAAAGACCTAGACTGTTTTTAACTTCAAAGAGACTGGTGGTGAACCCTGCTACCCTTAGTGTGAGATTTCCCTTCCATCTCTGGTGAGATTCACTAACAACAGTTCCCATCATCACACGGGTTAAAAAAGAAACCTGTGGTGCAATAAAATGCCAATGTGAAACAGATGTGGTCACTAAATGCCACTGACATTTTTTTTCTTCAAGGCACTTGAGTTGTAACTTGAGAAGTGAGGGTGTGACTTGGTCTGATTGGTGTAAACTCCTTGTGGGGATTTTTGTGAGAATGATATTATGAGGCAATTTAACTTAATGAAATATACTAGTAAAAAATTACATCAGGATGGGAAAGATTCTATAGATTTTCTAATTCATTTAGTTTAATAATAGCTCCACAGAAGATACACCCTCTTAAACTTTGTGCGTGTGGGATGCTATATCACATGAAATGCAAATGTTAGCTTTTAAGAGGCAAGCTAGTTAAGATTTTTTTAAGGTAATTGTGGGAAGAAAAGGACAGGAAACAGGCCCAGAGGAGTGAGGTTAGATGGTGGAACAATAAAATGTAGGGCTGGTGATAACAAGGCTGCAGCTACAGTCAGACTGTCTGATGCTGAGGTTTACTGTGCACCTCCTGTGACCCACGAGCCTCATCATGGGAATGCACACACAGTCATTAGTCTCTGATTGATGTCTGCTGGAAGCAGAGCTACTTTAGACCACAAAGAGGGATTAGGTTTGATTTTAAATGAAAATTAAGGGATTATCTTTAAGACTGCAAACTTCCTCACTCTTCAGCACAAATGCACATGGCTTTTCTTGAATGACTCTGATGCTTTTTGGGATGGGGTAAACAGTTGTAGAGTATTCTCAGTGGATTTCCCTTTACTATCCAGTGAACAAAAACATGTGAGTGCTTACATTTGAATCAAATTAGGGCCCTCAGCACCCTCGTTAAACAATTTTGGCATAAAATCGCCATCACAATTACTTTTAAATTCACATTTTGTCTTTATGATATTTCTTAAGATTGGATTTGCATAATTAGAAGTAAGTGTGATATAGATTATGTCATCTATCCTTTCTCTACTTAGCTGGCAGGCCTGGGGTGGGACCGAGAACATGGCTGAACTACGGCGGGAAAGTACCAGCAGCCTGCAGAGGAAGAAGCCTCCCTGGCTCAGACTGGACATTCCCACAGCTCAGATGTCCCTTGACGAGCCTTCTACTTTTGTTCAGGTGCTGTGTTTCAATAAATGCCTTTCTCTGTATTTATTGCTTTTGTCATTTACTGTTCCACATGCTTTGTGTTCTCACTTTTCCAATGTATCCACACCTGTTTAGCCGATGAAAAGGCAGGGGTTCTTGCGCAGTATAAGCATGCCGGTGGAGACCTCTCACCTTCAGTCTCCACCACGTGACCTGTTTGACACCCGACGGCCTGTGTTGCAACGTCAGTCATCCATTACACAGACCATAAAGAGGTAAGACCACATAGTAAATCACTAAATTTGCATGTTGTGGTATACATATGTTTTGGATTAATTGCTGGATTAATTACTACTATACTTCATAATTACAGGTAGAAAAAACTTGTGTCTTTTGCAGAACATAAAGCAAACATTTTTGTTTAAATCCATTTGGCAACTTTAGTTAGAAAATATTATTATGGTAAAGATATTGGAAACCTGTGAAGGGGAAAAAACAAACAAAAGACAAAATGTTTCCTGACAACTGTAGTGTTTCTTCTTCTTTAGCTTTTTTTCCCTGCTAATTTTACAACTGAGATTACAATCTTGATGAACACAATCTGGTTTTAACTTTGCTAATATTTCAGAGCTAAGCAGAACACTAACTAACTGCCTGCTTCGCTGTCTTTGCATGATGGCTACAGCACTGTTTGGCTGCATTTTTTTCCCTTTTCACTTCCTGTTGTTTTTTCTCTTGTCATCATTCCCTCTGTCCCTTCTCGCCACCTTCTGGCCCTGTCCTGCCTGGTCACAGCAGCAGGAGAGTGCACTTTGAGCGGATTAACACTGTCCCCATTAAGGGGCAGCGGGCTGCACGACGCAGCACAAGGAAACATCACTCTCTCTCCAGAACTCTGCTCAGGTATGGTAGGAAGTGCTTCACAAAACTGTGAGCTTTGGAATCACAGATGATCTGCCCTAAGATTGCATATGATTATGTCATGATTAGTTTTAGATAAGAGAATCACAGAATTCTCAGTAATTGTTAATCTGTCACCAGCTGTTGCCTGTTTGTCATAATACCATAAAATATTCTTTTTTTAAGTGACACATAAGAGGACCTAAAACAAACAGTAGTTATTTCCTTCATACAAATGCTTCATCATTTAGCTCATGTAATGATTATGCTGGTTTGTTGGATGGGGTCACTCATTTCCCTACAATTCTTTTAAACAGTAGTAATGAAAAAATGTGCTGAGCTTGTGAGTCAGCATCCCATTTGCAGGAAAGCAAACCAGATCTGAACCTCCCTTTTAGGGGTTTTTGATTAGATAAGTGCATGCAATAACAATATTCTATAATGCTCACAGAAACAAGAAAGACACAGACATAATATCCCAAAATGTAACCTGTTCATTGAATGTGTTTAAAAATTTGAAGAGCTTAGAGGTTAGTGTGATAGATAAATTAACCTGAACCTGACTTGACTGACTGAAAACTCACTTCACAGCTTGTAATTAGTGAAGAAAGAGCTTGCATGTTGTAGCTTTCCTTTGAGGAATGCTTCAATTTCCTCATCCTGGCCTCAAGGAGCAGTAAAATTGTTGTCCATGTACTTATTAAGCTGCAACATCAACAACATGACTGCATGTTTATACATCAAGGTTTATCAGAATGCACAGAGTGGAAAAGAATGCAAATAAAACTTGGGAAACAAAGAAGTCCACATTGTCTTTTAGACTTTTCAGGGTAGGATTTTCTGTTTTCTGATCTCCTTTAAGATTCAGAAAATCTGTATTCTATTTGCAGCATCAGAACTTTGCTAATCCCTCTTTTATTCTCCCTAAACATGAAGGTTTGGAGAGAGTATGCTATTGTATCATTCAGAAATTTTGTATGTATGGGTCTCTGTCTTTGTGTATTTGACATAAACATGTCAAGGTCCCTTGAACATGCTCGTTCTCTCTACTTTGCCCACTACTTGCATTATCTAGGGCACCTTTTTACACCCTGGGAAGTGTTTACCAATGTGTTTCATGTTTGCTGAACCAGTCCTCTATAAGCACTATATTGCCAAAAGTATTCACTCACCCATCCAAATAATTGAAATCAGGTGTTCCAATCAACTTCATGGCCACAGGGGTATAAAATCCAAGCCCTGAGGCATGCAGACTGTTTCTACAAACAGTTGTGAACGAATGGGTCGCTCTCAGGGGTTCAGTGAATTTCAGTGTGGTACTGTTATAAGATGTCACGTATGCAAAAAGTCCACTTATGAAATTTCCTCACTCCTAAATATTCCATAGTCAACTGTCAGTGGTATCAAATCAAAGTGGAAGCAATTGGGAATGAAAGCAGTTCAGCCACAATGTGGTAGGCCCAGTGACTGAGCAGGGTCAGCGGATGCTGAGGTGCATAGTGCATAAAGGTCGGCAACTTTCTGCAAAGTTTATTGCTACAGACCTCCAAATTTCATGTGGCCTTCAGATCACCTCAAGAAAGGTGAGAAGAGAGCTTCATGGATTGGGTTTCCACAGCCGAGCAGCTGTATCCAAGCCATACATCACCAACAGCATTGCAAAGCATTGGATGCAGTGGTATAGATAATGCTGCCACTGGACTCTGGATCAGTGGAGACATGTTCTCTGGAGTGATGAATCATGCTTCACCGTCTGGCGATCTGATGGAAGAGTCTGGGTATGGCGGTCGCCAGGAGAACGGTACTTGTCTGACTGTATTGTGCCAAGTGTAAAGTTTGGAAAGGGGATATGGTTTGGGGTTGTTTTTCAGGAGCTGGACTTGGCCCCTTAGTTTTAGTGAATGAAACTCTAAATGCTTTAGCATACCAAGAGAATTTGGACAATTCCATGCTCCCAACTTTGTGGGAACAGTTTGGAAATAGCCTTTTCCTTTTCCATGACTGTGCACCAGTGTGCAAAGCAAGGTCCATAAAGACATGGATGAGCGAGTTTGGTGTGGATTAACTGTAGTGGCCTGCACAAAATCTTGACCTCAACCCGAACACTTTTGGGATGAATTAGAGTGGAGGCTGAAAGCCAGGCCTTCTCATCCAACATCAGTGTGTGACCTCACAAATGTGCTTTTGGAGGAATGGTCAATAATTCCTATAAACAAACTGGTGCAGAAGAGTTGAAGCTGTCATAGCTGCAAAGGGTGGACCAACCTCATTGAACTCATTTGATTAAGAAGGGATGTCTATTAAGGTGAGCCAATAATTTTGGCAATATAGTGTAGCTCTAAATATTTTGATGAACTAAGATTTTTTTTTTTAAATCTAATATTGGAAGTTAAGTTAAAAGGTTGGTGTTTGTGATATTAGGGGAACGGCGGACTGGTTTGGGGTTAGTAAGGATGGCGATGCCACCCAGAAATGGCAGAGGAAAAGCCTGCGCCACTGCAGCCTGCGCTATGGAAAGCTCAAACCACAGGTGATCCGAGAGATGGATTTACCCAGCCAGGACAACATCTCCTTGACCAGCACTGAGACTCCACCTCCTCTCTATGTTCCCAGCTCACAGCATGGAATGCAGAAGGTAAATGGATATAGCTGCGTTACTGAATGTTAATGAAATGCTAGATGAGTGTGTCATGCAGATGTGGACAATCCTGTTTTTTTCAACATGAAAAATGACATTTTATTTTTAAGACTTTGGTAACCTTCATGAACAAAGTTTCATGTAATAAAACATTAACAGAGAGATGAATTATAACAAAAACATCCCTTAACTTTCATAACTAATCAAATACATTAAGGGTTCAATGTCTCATATAAAATATGTCTGTCTCTTGATATATATGTTTTTTAACTCATTTTATTGGTCTGTAGATTGTGGATCCTTTGGCGCGTGGAAGAGCCTTTCGAATGGTGGAGGAGGTGGATGGCTACAGTGTGCCTCAGACCCCCATCACCCCTGGAGCTGCCTCAATTTGCTCTTTTACCAGCTCCCGCTCAGGTCTCAACCGGTTGCCTCGCCGCCGTAAGAGGGAGTCTGTTGCAAAGATGAGCTTTAGGGCTGCGGCAGCACTAGTCAAGGTGAGTGAACAGGACAAGATCCACTAAGCAGATTAAATTCAAATATGCACATAACACACCAAACTAACATGCACAAACAGGAAACAAGGGCAACACAGGAATATTTCCATGTTTTTTTCTGCATTTGTATGGGTTTTAATAATATTTAATAATATTGAAACGAATAATAATAACAGTAATGATAATAAAAGTGCATGTTTGTATGTATGTGTCTCTCAGGGACGGTCATTACGGGACAGCACTCTCAAACGAGCTCAGAGACGAAGCTTCACCCCTGCCAGCTTCATGGAGGAAGATGTTGTTGATTTTCCTGATGAACTTGACACATCATTTTTTGCCAGAGTAAAAATATGATTAAATTTAATTTATGAAAATTGAAATTATAAATTCTTGCACCTCTACTCACTTTTTTTTTTTCTAACCATGTTTCTTCTAGGATATGATGCAAGAGGAGTTGTCCACATATGCAGATGAAGTATTTGAGTCGCCATCTGAGGCTGCCATCAAAGAGGCAGAACCCAGCAGCAAGAAGGATGAGATGGAGCTGACTGGCAGCGCCCTAGATAAGACGGAGCTGGAGAGAAGTCACCTCATGCTGTGAGTTAGTGCCGCCTCAGCACTAGTCAGTGGGGCTGTAATTCTGGTTACTGGAAAGCAGTTTTTCTGTGAGAAGCACGTGCAAAATCTAAACCACCAGTGGTAGTTAGGTCAACAGAAATCTGTGCTATATCTTTGTGCAAAAGTGTTTTGTATTGAAATTGAGAACAATAAAACAGATACCTCCTCCGGTTTTCATTTTCATAATTCCTTGGCCTATATCATTCAAATTTCTTTATGTTTTTTGCCTCTTTCAGACCTCTGGAGAGAGGATGGCGAAAAGCCAAGGAAGGAACTCCGGGACCACCGAAGGTGCCCTTGCGTCAAGAAGTGGTGAGTGTGAATGGACAGAGGCGTGGACAGCGCATTGTTGTACCTGTCAAGAAGCTTTTTGCCCGTGAGAAGAGACCTTATGGATTGGGCATGGTAGGAAAACTCACAAATCGTACCTACCGCAAGCGCATCGACAGTTATGTCAAGAGGCAGATAGAGGATATGGATGACCACAGGTACTTTTACTCATAATTCCCTTGTCAACACTTTCTCTCTGTCAGATGACAAATACTGTTGTTTTAAATACACATTCCTTGTCACTTTTAGGCCTTTTTTTACATACTGGATTACCTTTGTCCATTTACTCATCACTATCTTGGCTGTATGCATTTATGGTATTGCACCAGTGGGCTTCTCCCAGCATGAGACGGTTGATTCTGTGAGTCCTGGTTCAGATTTGTTGGGGATCTCTGACACATTAGCAACATTTTCATCTAATCACAATTATTTTTATTGCTGATTGTACTGTTTCTGGTGTGAATATCATCTGATTTAGGTTTTAAGAAACAAAGGTGTGTATGAAAATGTCAAGTTTGTGCAGCAGGAGAACTTTTGGATCGGGCCTAGTTCAGTAAGAATATTTTACTTTTTTTTCCTTTTTCTTTTTTTTGCTTTTTCTGATAGTGTCTGATAAATAAAATTAGAATACAACTTACAATTGCATAGAAATAGGTGCTAATAAATATTTAATTTTAATTTTCTTATGCATTTTTTTCCCTTTTTAAAGGAAGCCTTGATCCACTTGGGGGCCAAATATTCTCCATGCATGCGACAAGACAAGCAGGTGCATGAGCTTATCAGGACAAAGAGAGCTGTTGAACGCAACTCTGCCTGTTGTGTGCGGAATGATCGCTCTGGCTGTGTCCAGACCTCAGAGGAAGAATGCTCGGTCTGTAAACACTTGTAATTCTTTATGTCCCTTTACCTTTTTAATTCACCTATAAAGAATGGTTACCGGCAGTTCTGATCGCTGTTTTTGTCGTTACAGAGTACTTTAGCTGTGTGGGTGAAGTGGCCACAGCATTCCAGCACTCCCCAGTTGAATAGTAAAGACAGGCAGTATGGCTCAGTGTGCCATCAGGATCCCAGGTAAGGCACAAATACCTCTTCAGTTGAATACTTGCTTGATTTACTGGCATTAGTTATAACATTTCATGTGTTTGTATTGTTTTGCTTACTCTGCTTACAGGATATGTCTGGAGCCTGCCTCGGTGTCGCCTCATGAATGGCCTGATGACATCACGCAGTGGCCAGTAAGTACTTTTTAACATTGTGTGGTATTACGAAATAGAGTAAATACTTGCAAAAAGTATTTGTAAAAAAGGAATGTTTGATATTACTGACAGACATCCTGTTTAGCATAGACTTGGCCATCTGACTGTTTATTTTGTGATCTTGCCTGTAGATTTGTACCAGGTACGACACAGGAAACCATACCAACCTGCCTCATATAGACTGCACCATCACAGGCCGACCCTGCTGCATCGGAACCAAAGGGAGGTGAGCAGAGCTCATCTTATGAGAAACATTTGATCTGGAGTGATGATACTCAAAACGGAATAACAGTTTTTACCTAACAATTTCTACTTGCTTTCTTCAAGGTGTGAAATCACATCCCGGGAATATTGCGACTTCATGAAGGGCTACTTTCATGAGGAGGCAACTCTTTGCTCTCAAGTAAGTAGCTCTGCACAAAAGAGAAATTGAAACTGTTACAGGTTGTCAACAGGATCCAAATGTCAACACAGAACTGAGTTGTAGTGATAAAAGGTTTGAATTTATACAGAACCAAATTGGATCTGAGCAGGTAGATAGGCAGGGTGGATTTCCTGAGGGGAGCAGAGAGAAGACAGCTTAGACAACTGGTAGAGATGAAAAAGAAAAACAAAGAAGAAAATAAATAGAGCTGAGTAACAGTTTCTAGCTTTAATGGCCTAATTTAGTTACTACAAGGTGAACCAAAGAGCAGGCAATATGTGCAAGGTTGACTAGACAGAGAGTTTCAATTTCAATTTTCAATTTATTATGGAAAACTCCTTGAGATGAATAACTTAATTGATTCATCTCAATTAAATCTCACTTGAGATTAAAATCACTGAATTGGCTCACCATACGTTTCAGGATTGATTTTAAGGTTCTTTTAGTAGTTTATAAATGTCTATATGGTCTTGGGCCCTCTTATTGATCTGACCTTCTTTTAAATTATGAAACCTCACGGACCCTGAGGTCCATGCCTTCAGCACGAAAAGCGCTTTATAAATAGTTCGATTTTATTATTTTGAAGACTGTCTCTCGGACCTTGTCCGCAACTATCTGCATCTGTATGATTTTTCCTCCTCATTGCACAGTGTAAAACAATCGTGCCTTAACAGTTTGCAACAAATTGGAAGTGTTTTTGGAGTTGATGTCCCGGAAATACAATGTGACCAGTAGATTGACCGTCAGAGTCCAAGTGCTGTGTACTGCTACTACCGTTGACCTTCAGTATTGAGCATTTTGGCGATGTTATGCTTTTGTTGTTTGTAGCAAGTATTTCCACAGACATAGCAGAACGTTGATGTGTACGTTTGCGTTTACAGCAAGTACATCCAAGTCCTAAAATAGAAGCTATTGAGTGATGCTAAATGAAGAGCCATTTGAGAGCAGAAAGAGGAGACTCTTCTAAGAAAGCAGAGTCAAAAGAGCGAATCTTTGAAAAGAGAAAATCTTCCCGGAGGCACAGACCATGAACTGTCTAACAACAACAAAAAACAACTGCTAATTTAAAAGTGTTCTCCATCTGTTCTGTCAGTACTGATAGAAAAATAATTGCTGTTTTTAGTGTGGTGTGCTGTTTGATTTGTTCATCAATCATTTCTCTTTAAGAAATGTGTAGCAGCATGTGTTTTCTTCTGATCTCTGTTTAAATAGTATGAGCCATTTTTTTTTAATTCATTGTATAAAATGTAGCACGTTTGAGGAGTATAACTTCTTATGCCATGTTCTGTCCTTCTCCAGGTGCACTGCATGGATGATGTCTGTGGACTGTTGCCCTTCCTCAACCCTGAGATTCCAGATCAATTCTACAGGCTTTGGCTCTCTCTTTTTCTGCATGCTGGGTGAGTTGGCTGCTGGCAGGATCTCTCAAAGCACTTTTGTTTGTTCTGCCATTTTCCTGATAAATTAATCAAAAGAAGAAATGGAATGGATGAAAGTTATATTTTAAGTATTTATAAATAAATTAAGTTTCAAAGTAAATGTATAAAGGCACCTTGAATTCACTGAACAACATTTTAGCATTCAATTAAACAAAATTAAAGCAACTTTTGCTCTTCCAAAGTACAATTTGGTTTATAAACATGTCTTTAAAACTATGTATATTTCTAGATCAGTGTTTGTAAGGGCTGTTGAATAAAATGTAATTGGACGTACGGGGGAAATTGAGTCTGGCTGTGTGTCTATAGAGAACTTGTAAGTCAACACATTAAATAGATGAGCGAAAAACGACTGTAAAAGACAATGGACAAAGAAAGAAAGGGACTACGGGACAAAAAGTGGCATTATGTATGCACATATTCCCCTTGCACAGTATGTATTATAAACTATAACAGCATAAATTATTTAAAAAAAATCTTAGTAGTGTTGGTTTGTTCAGTTGCAATGCTTTGTCATTCTGCACTATATTACACTAATATTGTAAGAGATAAAAATCTTCTATATAAGGTCCTTTCTTACTCTTAGCTAGAGTTGCTTCCAGCTGTCTTCCAAATGTCACAAATGTTTAACACATGATCCAACTCCTCACTCGCAGTCATATATTAAATGTGCCATGTGAGACTGACAGCTTTACTTTGGTGCAGCTTAAATCTGTCAGTCAGTCCATACAAAGAGCTGACCTCACAGCTAAGGACAGTAGTGCTTCATCTTCTGTTGTCTGTTATCTCTCTCCTGGGTAATTAAACAAAGTGCCCTCACTACATGAACTCGTTAAGCTTTAGTGAGATAAAGACTGATTTTGCTGTTGTGCAAAGTCACGCCTGCTTGGCTATTGAGGGGCTTGCCTCGTGGACAGAGGGATTATCTTCTCAACACATGCAGCTTTGCACCCATATTCACACACATATACACATGTATAACACACACACATGAACCTTTGTCTGTTTTCCCAGGATCCTTCACTGTCTGGTGTCGGTGGCTTTCCAGATGACCATCCTGAGGGACTTGGAGAAATTGGCAGGCTGGCTGCGCATATCAATCATTTACATTCTCAGTGGGATCACTGGCAATTTGGCTTCAGCCATCTTCCTGCCCTACAGAGCGGAGGTGATCACCTGTTATATATGCACACATTACAACATATAGCATAATTTTATCATCTGTATCATGAGATATCTCTTTCTGTGACTTAGTTATGAGTGTTTCTGAACATGTTTTGTTTTTGTTTTTTTAACCTTGTACTTTCTTTCTCTGCTGTTTTTGTCTCAGGTGGGTCCAGCAGGTTCTCAGTTTGGGATCCTGGCATGCTTGTTTGTGGAGCTGTTTCAGAGCTGGCAGATCCTGGCCCAGCCCTGGAGGGCCTTCACCAAGCTGCTGTGTGTGGTGCTCTTCCTCTTTGCCTTTGGGCTCTTGCCCTGGATTGACAATTTTGCCCACATTTGTGGCTTCATCTCTGGCTTCTTCCTGTCCTTCGCCTTTCTACCCTACATCAGCTTTGGCCGAATGGACCTTTACCGCAAACGCTGTCAGATTATTGTCTTCCTGTTGGTGTTTGTTGGTCTCTTTTCAGGCCTTGTGGTGCTCTTTTATGTCTACCCAATCAAATGCGACTGGTGTGAATTACTCACGTGCATCCCATTTACAGACAAATTCTGTGAGAAATATGACCTCAACGCCCACCTTCACTGAAGTGTGAGCATAGTAGAAGGTATCAGGTCAATGGATGTGAACTGGTTGAAGGGACAGTCACCCCCCTTTCTCTGTGAAGTAAAACAATGTGGTTGTGCTCTTTCACTTGGTCATTATGAATACATATACCCTTCACCATAAGGACTTCAATTATTTGTTTCCTTAATCGCAGGCAGTCATTGTCACTCCTTCACTGTCCAGTGAACCACAGCTATGGCACCTCAGAAACTCATCAAAGCACCAAGTTGCCCTTTACATGAGAGGCAGGAATAAATGCAGCAAATGCTGGTACAGAGAAAAGGATCATTTTCTACAATTATAATACAGATATGTTTTTTTTATTATTATTCAGGCAACCTCATACAGAAGCAGGGACAAAAATATTTATACCTTTGGTGCCTTGTTGAAAAATCTACCAACTACTGCCATATTTTTGTTACAATATGCTGAGCACTCGAATGTTTCCTTTTGTTTGTTTATTGCTTCTCAAGAAGTGATTATTGTTTGAACATGGTAGTGTTTTAGCTACCTGTCTAGACACATGTAACTAAATAAAAAAAACAAAGACACACAAAAAAAACAGTAAAAAAAAATCTACAAAATGAAAATGTCTGCTACTTGTCTTATTTGCCAGAAATGGTTCCTTAAGGTTGTTTTGCAGTTTATTAAAATCAATCAACAAACATTTCAGTTATCGACTAGTAATCAATCCATTAGTCAACTTGTAAAAGCTGAATGATCAGTGTACAGCTCCTCTAGCAACTTTCACAGTCATGGATGATGATGATGATACATTTATTATGTTGCTTTTTATTTGTTTACAAAAATAGAATATATTTGTCTCAGAACTCAAAATTATTTGGTTTGTAAGATTTTTTCAGCTTATTTTCTTCTTTTTAGTAAAATCTGCAGTCAGAGTGATTGGAAAAACTTGAAGCTCAAAGCTGGTGTGCTACTGGTAACAGAGAATATGATCTGATGTCTGATAAGCCACATTATTAACTGCACATAGCAAGTAGTTCATTTTGTTGCTTGAAGAAACAAATCCACCTTTACTTTCCTCTGTCCTCACATAGACGTTGCTCCTTTATCAGTGGGCCAAGGGAGACACTGACATTATGATGCTGAACCCAAGCCAATGATGCATACTGTCTTTTTCATCTTTCTGCTATGTTTCATTTATCTTATGCTGTCCTGAGTCCATTTTAGAGGTGATAAAGTGGAAGGAAGGTGGAGTAGGTTAGCAGCCGCTGTTCCGCCGTGCATATGCCTGCCCACCAAGTGTGTACTCCATCTCTTGGAACTGCATATTGGATACAGAGATCTCTGATGGCCCTTTCTCCTTGAAGCCAGCCTTAAGGTAGAAGGGCACCAGGAAGTCTTCGCAGATCAGAAGAGCTCGGCGGAGACCTGGCACACAGCGCAGGTACTGCAGGTAGCGCCACAAGAGAATGGAGCCCTTGCCTTGCTGTCGACAGTGGCGGTGCACAGACAGCACATGGATGTGCACAGTTGGGGTGTTTGGGATATGCTGCGTCATGGCAACCTGGAGAAAAGGGGATTAGATAAAACCACTAATGATATCAAAGCATAATGAGTCACAGAAATCACAATTTGTGGGGAATTTTCTGTTTTTAATGTTTGATACCTGTGAAAGCCTTTCCTTGTCCCAGCCAGAGCCAATGATGAAAGCCACCAGCTGTCCCTCTTCAAACCAACCCAGAGACAGCTCAGGGCACTGACCCAGGAAATTAAGTACTTCATCCAGGGTAAGTGGACACTCTCCAGACACAGAAACAAAGGCTGGGAGGCAATTATTTCACTGAGTCATTATCAAGGGAGTAATTATAATAAAAGGATGAAAGTAAAATGCATTCTCAAGTTTAAAATAACATTAGGATTAAGTTTACAATATAAAAGCAGCATTTGAATATTTAACATTTGTATAGCTTTGTCTTCTCTAATGACAGCATTGAAAGCTACAGTGTATTTATTAATACATTTAGGAATTCGGTTGTGCTTTTATTTAGAAATGAAACATTTTTAAGATGTTCTGTTTGTGAAAAGAAAAATAGACTTACCTTCCCTCTCGATTTCAAACACACTAATGGCATCCTGTGGTGTGAGGTTTCTGAACTCGCTGGCAGGAAGTGTATGTCGTCTCTGCTGCAGAGAGCTGACCACTCTGACAGTTGTCTTCATATAGAAGGGCTTGAGGAAAGGTGAACCGCTGACCTGCTTTGTCATGATACCGCAATATCACAATGAACATAAAGTTCCTATTATTATCTGTCTACTTCGTTTTCAACCTGTTGCTGTTAAAAAGAAATATATATATATAATAATGTAGTCAAATTAATTGAAAGCCTGCTAGTGCTTCTTTGATCCGTTTGTCCGACAGCTCTGTCTGTACTCTTAACTCACTTCAGTAGGCTAGGTGCTGACCTTCGTGCCTCTCCTAGTGTCTCCTCCTCCTCTTTTTGCCTGATCTCTTAATGCAAAGAGGTTGTCTCAAAGCAGGATAGCTGTCTCCAAATTCTAAATCCCCCCTCCCGCCTTCATTTTTAATGACAGACATTTTGTTCTTGGTGCACTTTCCATGTGTTTATACATTGGAAATTGATTCAACAGACTTAGATGAGATGGACAACTTTATAGTTGCAGCATCTATTTAAATTCTTGTCAATGTAGTTACATCAAGAACTTTTCAACTAAAAAAAAACAACAAAAAAATAAATAAAAAATAAAAAAAACTTGGTATTGTAAGTGTTACATGCTATATGCCCACTCAGGTGTGTGTTTTTTACTTGTGGGAATGAACAAGGTATAGTGTGATTGGATAGGGTGATACGCATGTTTTAAGAGACCGAGGGCATGTGGGTTAATTTAACTGTTCAAAAGTGTGGAGGGAGATTTGTGTGGATTGTTGTCGGGATGATTTCATGCCTTAAAGAGATTTAGCACAGACTAATTAAAATGAGAGGGCACGTGCTTTTACTTGCCTGAGGCAAACCTGTTTACACAGACTGTCAAGCCCAACATGGTATTGTTGAAAGGGCCCAACAGCTTCTCTATAAATAACTTATATACTCTCCTGACGCTCCTTTTAGTTCTCTTCTGAAAGAGGCCTTTGCCTTGTGTAGAATAATTTTTTTGGTTGTTTCCCCTTAAAAAAATTAAAGGCTTTAATTTAATTTTGAACAGTGTTTATTTTTATTTTTTTTTGCAGTTAGACTCTGACACAATAATCAGGCTTCAGGTTTAGTAATCATTATTTTTAACATAGCCTGAAGACGGCAAACCAAATCAGAATTATTTTAAAGATTGATGTTTTATCCCATTGCTGTTTTTTTGTGTGGGATACAGTGATGATTGGGAAATCTCCTTTATAAGCCACCAGCTACGTCAGCTGGACAGCTGGTCAAATCACAAATATGAGAACATCTCTTGTGATCATCTGATGTTGGGGACAAACATGATTGTCCTGTGGTTAAATTACCTTTTCTGCCCTGGAATACCATCCATCTGTGTGTTCTAGAGGGAAGGGACATGTTTTTAAGTAGTTCCTCATCATTTCCAAAAACAGAAAAACTCCATGTCTCCAAATTTAAATCCCCCTCATTTTTAATGACAGACCTCCTGCTTAACAATGAGAGTCTGTTGATGAAACCGCTGACAAGACATTTTAACCTTTTACACTTTTCACTGAAACAGCAGAACTTCAGCTGTGAATTCATAAGAGCTGGTTATACTCAGACTTTGTGTCTACAGTTTAACCTCACACACTGACCTTCGCTAGCTCAAAGCAGCATAAGCTCTAATCTCACTGAGTGCAAATTTGTATACACATACTTGGGCATATCTCTCTCTCTCTCTCTCTATATATATATATATATATATAAAAGTATAGGTTCAGTCCTCAATGTTTAATCATTTACACCTGCTGTTTCTTAACATTTTACATTCATTGTCAACTCAAATTTGGTTATTGGCTTCCATCAATCTCTGCACATTTGCAAATGTATAATAGCAGATTATTAACAAAAAATCTTTTTTTTCTTTTTTTGCTTTAGAAAATGTGGTTCTCATTTTCAAAAACTTTGCATATTAAGCAATGTTAAAAATAACAGATCAAACCAGAAATCTTGGTGTAATTTTGGACTCAGTTTTAACAGCCATATTAAAGCAGTAGCTAAATCAGCATTTTACCACCTGAAGAACATTTCTAAATGGTTCAGTATGATTTAGCATAATTTTTTTACAAGTCTCTTAACAAAAGCCCCAAGACAGCTACATCTAATCCAGAATGTTGCCACTCGTCATCACAGACCCCCCCAAAACCTGAACATATCAGTCCAGTTATCAGATATTTAGACTTGATTTCTGTGCACCAAATAAAAGATTTAAAAAAAAAATTCTGCTGATGTACAAGGCACTGAACGTCAGATCTAATGCCATGTGTGCCGCAGGGACTTCTAAGATCTAAAAACTAATAATCATTTAGTTTTTATGCTTCTAATATCTGGAACAAACAGAAAACATGATCCAAATCTTTATTTTTAAATCCAATCTTAAAACTTTATTTAACATAGCTTTTAATTACAATGGGGAGTGAAGGTGTGACTAAAAGTAACATGACAGCTCTGTTGCTTGCCAGTTTACCCACAGGGTCATACCATAGTTCTCTCTTTTCCTTTATTTGCAGCCAGCTTTTCAGCATTTTGTGTTTCATCATTCACCTGTTACACCTTAGTCATTTAATCATAAATATTAAGTGTTGCAGTGACTCAACAAAACAAATAACAAATAATGACAACAAAAAAAAGACAGCTGGTAGTTGAGGTACTGGATATTGTTTCTTTATTGTTTTACACATGCTGCTATTTACACAAAAAAACAGGTATTAATTTAACAGAAAGCCAAAAACCACCTACTGCGGGTAATCCTGGATACCAGGTCAACAGTGTTCAGAACAGGAAGGCACAGTGTCAAGTTGAAATGGCACAGAAGAAGAAGGGACAAAGAAAAAATAATTACGGAACTGAGAGTAAAAGCACACAAGGAGGGGGAGGGGTGGTAAATGCCTTAAGAACTTCACATGCAAATGTGAGCCCGATTATTAAAAGAATAAGCAACGTTTGCATCTGTTGTATAGAATGTATTTCTTCCAGTAAAATACAAGCTTGAGGCTAGATACTAATATTAAATGCATAATTGATACTTGGTCATTATAAAGTAAATGCACAGTTCAACTTAATATTGATCAATAACAAGATACACCTCCAGAAGCATGAAGTTTGCAATAAAAAAACAGCATCAAAAATGCTTTCCATGAACTGAAACTGTTGTATTTTGTAGATTTTGTTAACACTAATGTCCATTGCAACAAGCAGGCAGCCATATTAGTTCAAGGCACATAGATATATATGCATGGTGCTACACATACAGGACCAAGGTAAGTAAAGCCGCTGCAGCCACACAATCACACCACCCCTTTTTTGTTTTTGCAGCTACAACATGAGCAAACACTGGCACTGCCACCCCCCAAAAAAAAAGACCACACAGATCAGCCACATCAATGACAAGCACGCGTGCTGTGCAGTACTACATCAGCATACATGTAGGTGGAGCATCTATGCTTGTTCCTGGCTATAGACATCTTTGAATTTAGCTGTTAGGATGGTAATCTGTAGTCCTATTTCTTCTATTTATCAAAGTCAGAAATAATGTAAATGTTAACTGAATGTTTTATTATTTCAACTTTGGGTTTTTCCTACAAAATATGCAAGAGTACAGTTTTTGAACTAACTACACAGGATTCTATTGATCATACATAGAAATAAACACTTTAAATCATGACAATGTTGTTGTTTAAGACAGTTAATGTAAAATAATTTCATTGCATACTAATGTTAAAAGGAATGAATTATTAATTATTTTGTTATTGCAAAATCATCTCAAATGGACACACTGGTTCATAAGTAATATGCTTTCAAATGCCTTCATAAATCATTCAGTCTGACAGAGGAAAACATATAATAAATTCATTAATCTGATGCCTTTCACTAATTAATACAATACCTAAACAAACTGCTTTAATAAAATCTTTTGAGTTTAGTGTTACAAAGTTGATACACATTTGATTTAAAGTAAGTGTGCTTAAAAGCACCACCATAGCAGGTAGTGACACATCTCTGGACTCTACATTACAAGACCACAATTCCGGCCAACACACAAAAGACCATGAGAGTTAATGAAATCGGTTCAAACATTAAACTTTTTTTTCCCCAACATCAGTCAGCGGAAGGAAAACATCTGAAGCACTGATGGAATGAACAGGATATTCCCTCATAAATCTGGGTTTGTGTGAAAATAATTAAGGGGTTGGATTATCTTTGTGAAATAAAACTGGGAATGAATCATTGGTTGAGGTCTTCATCTTCCATATGAAGGCTGCTTGTGGGACACAGGAGAGGCTGGCTGGAGCAGTTTGTGCTCTGACTTTTCAGACTTTCTGTGGACTCTGATGACCCTGGGGAGGAAGAAACACCATCAGACTTTCAGGAAGACTAGTGATGCACACAAAAAAGCTTAATCTTATTAAAATAGGCTTGACGAGCAGCTAAAACTTGCAAAAAGTGCAAACTTTTCTTTTTAACTATGGCAGACAACAGTGAATGTATTCATGAAGAGAGAGCAGTAGAGCCCGTACATACAGAAGCAAAGCAGACAGAAAAGCCTACATACCACAGTTATTCCTCCATACCAATAGAGCAGGAATCAGGACCTAGAGCTGAAAAAGTGAGCCGGTACCAAGAGAAAATGATGGCATGGAACAGGAGAGGAGTGTTAAGAAACACACAGAGGCAGGAGCACACAGTTTAGATGCAAAGCTCAGGAAATCACAGCCCTAAAATCTTTTATTAAAGATGAAAGACGCTGAGCTAAAGAACCAGAATGAAAATTTAACTTGTAATAGAGTCAAAAGTAACAAAGAGGCAGAAAAAATTATTTCAGAGAAGCAGTCAGCAGATCTGCTCTGCCATCTGAAAGCACAGGTCACTTCAGCGCTTACTTCCCAAACAGATTATATAAATATTAAACAGCCAACTTCCTTTCCTGTGTGAAAAATATTTCAAGTTTCAACACGGGAACATCTCCTGAGTTTTCCTGACAGAGGATTTCTCACCAGGTAGAGACAGATCTCCGGCTGGGTCGCTCTCCGTTTTGGTCAAGCTGCAGTGCTCACTGCTGCAGTCCTGCAGGATGTCTCCCCCAGAGTGCATCCTGTCCTCTGGATCACCAAGGACAGCAACAATGTCAAGATTACAACTGATTATCTGTTTAATGTGCCAAAATGAGAAAACTCACCGTCATCTGGAGAGAGTGATTCTGCCACGTCCTCAGTTGCTGTGGCCTGGGAGAAAAACAGAGGTTCAGTCTGCAGATGTGTTAACGTTCAAATATCAGGCTGTGAAGTGGAAGCTTACGTCTGTGGGAGCAGGGCTGCTGGAGAGGAGTGTATGAGGCTGAGTGTCTGACAACTCTGACAGCTTCTCTTCATCCTCCTCCTGGATGGGAGAAGAAGGTGATCTAAGGGTGCTGAAGAGAAAACAAGGCACAGAAATTAGGAAATTACAATGACATGAAATGAACTTCCTCCTACAGTTTTGTTACAATTAAACGTTCTTTTTTTGTAAAACTATTTGAAGCCATCGTTCTATTTATTGTTTCCTATCTTGACCAGACGTCAATGTACATGACAACATTTTCATTACCTGTCAGGTGATTTGCTGACTTTGCCTTTCTGCAGACTTCCATCACTTAAATGCTCCGGAGAGCTCAGCTGTCGGCTGTCACCTCCCAGACCCCCGGAGAAGTTGATTTCATCATACAGGGGAGCAGATGGGATGGCAGGAGACACTGACCGCAGACCGTTCAGAGCCTCCAACAGCGAGATGGGTTCAAAGCCGGGAGGGACTGAATCTGAACCCTGTGAAGAGTTATAAACAGAGGTGGTAGGTTTATGGAGTTATATAATTAAGACAAAAATAACATGTAATGTGACCTCGTATGTAACTCTAAGAGACACGGCTGACACTAGCAGATCTTAATGCACAAGTTGTGCTTGACACCTACAGAGTGCTCATCATGGTCCATAGTCTGAGCCAGAACGGGACTGAAGGACACAGGAGAAAGAGCTCCAGGCTTTTTCCTCACAGCTCTAATCTGCAGCAGGGCTCTGAAGGCTGATCAGAACAAACCAAGGTACAATTAAACATGATAATAATTCAGTACATATCATTAATGAACATACTCAAAGAACTAAAGCAATTCAGCCATTCTTACGCAGCCTGCAGATGGGACAGTTGTTGGCCTGATAACGCAGAGTGTCTGCACAAGAGTTGCAGAGACACAGATGTCTGCAGGGCAGGATAAGTGTGTCTCGAAGATCAGACAAACAGACAACACATTCATTGCTGTTGTCACTGTTCTCGTCATCAGATGGCTAAGAAGAAAGCACAATTTAACTACATAAAGGTGCAAAGGAAAAACATTCAGCATCATGATTCATATATATGTAATATGACAACTGCTACCTTGGTTTCTTGGTTGTTTTTATTCTCAATCCCATAGATTTCCTGTAAGAGGTAACTCACACGGTCCACCTATAAAATTACAGAAAAGGAAATTGTACATTAATGTTGCAGAACCCACTGACCCTGAAAATTAATCAGACTTCTCTGCCTGCAGATTGTAGTGGTCCAGTTAGGTTGATGGTGAAAACAGAAGTAAAATAAAATAAAAATTTCCTGCACTGTCTCCATCATAAAAGATGTTCTACTCTCAACATCCAAACATCAGTGGCCCTGCACTGTATTTACAATAAGACCGAGTATCCTTCCTGAATTAATGACATTAATGCAGATTAAAATTCACAGCTGATGAACTAGTCAGACTTCAACCGAAAAACTGTCCTGAAGTAAATTTCACTCCTAAACTAAATAATCTATACAAAGTCAGTATCAAAGCAATAACATTTTTAGACCTACAATTTGCTTTTGCTTCAGTGGCTTGACGGAGAAACTGCCATCAACATGCTGCAGGTAAAGAGAAATGTGTTTAGGCTCAAATGAAAGCTTCATACATGTTGCAAATTATTTACTGTTTATAAGTAAGTACATACTCTTTCAAAGGCTGCCAAAAGTACATGAGCATGCCCAAGACAATCTTAAAAAGACAAAAACAGAATACACATACATTGCCAGATTTAGTGTAAATATTGGCAATAACAATATAATAAATGTTGACTGTTAAGCAGCTTTTGTGACCTACCATCCCCTTCATCAATCACAGCTTGGATTACCATTGGAAATACTCCTCGGTCCAGGTCAAAGTTCAGCTTTAAAGAAAATTATAATTACATTTAGTCGGACAGGCCAAAGTTTCAGTGCAGTCTGCTTTTGTGATGTGATACCAAACTCTAAACTTACGTCTTCCTCTTTCCACTCACTGAAATCTACTTTGAAAGATGGCATAGAGAACTGCTGGCTCACTCCTCGCTTGTAATGCACGGTTTCAGAGACCATGGATGGATCCTTTGGGCTGTAACTACACAGGAAAGAGTCTGGTCTTCATTCCAGTTCAGAAATTAAATCCACTGTGCTCAAACAAACTTAAAAAGTAGAGTTATTATTTCACTCGATCAGTGTGAGATGTTTTATTCACTTTGATTGGTAAAGTCCTATTTCATCAATATATATATCAAATGGAGAAACACAACAGCAGCAATATCTGATCCCAAGTTTCATCATAAAACATTAACTTCAGATCAGACTACTATATTCATCTTCATCCAAGCCTTGTCTACGGTATCCATGGTGACTACTGTTGCTAAGGACCCATTGTATCTATTCTAGACTTTGTGCTCTGAAGCTTGAATCTCACTAACCATAAAACCGGGTGTTAAGTTTTCCAGCACAAAGTTTCACACTAAAATTAAGAAGCTGCGTAAAGAAGTGTATATGTGACTGGACAAAGTGTGATCTAGACACAAACAGATGGAAATTACGCTTTGTCATTTAGACAGAAAACTACAAGGCCAGATAAGGTATTGTTTATGTTAGTTTCAGACTTATTCAATGCACCATAAATGAAAGGTCCTGAGATCAAATTCTTACATAGCCATCCCATTGGAGAACTCCTCAAACGCCTGACAGTAGAGGGTGATTGCTACTCGAGCATCAGCATCAAAGGTGAACTCCACACCATACTGAACCTTTGGTTTTCCACCATCCTCCAATGATGTGTCAGAGTCATCTTTATATCTAGAATCAAGATTTGACAAGCATTCATAGAATCTCTTTGACTTAAAACCGTGTATTATTACTGTATCTCACCATCTTTACCTGACTAAACGCAAAGAGTCCTTCCTAATGTTGACCAGACTCCTCAGGGTTTTCACCGGCTCGTGAGGGGCAGGTGTCACATATGGAAACTAGTCAAAGAAGAACAATAAGAGAGATCTTTAAAGTGAAGTTACTTTTTTTCTTTGTTACTACTATTACTGAAAAAAAAGATGCATAGAACTACATAAAGCTGAATGAAATATTAAATGATATTTTCAGAGTTAAAGGAACATCGGTTTTCACCTGGACTGGCCGATTTCCGAGAAAATTCAGGTCCATGTTTTCCCCAAAGAGGTATCCCTCTGGATGCGGTGTGTCAAATTTCTCCCCTCCCATGAAGAAGTGGCTGGCAAAGTAATTCCCTGGAGAAAAATGGGGGGTGGGGGCGGGACCAATTAAAGGCACTGTCAGCAATATGACATGGAGACACTACTTTTAGCACAATAAAGTGGGCTCATGTATTATAATGCTGTCATTGCAGAAGCAGGAGCACAGTTACTTTAACAATATTTTACACAACCTCAATCAGATTGACAGTAAAAATATTATATTTTACATTTCTCTGTTATTTATTTATTGTTTTTTTAATTTAAAATGTTTTCATGTAAATTAAATCTGATTTTAGTCGGTGTTACACAAAGTCATATGATGGTCATGACTCAGCTCGTACAGCATCTCGCATAAAGATAAAATAATTGGATGGAGTGTTTTCCCTCACAATGTTAATCAATATGATTATTGATCAACAATCATGATCACAGTGCTGTAACAACTTCATTATGAGCTTACAAGGGTACGCTTGTTTGACACTCCTCAACAGGGGCGGTGTCTGATACACAACGAGGGTTTAAAAAAAATCAACAAACCGTGACGTCTTCGCTGAAAACACCAACATACTAATTCTTCCACACCGATCATCCGATAATCAATAGATATGGCTGATGATCATTCACAGTAAATACATAATGAGCCAACAACTGGTGTAGTCGGCGTAACCGTGTTTATGAGATATACGACTCCAGCAGACGCCCCTGTCAATCACTTACCAGATTTTGGTGGAAATCTATAGGCCGAGTTGGCCTGAATATCGATGTCCTCAACACCAGCGATCCTGCGACTCAGGATGGACCCCATCTTTCTCTGCTGGATCGTCAATGCTAGCTACACTTAGCTAGTGGCTAACTGCGCGTCAGTAGCTCAGACTAGCTCTGACTTTAGCCTAAACCGAGGCCTAAACAAATATAACATCCACCAAATATAAAATCCCTAGTTAATTAGACATTTTTTAATGCTTGAGTTCTCGGTGGATTTGTTGCTAAGAAGAATACAATTTCTGAACGAGCTGTTGTTTTGCCTGAGCTGCGCTAACGTAGCAGGGAGTCAAGCTGATTGGCTGTCTCCTGTTAAACGTGGGCGTTCGCTTTAAGGGAAAGGACAGGGGTGCGCGCAACTTTTTAATCCCGACCAGGAGGAAATGGTTAGCAGATAGTATTTGGTCAAAGTTGCTGTACTTCAGTAGACTCGAACACTGGTAACTAACGTAAAGAGCTCTATAGATATTACTTTCTATCTCTCAGCTTCTCATTTATTTATTTTTTGTTAGTTAGTTAGTTGCTGTAGCTAATGAGGGTGAGCAGTCGTCTGCCAAGCAAGTTGGTGGACCGATTCCAGACTTACTGACCCCCGTTCCCTCCTGATGTGCCTATTGGGGTACGTGTGTGATAAAACAAGCACAAAACAACAGAAGTGCTGTATGAGTGTGCGCGTGAATGGGTGAATGTGTCATGTAGCGTTAAAGCACTTTGAGTGGTGAAGATGACTACAGTTCGTTTACCATTTTATTCACGTCATATACAACTTAATTAGTCAATTGTGGATTAATAAAAAAAATTATAATTATAGTACTGCGTAATTTCCAGTAAGTCATAAGAAAATGTAGTTTATGTCCGTGTTCTCTAAAATTAAGTGTATTCAAAGCAATGAGGTTTTTTTTTATGTTCGTCAAAAAGACATTTTAATTTGTAAGTTCTCGCCTCACCGGAAGTATTGTGCACGATAACATTAACTCTACCTTAGGTCGTTTAAATGTTGCAGTTTAGAATTGCGACCACACGGGGGCAGTAAAAACCTGATTTTCGGTATAAACAGTTTGGCAGTCATTTGAGCTCTTTGACTACATCCAGAATATTCTGGTAACGGTATGAAAAAGTAAAACTGTCTAGCTTCTCATCCGGTTTACAATCATGTTTTCTATTCAGCGTTTATCTCCACAAGATTTTTCAATCTAAATAAAATTTATTGTAATGTAATTTTCATTATCAAAACTGACACTGGTTATTGTGCTTAAGAGAGGAAACGAAGAGCCAAAAAGACTTAAAAAATGCCATTGACACACTTTATTATTCATGTTTAAGAAAAACAAAAAACGTGCACATTTTTGCTGCACAAATAGTATGAAAAAAAACTTCCAACTGTCTAACTGTACACATACATCATCGTCATCATGTGTCTCATCCTCTGTGATCAGCTTATCACCATCTTCTCCAGCCTTATGTGTCCCCTCTCTGGTCTGTAGCTGACCGCGTTCCTCTTCAGCATCAGATCTCCCCTCTCTGGTCTGTAGCTGACCGCTTTCTAGCATCAGATTTCCTTTCCCTCTGTCTGCTCCAGTGTCTGCATCTTGGTGGACCCCATCTGTGCTGCTTGTAGGGTCTCTTTCCTCAGCTGATCCCGTCTACTTCGTCATGCAGCGTTTGTGTGTAACTAATGTGTCCTAGAAGCAGGGATGGTGCACACTCTGAATCAGCCTCCATCATTTCATAAGCTGGTTGACCTGCAATCACATATTTGGTGTTATTAAAAAACTAGTTAACATTGGATGTTTCTATTACATTTTACAATCTTAATCCAACCAGTTAACCTTCCCATCAGATCTCAGAGCACTCTTGGTATTTACCCATATCTTTAAAATCATTCACTCTTTGACGTTTTATATTATATGATTAAATAAAATAAACACTGATCGAGGCATATTTATTTCCCTCCCTCTTTGCCTGTATTTTACAAGTTAAGTTAGCCAATGTGATTATAGCGACTTTAGAAAGACTAATAAAGCATATTCATTAACATTACTTAAACAAACAAAAACTGAAAAAAAATTCTCCAACTTGCCTTAATGAAAATGCCGAGAGAAAACATGAAGGGAGATATGGTGTTGAAAGTGATGTCCTAACGCAGCCAAAGACGATGCACAGTTGTTTACAACGAGGATGCAACCAACATGGAGATTTACCCACAATGCACTGCGATTATCCCGAGCGTTACGTCACCTGACAAAGCCCGAAACGCCAATATGTATGATTAGTTTAATAAAGCTTAAAAAGGTACCGATGGCATTGAAACAATACTGATAACAGTAAAGTGATTGTTTCAATATTTGTGATTACCTTGTGCAAATATCAGCTGGAAAACACACTTTTTCGGCAAATACTTTAAAATCAAACATTATTATTTGTTTTTCCTTGTACATTTTAATTTAGATTTAAAAAAATTGTGATTATTTTACTGTGAGAATAAGAGATGACAGTATAAGGCATTAATCTACCTGTCAAGATTAAGTAAATGTTCATTTTTGGGATGTTTTTTCTCTCACAGGAGTGTGTAAATTTGTCAACTTTTTTGATAACTTCAGTCACGATGCTTGTGCTACCTTACAATTTGTGCCCTATTATATCTAATTTTTGGTGCTAGTCAGTAAATAATAGATGTTACAGTCAGTGGTTGAGTGTTTTCAAAAGCAGAAATCGTCAGGACACCGTTGTACACCATAATTAATGACGTCAGTGTAAATCCGACTCAGCGGATGTTGACTCTCCACAGGAGCTTCGGAGCAGCTAACGTCAAACAACTTCAGTTACACCGCCTGCTGGTGGCATTTCTCCTGGAAACAGGTAATTTGACTTCAAACATATTGACACCTCGTTAATTACACTGACGACTAGAAGCACCTTTGTCACGCACATTTTTCTGGAGATTCACTCTGTTAACGTACACGTCTTCCATGCATCTCCAGTCTTGTTTCTGTCAAGAATGGCGACGCTAGCTTGCTAGCCAGCCAGCTAGCAACAGCTATCTTTAAGCTGTTTCCTCTAGCCTGACATGCATAACAAACACAGTTGTATCCAAGTTACTTCACTGAGTACAGTACTCGTCGTCAGTCGGCTTTCAGTCTTCTAAAGGAATTAATTTAGATTACGTAATTAAAACATTCATGTTTAGTTGTGCCACTGGAGTTGAACAAGATTATCTACGTTGGGATTAATAAACTTGGTGGCTATTTTAGCTGAGAAACTAGTAGTTAGCTAGTGCAACAATCATGTTTCGTTATCTGCAGGCATCAATGTTTTTTTTTTCTCTCTCTCTCTCTCCCTCTTGTTTAAGTTGTTCTAAGTCTAGATTATTAATTACAAAGAGTTTCTAAAGACATAGTGAGTATTTGGTGTTGCATTTGTTTGCTTATAAAACCCTCATACCTCGTACGTCAATTATTTTCTTATAATATGTAATAGCAGTTAATGTAGATAATGTACAACTTGTGGCAGATGTGTTATGCTTTCCAAGTAGAATATTCTCCTAGTGGCAACAGGTAATCGTTTATTTTCTTTGGTATAACAAAGCTGCTGATTTGATTTTTTTAAACTCATAAACATTGTTTTGATGTGGGCAGTGTACAAGTATAATGCAGTGCAATGGCCAGTAAATGTTTCATAGAAACATAAAATAGTTTAATGAATAAACAAATACTGGAAAAAATAGAATGTGAAATGTGGCGTTAAGGCGCTTTGAGTGGTCAACATGACTGGAAAAGTGCTATATAAGTGCAGTCCATTTACCATTTTCTAGACTATGTGTAAAAAATCTCTGAAATAGAACAAGTAATTTTTATACAGATATAAGCAAGTTGGATAAAAACCTTTGAGAGGTCTGTTGTACAGGTGTTTCATCTGAGCCCCTGATTGCATTGGAAAAATTAAAGGTCCCATATTATGCAAAATTCACTTTCTAAAGGTTTTCTAACAGTCATATGTGTCATCATAGCCTGTGTATGAGGCCCTAGAATTAAAAAATTCTGTCTCCTCTCACTTGCTTTCTCCAGTTTTTAACGAATGTGTGCTCAAACGGGTAAATCTGAGATTTTTCCCCTTGTGACATCAAAAAAGAAAAAAAACATTCCCCTGTCATTGACCCGACCCCCCGGCTAGCTGAGCTTACCCTCTAAAATCACAGAGTGGGTGCTAGCGATCCTTTCCCACTGAGGGGTGAGGAAAGGCACCACTCATGAAACAGCCTGTTCTTAGTAGAGCTCACTTTTGGAATGGCTGAAATTAAGAACCAAGGCTGAATTTGGGGTAATACACTTTGAAAACAATGTTGTTGGACCTCTGACACCCATATGAAATTGTTGAAATATGGGACCTTTAAATTTAAACAGTTTAAAGATAAAACACAGTGCTTTATACTAAGTGTAAACTTTAAGTTTGTGTTTTGCACACACACTCTTGGGTAATCGTTTGCTGTAACACAGTTGTAACAGTTGCAAAATTGCTTCTGTTTTTCCTTTTTTTTTTTTCCTCGTTTATTCATTAATCCATTTTACATTTGTGTGAAACCTTTGCTGGACATTGCATTCTACCACAATGCATTATTTAGGCAGAGAGAAAGCAGCACGTCCAGCTGAAACATAATCTCTCGGACAGACAAGAAGAAAAGAACACATATTGTCTTGACTTTGCTGATGACCAGCGAGGTTTTTGTTAAGTGCTTGTGATTGTTCTTGTCTTCTCCGTTGCATACTTTACCTTGGAACATTATGTTTGATAACCAGATGTCAGTAAATTCAAATGCCAGGTTTAGTTTGATTAAAATTTGAAATGTTAATCTTATTTAAATATACATAGTTAATATTAGTTATTAATTACTTCTTTATACTTTTTTTTTTTAAAGCCGGAAACAGCTTAGGTTTAATTTATTTATTATTATCAGACAATCCATTAAGCAATGCATTACGGCTAAAGAAAAGTTCTCATCACATAAAACTTTCATTTCACTTTATGTTAAATTTATATTTGTGCAGTGGGACATTAGCAGTGACAGAGGAGTTTGATAGTGTCTTTGGTAGTTTATAACATGTTTATTCATTTCATTAGTCTGACAGCAGTTAGACAAGACTCCTAAAGCTTTTCATATTTTATTTTTCAGAGTTAAAGCAGACTTATAAAGTTGTGATCAGTGTTCACATGTTAAACTCATCTTCCAGCCCAGACATCCGGCCAGTATGTCCAGTGATCCTCCCCCTCCATACCCCGGAGGTCCCAGTGCACCCCTCATTGAGGAGAAGAATGGACAACCTGGTAATATCGCCTTCAATGCTGGACTGTGGTGAATGTTAATGAGTACTCCCAGTAATGGCTCCGACTTAACATTGATTCTTTTTGTTTGGCTAATTTTAAATATCTTACATGTTCTTAAAATTCATCATTTGGTTAGAAATGCTTTGACTCCTACTTGTAGAGGGCTGTTTTCAGAATAATTTTTGTATCTTTCAGACTCTGTAAGAACTGCTCATTCACAAGGACAGCTGCTACCTCCAGACTACGGTCCTCCACCGTATGAGGCACCACAGCCAGGTTTCCTACCCCCACATGTCCCAGGAGAAGGACCCATGCCCATGCCAATGCCTATGCCTCCACCAACACAAGGTGCTGCAGACTTTCTGCAAATACCATGTCTTCATGGTTTTTTTGGAGCTATGTTGAGCAAAGCACCTCATTTATGATAATTACACACATTTATGTGTGACTACTTCACTGTCACCTTAGTGCCACAGTAAATTAAAGTCCTTTCTAAATATGCGTTTATTTTGCAAGGTCAGTTCAAACTGCAGAATTTCGTTTATATTTGAGATAGTTGTCAAAAAAAATAAGGCATTAATGGCGTTAACTAATTTATGTAATTAATGGCATTAAAATCTTCAATGCAGGTTCCACACTCGCACTTTTCCTGCATTATTTTTTAAACCTGCCACAGCCCAGCTGCGTTTTGCACCAATGTGTCTGTTCTAGCGGCTCTCAGGTCGACTCTGTGCAGCAAACTAAACTAAACTAAACTAACTTACATCTAGATTTTAAGAAATATTGAACTGGTTATTACAACTAAATTTATCATATAATGTAAAGAAGTGAAGAAAAACCTGTAAAACAAGCAGCCAGTGATCTATTTTATCAATAGTTGTTTACTGTGGGTAATGCTGCTGTAGGACTTTTATCACTGCTGCACAAACACGTACACTTCAATGATAAAAGGAAAAGATTTCTTCATCAATGTTGGCTGTTTAACTTCAGTTGTCACATCTGCTGGTTGTATGACAGAAATTTTCACCATGGAGACGGTTGGTGAGATGATGCTGGATGAATTCTGAATTATGATCTAGAACATAGTAGAGATGGTTTAGAACAACATATATAAGATACATTACATGCTACATTTACTGACCCTTGGACATCTGATATTTACCCAAGGGAAGCTCAGTTAACAGCAAATATTTGTAGCACCGGTTTGTTCTGTTGATACAATACAGCAAAAACGTGCTAATTTTAGGCATATAAAAACTCACAATTGGTGATTAATCATTTTGAAATTATTTTAAATTTGTGATTAATTCGAAAGTTGTGATTAATCACGATTAATTAATTTGAAAACAGTGATTAATCTGATTAAAAAATGTTTTATCTTTTGACAGCCCTAGTTTGAGATCCTGAATTAATTTTTTGCAGGTGGCCCCTACCCACCTCCCCCTGGTCATTTTGCTTACTCAATGCCAGGGCAGATGGGTCCTGGTCCCAGTCACTTTGTTCACATGGGAGGTCATACAGCGACCGTCCTGGCTCCTCCAGGTGCAGCCACCACTGTGACAGTTCTACAGGGGGAAATGTTCCAGACCTCACCAGTGCAGACTGTGTGTCCACACTGCCAGCAGGCAATCGTCACCCGGATCTCCCACGATGTTGGCCTCATGAACACACTTTTCTGTCTCTTCTGCTTTTTTGTAGGGTAAGTCTGTTGTACGTTACAAGTTTTTATAGGTTTGTCATTTAGGAATCTACACAGTAACTCTTACAGTAGGTTTTAAAAGGCCGAGCTGTAACTGGGGGTTTCTTTGACTCATCCATGGGAACTCCAGTCATTACTCTTAGCACCAAGGAGACCTTTCTGTTTGTCTATGACATGACTGGGCTGTAGGGCTGCACAATACAGTGATACCTTGAGATACAAGTGCACTGACATACAAATTTTTTGAAATACGAGCTGTGATACGACCAAATTTTTGCATTGAGATACGAACAAATCTTTGAGATACGAACATCCGAGCTGCCACCGCTGAAAAAAAGATCCCCAACAACCACGTGTGAGATACAAACATCCGAGCCGACGCTGCCGAACAAAAACCCACAACAACCACCACGTGTGCTCTGTTTCCCCCGCCTCAGCTTCCCGCGTCTCCTATTCCTCCTAACTCCTCCGCCTGTTTACTCCTCCCTCAACCTCTGTGCGCATCTTCCGTTAGCTCAAGTCGTCTGATCTCCAAGGTAAATAATACACTGTATAGTAAAACCAGTTTAGTTTTTAGCATTCTCTTTTTTTACTGTAGGATTTTATACAATATTTCTCATTTATAAATACAGGTACTTTACATTTTTCATATTCAAAACACAAACAAAACAACTGGAGTGGAATTTTGCGAGCTGAGACGAATTAATGGGATTTCAATGAATTTAAATTGGGGAAAATTGCTTTGAGATACGAGCAAGGTATTTATTAAACTCATAAACTCGAGGTTTTACTGTATATTAAAAAATAATAATAAATAAAATAGTAATAATAAAAATAGTAATAAAAAATAACCTTTATTGCGATATGAGCCTTTGCAATATACATATTGCAGCAACTGCCTAAATTATGATAGTCGTCTCCTTTGCATATTTTAAGGAAATCAGTTGGGGTTAAATAACTTGTTACCAGCTAAAAGATAATCACCCGCGCAGTAATTTTCCTATTTACCTAGTTGCTTAGTTAAATCCAGGTGGCAACTTTTTCTTTTGACCAGACAATGTATGTAACAATAAAATCTTTTAAGATTTTTCTCACACGGAACAACTTTATTTACCTTTAAAGTTTTATAAATTTTCAGATTAAAAGTTTGTCTCTAACTCAACCTCTTCCTTTGTGAACAATAAATGCACAGACAGGATTTAACCACATGCAGGTGTTTGAATTTATTTTTATTCCTTTTTCACAGATGTGATCTCGGCTGCTGCTTGATTCCCTGCCTGATTGATGACCTCAAGGATGTGACACACACCTGCCCTAACTGCAAGGGCTACATTTACACATACAAGCGTATATGCTAACCACCGACAGCTGTTTGCCACAGAGCCATGTACATGCACAGACATTTGAAGTCATAGCTCCTCCTGCAGATAGTGACAGCCCACCCCCAATTTTTGCATAGTGTTGTGTAGCCCGCTTACATTGTAAGTGCAGTTTTTTCATTAGCTCACAGAATATTTACTGTATATATCTTTCCATAATCTTCTTAAATGTATAAATATGGATTTGAAGTGTAAAAATCTGACTGAACTGCAGGGAATGAAGGTTACAAAGAGTTCCACAGTTAGAGAAGCTGCTGGCAAAAATATTGTCTGCAACTATGCATGTGAATTTAAAAAAAAAAAAAAAAATTATTTAAAAAGAGAGAGAAAGAGCTGTGAAAACGGTCACTTTATTTGAACTCATCTGTGAATTTAGCTGAGTAGTACATGTTTTCAAACAGTTGGGGTTAGCATCTTTATCTTTAATTTCAGATATCTTATCCCTTATTTTGTAACGATGTCGACAACTGTGAATATTCACCTGTGTCTGATCGTCTTAACAGACCTTTTTTTTCCCCTTTTTTCTCATCACTTGTGGAATGTGAGAGAATCACCTAGTTAGCAAAGAATTAATGTTACATGCTTTTATTTATTATTAATCTTCTTGGCTCCAGTCAGCTGTTACCCACCTACGCCCTCTGTCCATATATTTTATATAAGTCAACATTTGCACTTTGAGTTCAACCCCCCCCCCCCAAATTCATTTGCATAAAAAGCAAATTCACCCGCTTACTTATCTAAAATTGATTATTCAGCAAGGAACAGCAGTTCATAATTAGGCTTTAACTTGTTTGTAGGTAGCCAAGTAAACCCAACCATACTTGCACTTATTTAGAGAATAGAGGACTCATTGTAGAAGTGACAGATTTTTGTCACTAAGTAACAATGCATGACACGTCAGTAACATTTTGTGTCCGACTGATGCACCTTTCCAGAGTAATTACATTTTCACTGATAAAGTAGTAAAGAAAAGAAAAAATTAGGGGTTGGAACAGTAATCACACAATGTTCTCTTTCGAACTTCCCATCTGCCCTTTTTACAACTACTTGCACTGCTCAGATGCATGCTAGATGACAAATACACGTCTCTTGATAGTGAGCTCTCTGTTAGGAATGAGTTTTAATTAAATTAGACTCGCAAAATAGCAAATTCCACAAAATACACTAACAGTAAAGCAACACAGTCCTACCACAGCATGCCTGATCATTGTTCAATGATGCTTACCAAGTGCAGTTTGTCTGCATGAGTTCACATTACAAACCGCTATTATCACCTACTGGCTCCCCGACTATGTGCATCTTATCTTTTTTTTCTGCTTCATTTTCCTTGAGGTTGCAAGATTGGTGCAAGAAAATACACTTGAGCTAAAAGATTGCATCAAAATTTTAATATTGATGTGGATACTGCTGATCTGCATTGCTCTGTGATATAACTATGTAAGACAATTAATTTGACTGTTGTATACAGCTACTATTTTATCAATAAAATCATGAAGGAAACTTGTTTTAATGTCATCTGCAAAATGAATGTGTGTAAAGTCCGTGCTGTAAATAAATCTGAAATACAGAGGAAGAGAATACATTCCTTATGTATCCTTGCACACACACGCCAAAAAGCAAAGAAGAAGCTGCAAATAATTTTAATACAGCCCAAAACCACAAGTGCAAAAGTGTTAATCTCTCCACCGATGTCCACACTGGGCATTGCAGCATTTGTAGAAAGTTGTCATTGGTTCATCAGCTGATCTGGTCTGAATCTGCATGAAATACGCCCGAGGATGTTCACACTTAGGACAGGTTTCTGTAAAGATACAAATGCAAAATGTCATTCTGGATACAAGCCTGTTGGAGTCAACATAACACATAGGAAAACAAACTCAAACATTCCAGTACCTCCAGGATTTAGTTTAATTAGTTGGAATCTGAGAAATGTATGAACCCATGTATAGTCACTTAAGGAAACATTGGTTAATGACGGTAATAAGACTGACACTATTCTACAAGGCAAGGCAAGTTTATTTATTTATTTTCATGCACAAGACAATTCAAAGTGCTTTACATAAAACAAAAGCATTACAGATGTATTCTGGGCGTAAACTGTGCTGGGATTTGTAAACAATCAGAAGGGTTTTAAAATCTATTCTGTGACTGACTGGAAACCAGTGTAAAATTTTAAACCTGGTCTGATGTGTACAATTCTGGATTGATAAGCCTTTTTGTCTTTTCTTGTTCCTGCACTCATATTCAAACACGTGGCTATTTATTTATTTGTTTTTAGAAACATTTGATAAATAATTAAATTCCTGTGTTAGTAGTAAAGTATATAAATAACAGTAATTTCATTTGTGTAATTATTGTAAATGATGCTAACATTATTGAAAAAAAAGTGAATTGTGGAAGCTTAATTTCTTGCCAGACATAAACTGAATAGTTTAACCTCACTTACCTGCAGTTGAATCCACGTTTTCCCACGCAGCAGCTCCACCAAGCACGTCATCCACCTCTTTCAACTTGGGATATTTTCTGTTATTTACCTGCAGAGGAAAAATAATAATAATAAAAAAGTCCAATGTTAAACTTACATAACAAACCATCTGTAAAACAAGAAGCGTGTTTACAGCTTAACATGTTGTAAAATCGGAACATGCCTTTCTTGTGATGTTATGTACGTAGGGACAGGTGTTACACGCGAATCTCATGCACTTCTGTCCTTCTTCGACAATTAAAACATTCCCACAAGTTGGACAAAAAAGCAACATATTCTCAGAAAATTATTCAAACTAAATTAAATTAGACTTAAATCGTTCAGGCTCCACTGTAAGGAGTTTAAGTGCATGTGGAACAACGGAAAAGCGGTGGATAAAAACAAGTGTACCTTTTTATACAGTTCGGTGGGAAACAAGTTCAAGTGTTCAAACAACACGCTAGCAATGATTAGAATAAAATAAATCGTGTTTAATTTTGTTATGTCATCTAGTATATGATTTTATAATTGATTAACCAACATGATATTTTACTTTCACCAAGTGGAACCATGTATGATGTTACGTTACCCTTCCGGTGTAACATTTATACTGTGCACACACTTAATCAAATCCTTGTTAAAGTGTCTTCAGCTGTTATTTTGGGCAAACTTTGAAATTGGACGCTTTTTAAAAATTCCCGTTGTTTGCTCTCAGTTTAAACGCCCCAGAGGATAACTAGACTTCTTAATATATGCTGAAGGATTTTCGTGATAGTGATGGAGGAGGCGCAGAATCCGAGTGCTGGAGACGGAGGAGAGCAACTTGTACAGACTGAAGCGGTTAAAAAGGAGAACCTGACAGAAGACGCAAGTCCAGAAGCAGAAGAGGAAGATGAGGATTCTCTTCCGCATTCAGAGATCTTGGATATTTTCGAGGAGGGACTTGCCCAACTGGTTCAGGATCCTTTACTTTGTGATCTGCCAATCCAGGTGGTCTATCACTCACTTTAGTCAGTAGGACGCAAAAATGGAGCGAAACGGATGTTAAATTGTGATTTTATCATCAAAACAAGTCAAAGACTCAGGTGCTTCGAGATCGAGATACTATTTAATATACTATTTAATCAAACTTGCTAATATCCAGTATATTTACATACATTTGTATTTGATTTGATGCAAACTTACATTTTTTTAAATGTGTATTTTAGGATTATAGTTGTGAAAAAAGGTCTAGTTTTTGTTCCTGCTTCATTGTAATGTTCCGATGAAAATTTTAAACAACTCAAGTAGCAATTGTTTTTAACTTTTCTTATATACTTATGAGAGGAATTTTAGAATATGTGAAGTTAAATCTGACAACAGTTTTCTTCAAACTGGATTTACAGTACCAGTAGAAAGTTTCCACACAGCTGGGAAAAATAAATAAATAATAAATAAAAATAGATGTGTGTCCAGATTTTTGACTGGTACATTTGCAGGTTCTTGTCTATACAGTTTGATTTAAAAATCCTCCAATGACGATCTTCTGTATTTTTCCTTGTCTAAATACTTACCCTAACCTAAGATGTAAAACTGCTGCTGGAACTGCTAAACCACTGCTGGTCCTTTTCATGGGAGAAGATTACTTTAAAAATGCATTGATTATTGAAATTTTTCCCCTGGTCTCTAAAAGCTTGTTTGTTTTTTAGTATTTGTGTGTGTGTGTGTATGACTTGTGAACATAGTTGTGTGAGACCTCTGATAATGAATGAGTTCATGTGTTGACCTTAGGCATCAAAACATCAAAGTTTTTCTGAATCTGGAATATTTCTTCTCTTCAGGTGACTCTAGAAGAGGTGAATTCTCAGATTGCTTTGGAGTACGGCCAGGCAATGACTGTGAAGGTTGCAAAGGCAGATGGCGAAATCATGCGTAAGCGTTGAGATTTTTTCTTTGTGTATTTCAGTTCTTTTCTATATTTTGGCTACTATACTGTGGGCATCATTACATTTTTGTATGCTTATTTTTTTTATTTATTATTCTTTTTACCCTAAAAAACCCCCATCACAGCCATTGTGGTGGTGCAAAATGCTACTGTTCTTGATCTGAAGAAGGCCATTCGCAGATTCATGGAGCTGAAACAGCAACGAGAAGGTGGAGTGAAATATGTCGGCTGGTAGGTATTCACCCAACACACAACACAAGAACATAAAAGAGACGTGGAAGATGATTACATTAATGTTCCTCTTTCCTTCTTCCTAGGAGATATGTTTGGAGAACCTATCATCTAGTATTTCAGGGTGAGAAGCTTGAAGATGACGCAATGAGACTTAAAGAGTGAGTGTAAAAAGTTAGCATTTAATGTCACTGCTTTACCATCAACACTTTTACTTTTTATTCTGTAAAACAAGAAGCGTGTTTACAGTGTTTACTCTTTCTTTGAATGTTTTTATATCTTCAGTTATGGGATCAGGAACAGAGACGAGGTGACGTTCATGAAGAGACTTAAGAAGAAGTGACAGAACCAACATTTGCCACATCAGGGGAAAAAATCTTCTCAATTCCCGTGGAGTGTATCAGTCATGCCCGTTTTCTGGACTTGACAATGATATTTTTGTCCTGTTTTAGAACACTTACATGATTATAAATCTTGTTAATGTAAACTGTTACATTTCCAAAACAGATTTTGTCATTAGTATTTCCTGAGACCATTTCTATCTAGAACATTTTTTTTAAACAATGTTTCCTCTCAAAGAGGTTGCTGTAAATTTAAAAACCTACATAATATTTTTACTCTCAACAAGCAATGACTGTTTTTTGTATAATGGAATAAAAATATTTAAACATACCAGCGTGTATATTTTGTATCAATGTGTCTAAATTTTTTCTGGACTTTTATGGTACAAAAACATTCTGTCATCTTCCACATAGGGCGGTTATAAAAATGCCTGATGATTTGAATATTTTCTGACAGGCTTGAACACTGTTCACTTGTTTAGCTTGTGTGAACATCACATACACGAGTGTGAGTGACACACTGGGAGCAACTGAAGGAGTTAGGTAATGAGGGAATTTTCTCTTCAGTATGCGGTTTTTAAGCATCTTTATTAACTTATTTGTTAAAGAATTAGAGTAATTTTAAGTTGGTTGATGCACTTATGCAGGTTCAAATGTTCCTTTTTTTTTGAGTGAAATCAACGTTTGACTTTACATGCTTACTAATTTCATATTAGAATATTTTTTCTATTTTACTGCTGGCGGCTTTAAGCGGGTTGTGAATTTTATTTCTGTTGTTTTGAGACAGTGTGACAGGTCTGCTGTTGTTTTTGAATGTTTTTTTGCTGCTAAATTTAAATGTAGATAAAAGAGAACAATATATCTAAATAAGTATAGCTCTAAAGAATTTGGATGCAGTTTAACCTTTAAAGCATTTTTTAGGCCTCATAAGGGCTGAAATAATTGCTGACTGGAAAAAGAATAATACAGCGCCATGGTGTTTATTTCCAGCTGTTGCTTAAAGACTGGGTAGTTTAGACCCTAATGTTTACAAAACTACACCAGAAATGCGTTAAAGTTGAAACATCAATGTGAAAAAATAAATGTCATTATCTTTAATCAGAATCGTTTTATTTTCTGCCAAATGGAGGAAAAACAAAACAGGTGAGGATAGAAATTTTCTTTTCTCCTCTGTTTTACTGCGATACTCAGGCATAGAAACAGACTTTTTTTTATACCGGAAATAAACTCGGAAATCTTTAGATATTCTTGTAGACAAAGAACACACATTGTGGACCTTTTTATTTAGGAGCAATTCTTAATTTACTTTGGGTCTGTCTTTTAATTTTTTCTTATTTTTTCTTAAAATATTGGCAGGGCTTAATTGATAAAGTATGTTGCATCAAGCATTTTCAATAATTAAGTCTGTGTATAATTTTGCTATTTGAAAATCAAAGTACAACTTAATCCTATTAATTAATCTTCACAGTATTTAATCTTGTGTCTTATGTAAAAACAAGTAAACAAATGTTTAGAAACTATTGAATTTTGGTTGTCACATCTCAAGACAAGAAGAACTATGTGCACTTCCACATCTTATAAGCCCACCCAGTTTCTGGAGCAATGAAAAGGCCACACGATGGCTATGAATCAGTAAATATTAGTCTGTAAAGTAAAGTTTCAAATTCTTTCCCTTAAATTTGCAGAATTATTCACCCATGGTAGCATTAGTACTTTCGGTGTGTTTGCATAAATGTCTTGTGCCAAACAAGGATAAACATGCAGTAAACACATGCTCTAAAAAATTAGGCTTGGCAGTCTAAAAACAATCAAAGGCTTTGCTTGACTTTTTCTTTTCAGCTACCATCATAACTTCAATAATGGAGGCGGAAAAAATATCTGAAGAGCTGAAATACATTTCACTCAAGAAGCAACAATTTGAAGAGAGGATGAAAATTCTGTGTATATTTCAGGAGTTGAGGAATCGTGCTGAATTTGGAGAAACAGGTGACTTAAGAAACCTCAGTTAAGACTATTAGGCTTGACCTCATTTTTACACTCTCTTACAATATTCTTATGACCTATGTGTATATTCTGTATTCAGTTTATTTATTAATTATTTTTATGCAGAAGAAGCAGCAGCAACTAAACAAGAAATTGACCAAATTTCTTACAAACTGAAAGAGCTCAGTGAAAGGAAGTCTGAACTCCAAAAAAGCTATGAAAACATCATGAAAGCCAAAGACAACAATTCAAAAAGTCAGTCCAAAACCTTTACTCTAGCAGATCATTACTCCATCATAAATTACTCTGTCCTGTAACCACATTTTTTCTCTTTGTCAGAGATTACCGCTGCCTCCCGTCGAGACATACAACCTCATGTTCCTGCTCCTGTCTCAAATATTTTCTATGTTGAGGCTCCTCCTGCCTACCCCGGTAAGCCAGCAATCCATATAAACTCACTGTACTTTTGTAGATTACTGCTTCACTCATAAATGCACTTAATGGCTGTCACATTGGATGAAAGCAGGATAAAAATGTAGATAATGCATTGTTCCCATAATTTCTATGATTCTGAATTCATCAGAAACGTTTGGGACGACAAAGACTAAAATGTTGCTTTGAGTTTGGTGCATGTACAAGATTAAACCATTTCCAGCTTGCACTTGCCTCCATCTGCAGCTCCTGCTGTGATCCTGGACGTGGAGAATCTTCCAACAAGTCCAACCAGGACACAGTGCCCAGAATGTCGGCAGTTCATCACAACAGAGATTTTTACATCTGTTAGTAGCGTGACGTGGTTGGTGTGTCTTATGACAGCTTTGATAGGGTAAGAACTCTTCTACTCCCCTTTGTTGTCTGGTGAAATATTTGCCTACAGATATAATCAGGCCTTGTTGCACCTGTTTCTGTTTGTTCAGCTACTTCCAGCCTTATTGTCATTTTTTTTTCTTCCTGTTACTTCTTTTGCAGCTGTGTGGCTGGTTGTTGCCTCCTTCCTTTTTGCATGGACAGGTTCAAGTCCACCACGCACAGATGTCCAAAGTGCCGGTCATCTATCGTTACTATCAAAAAACTGTGAGAGTGAGGCAGTGGGTGAAAGATTGAAGTTTGCACTGAGAACAATGGAAATCCATTTAATTAACAACTGAGCACTGCTGAGACTGCCAAAGAGTTTCTTTGGTATCATCCTTCATTGCAGGGTGCACTGAATATCAGTGAGTAAGTACTGATACTTGTCAACCGACACACTTGGATATTTCATTGGTTTAAACTGAGCATGAGTAAGCAGAACCATGTGACGTTTGCCTGTATGTAAATGTGTATTATATGAAAACTGAACTTGACATTTAGTTCTCCTATTGATGTGATATTCTGGGTGGCTGGCAGCCCTGCACTGCAGACTTACGGTAACAGTCTGGGCCCTTGTCTACTCTGATCTGATCTGGGGAAGTTTCTGTGGCGATGACCTCTGGGGTCATGAGTGTGGGGGCTCTCGATGTGGATGGATCCCTAAGGAACCCTTAAGATATCGTTTCCTCACCTTATTAATCTGTGCCAAGACATATACCTGTTAATGTTGTTGTTTTTATAGACTTATTGTGTTAGCGACAGTCTGTTTAGAATGTGGTTGGGAGGTGGGGTGAGCTCTATGTGTGCTTAGTGACTGTGTGTGAGATAGCGAAAGAGGAAGTATGATTGTGTGTGTGTGTTTACCTGATTTCCTAACTTGATTACAAAAAATTACAAAATTTCCTTGTGCATCTTTTTTTTTATTATTGACAACCTACTATCTGTGCTTAAAGGCGAACTGTGAAATCGGAAATAGCTTTTGTATTTATTAAAACACCTGAATCTGTGTTTGTATAAAAAGTAACTAATACACCTTGTGTGAAGAGCAAATAAACTATGCAATAAATGTTTTAATGTTGAGTTATTCTAGTAAATTAAAGATGAGCTATTTCTTATTCCAGCACGTAACCCCAAAGGCAAAAAAACAGCCCTTTTCGTTTTTTCCATGAGCCTTTAGGTGTTTTTTTTGTGACATTCCAGAAGGTAAAAAAATGACAAAAAACATACAGAGCACTGCCGACATTACATTGTACAACTTGCTTTCCTTGACTATAAGTGTTATTTGCTTCCTAAGTTTGAATTTGACATTTGCTACAACAAAAAACTATCCCAGTAATGATTTGAACTGAAGCTGGTTTAAGTCAGCCAGCCAGCAGATGTCACTAAAATACAAGAACATATGAGGTTATTTCAGTGTGTGTTTTATAAGTGGGTGTATTGTATCCAAGTTGAGTCTGTAAGTTGACTGAAACTCCAAAACTGACAAAGAAATCATGAGATGTGTACACTTACTGAGTAAACTGCTAAAAAAAGAAAAGAAAAGAAAAAAAAAACCTTCAAAGATTACTTTAATTAAACAAATAAAGGTAATACTGCACAACAGATTGCTCTTTTAAGAAGTTTCTTTTAACTGGTAAAGATTGTCTTACAGATTTAGGCTACAAAAACAATTACAAAAATGAAAACTTGTTAGAAAGAAAAGAACAACTAGGGCTGGTTTGGTCAATGATGCTACGCCTTCTGCTTTGGGGTCTCTTTTGTTGCCAAATTCATACTCCAGCTTTTATTAGATGTCGGATTTAGGTTTGCATACACATCAGGAACATGAGGGCGTTGTGTGTTTATAGTCTGTTATAACAGTAAACAACCTTTAGCTATAAGCAGTGTTTGTCCATCCTCAAATAGCACATCTTTTCTGTCCTGCCTGCTGCATCACACAATGTGTAATGCTCTACATTACCTGGGACTGGTGGATAAGGAGTAATTTATTAAGTACAAGCAGACTCATAAAACAGTAAAATAATTTGAGATGGAACTCTTTGAAATTAAATTTCCTTTTAGTTTAAGCTGCCAATACCAGTACCATTTATCTACATCATCTCTATACTCTATATATTTTCAGTGTTTAAAGATCTCAAAAAAGAAATTTACTAACTAAACTCACATTGCATGATTAGATTATTATTGAGCTGAAATATATGGGCAAAAAGCAGAATAGAGTCATGAAAATGCCCAACGGCCCTTACTGTCTCATGGAAACATAAAAATGAAATAGGAATGAAATGACCATTTAGATGTAAAAAATAATAATAATTAAAAAATAAATAAATAAATCACCTTTGCAGGACTCAGTCCCAGTTCAATTGCAGTTCATGAGAGTCCAGGAAATCTGAGGAGAAAGCGCCCACTGGCACTGATATGTCCAAAGGATTAACACCCTCTGCTGGCACAGACAGAGTAAGGTCCAGCCAATCAATACTGTCTGTGGTGGTGGTATTTTGCATGTTCAGAGCAGAGGGTGGCATGCTTTCATTCAAGTCCATGTCCATAACGACCACAGGTGAAATGATTTCCTCCATCAGCTTTAGTTCCTGTGGCTCAGTGTCAGTGACTGGAATGCCATCCAGAAGGGTTCCCAGCTGGTTGTCAGAGGTCAAGGCCGCTAAACTGTTTGCAGGGTTGAGTAGTGCAGCAGGAAGCTGGGCCACCTGTATTAAGGGTGGTGGCCGGGACAAAACTGTGTTGATGGGAAGGGTGGTTACACTGGCTGTCACAGGGAGAGGTTTGTCCAAACTAAGTGGGTCCTGCCTGATGAAAGGGGAGATCTCTGAAAAAGCAAATGCAAAAATAGCAAGAATAAATAAATCATTAGGGCTTTATCTTCCAAGTTACTAGTGCCAAAATGAACATTTCTCACCACCACTTTCAATCAACACATCAAACAGGTCATCCATCTGCTGGCTAGCTGCAGTGGGACCCTGCATGGAAATAAAACATCAGAAGATGTCTTTTCTGCAACTTTTTAAAGTATATATCTGAATTTTTGTTCAGGTTTACCTGAGAAGCTGATAACATGCTGCGTGCCTGTTTAACCGCATCCTCATAGCGGGGGGGATCTTTACTTTTTGACACACGGTTTGTGAATTCTGTCTGCTGCAAAATCACAGGAGTTGGGCTAAAACAGGGAGACTGTTTAACAGGCAAAAACAAGAGGCCCTCAAATCAAATGAAAACAGGAATCATTTGATATGACTGTTTTATTAAATAGCTTCTTCAACTACAAAAATTAATAAGCACTTGTAACAGCATTTTCAAAGTGAAAAAACAAAAGCAGAAAAGAAAATAATCTCCTACCTTTTTTCTTGGTCCTTTTGGGACAGCGTGGTTATTCGGGACTTCTGTGGTACATCCACTCACTGGGAATGAATATAGTAAGCTTTGTGCATTGGTATTCCCACTCCATGTCTGCAGAGAAAAAGTATTATTTTTGTGTTGCTGGCCAAAAATTTGCAGTGCTGTGCTGTGTAACTCATGAACACTGTTTGATTCTGGATGCATGTAGGGCTCAAAGCAGAGGACCAACAGAGGGCAGTGAGGTTAGTTTGGTCACCCCTCACTCACACATGTTTCGCAAAACCATGTTTTTACTTCTTCTTGATGCAAGTAGGAAAAGATTTCATCACTTAGCTAAGGCCTGTTAGTACTGCGGCAGCAAGTAAAATACATTACCCACAGGACAGAAATCGTTGTTACATGTGGTATGTTTTAATTTGGGCAGTGCCATTGAAAACATGGCACCACATTTGTGAGGTGAAACTTACTTTGTATTTATTGCTAAAAAAACAAACAAACAAAAAAAAAAACCTACAAAAAGATCCCAGATGCACCTATTATATCAGTTGTATTTGTCCAAAATGGCCACAAAATCACAGCTGATAGGGATGACTGGTAAGGAGACAGATATAGGCAGTTCATGCACACCGCTGAGTGCTTTCTTACCTTTGTCAGTTGCTGTGTTTGAGTGCTGCATTGTTGCTGTTTTGCTGCCGAGACCTTTATTTTCTGTGACACCTGTCCAGAGGTTTGTATATGGCCTGGGGCTGTGCCGCTAACAGTAGTGTGTAATTCAATGCTTTTGGCAGGGAGTTTCACAGTAGCAGGAAGGGATGTGGGCAGGAGGTTCTGAGATTCAGAGTGGAGAGACTGCAGGGTTTCATGCTCTGTGATGGTCTGGTGACTGAAGATGAATTGATTTGGACTGGTTACATAGTTGTGATCTGCAGACTCTTCCTGTTTGACCAATGCTGACAAACCAGGAGAGCTGCAGGACATCTTGTTTTCCTCTTTAATCTGGACTTCAACCAGGGGACTAAGATGAGGCGGAGAGTCCCCCTGCTGACTTCTCTTCTCCACCTCCAGTTGCATTTTCAGTTCCTCCACCAGTTTCTGCTCGTGCTCCAGCTTTCTCTTCAGCTCCTCAATCTGTCGCTCCTTCTCATGCAGACGCTTGTCCTTTTCAGAGTCCTTCTCATTGGACTTTGTCTCTGTCGGACGTTGTTCATGTGATGCTCTGTGTGGGAGGCTTATGCAGGGAACAGTTTGATTTTGAGTATCAAAAAGCAGCTTTGCTGGACTGTCTGCTATATTACTGTCCTCTATTCCCAGATGTGACACTTTAGAAGCTATGACAGACACAGGAGGGGTTAATTTTGTGTTTTCAGAATGAGAGGCTGTTGTCTCCATGGCGGCAACACTATGGTTGTTAGAGCTCTCCTGAAACAACTTTAGCCTCTCTATAAGATCTGTTTTAGTCCCAGAAACAGGCAAAAATCTGAGCTTCAGTTCCATTTTCAGCTCAGCAACCTGTAAAGACAACAGCTTATAAGTCACTTCTCAAAATGTTTGTTTACTGCTGCAGCACTCATATAGTTGATATAATCAGACTGTGTCCAGACGGGAATCTGTCACCTTCATCTCATCCAGATTAGCTGGTAAATTATCTGGTTTGTGATTTGTCTGAGTGTGGTGGCGTTGCACAGGGGCAGACGGAGTGTTTCCTCTCAGAAGAACAGAACAGCTGGTTTGTACCTCAGTTGTTGATCTGTTGTTATAAGACAGAAAGAGAAGGGAGTGGAGACGTGGAAGAGAATAAGTAATTAATTTTTCACAATAAGATGCTAGTGTGTAGGAAGCTCTAGCCAGGAAATGTTAAGTAATTAAGACAGAAAGCAGCTGTTGTTAAACAATTATGGCAGATAACTTTGCAGTAAGTGAAACACAGTGTTGATGTGATTTGGTAAAACAAACAAAAAAAAAAAAAAAAAAAAAAAAAAAAACCCCCTAAAAAACCGTCGAGAAAATTAATCTTTCCACTTTTGGATTCTCTCTGTGGAGGATTCTAAATCTGTCTGTGATGAAGATCAGCATGTGTTGATGACTAGTGCCATACTTGAGAGTGACTGGTACGAGGCCCTGGTGGTTGTATTGCTGTTGTTGCTGGCTTAGGATCTGGAGCTGAAGGAACTGCTGTTGTTGCTGCAGGAGGCGAGCATAAGAGGAGTCCATTGGCAAATCACTGAGCTCTTGCTTTTGGTCGGGGGGAATGTACTGATGGTACTTCAACTTTTTCACCCGTGGTTTGGCCTCTTTGCTCTTTTTGCTGCGGCTTTTGTCAGCGGGCAGCTTTGCCAAGCTTTGCTGCAGAGCACATCACAGAAGAGTAGCATGTAAAACTGGAGAATAACATCTGGATGATATTCAATCTCTGTTAGTGAGCTCAGTCTATTTTTATTGGGGACAACACTTTGCATTTGCCAGTACCAACATTGCAAGACTTGGAAATGATACTGCCTTTTTATAGTTTCAAGCATTAAGATGGAAGATTGTTCTGACACCTGATGAGAATGACAGGATGAGGAAATGAGTAGAGTAAAAATGAGCCTTATTGTTTTACCACCTGCAATTACAGGATGTTAGATGCATGAAAATGGCTTGGCATAGGAGCAACAGGTTCAGCAACAGGCAGCTATGAAACCAGAAACTCCGTGTTAAACAAGCATGTATCCTCTAATTTGTTAACTTAATGCCCATATTATATTCCAAAGGGGGGGAGAGTTTATTTCATGCACACACTATAACTGGATTATGACAAATGCAAGAGTTATTTCTTTTACTTCTGTTCTTTGATGGCTTAGATTTTACAGAGCCACAATATGGATGGCTAGCCTGTTATTCGACCCTTATGGAAGACAAACTGTTGCTGGCACAGATTTAGGTCGCTAGATGTGTAAAATAACTTGAGAGTGTTCTGCTCTCTGATCTGCCTTTTACTTGGCTGAACACTGACTTTTTATTCAGCCATAAACAAATGTGAATGTATGACAAAAAGCAGACTGTCATCCAAAGAAAACAAGCAAAAACACAATACATACTGGCTATGAATTAGATGAGCAAAACACTGTTTGTTCTCTAAATTTAAGAAAACATTTGAATGAATTAGCTATTATTTGGAGCAGTCACCTTCACAAGAACTGGTCCTGAGGAAGTGCTGGGCACACCAGTGTTGTTGGGCTGACGTGCTTGATGGTTGCTCTGCTGCTCGGTGGTGGAGACGGGGTAGACTACATCTGTTGCAGACTGTGGGCTGAGGGTGGAGGACTGCTGGGAAAAGCAAAGACAGAGAGAAAAAAAAATAAATCTCATAATCTGCTAATTTAGTACAGCAAAGTTGCCACGTCTGTTAACTATCATCCATGCAAGATGAGCTCCTCAGCTGGGATAACATAACCAACAACAGCTTGAGAAACACTGAGGAAATTGAATATGTTTGTACACTGTGTATATAGTTGACTGAGTCTAATTTAGCTATATCGTCTTTAATAAATTATAAATTAAAATTGATTTTTAAAGCATAAAAATGTATAACATGAGCACTTTAAGATAGTTTAGTCATTTAATTATCAGAAAGGCCAGTTGGTCCACTAATGTAAATAATCATGTTCTTTTAACCAACAATCAATTAATAATATTTAAGTGTTTATTTAAGACACTGTTGAACCTGTGTAGGGGTGTTCAAATTAGAGGAAGCATATGTGGCCTCAGTCCCTCTAGACTCCAGTGGAGAGGCCAGTGTGGAGCAGGGAGATTCTTGGCTGGCCGGAAGTTGTGGTGATGATGCGTCACTGCTGTCCTCATCAAAGTTATAAACATCTGAGGGATTTGACTGATTGGCCTCACCACCTGTAGGGTCAGCATCAGTAAAAGAAGAGTATTTATCATCAAATATTTTAAGGATAACTACAAAATGAAAAATGTAACTGTGAGACTGAACTCTTGGCATTTTTACTTGATAGCCACAATGTATAAATGCACATAGGAGTCCACAGCCAAAATATCACTAAATACTGGTAAAAGCGCACCTATTGGCATGCTGGCTTGAGCCAACCTTCTGGTTAACACTGTAAATTTTGAACAAATAAGCTGATGAACATTTACCATCTATGAGCTTTTCCACATCAGAGTCAACAGGCAGGATTTTCTTCTCTACCAGGTCCATAGGTCCAGGCCGCTGGGCGATTTTCTCATTGAGATCATCAGCCAGTCTGGCTCTCTTCAGCTTTATCTGTGTGGCCTGCAGGGAGGGCTCCACCTGTGTTTCTGATAAACACAACGATGATGTTACCTTATGATTTGTCCAGCATCAGTCGGTCTCTCAACCGGTTTGTCATTGTGACTCACAGCAGGTTCAGACCTCTTAAACAGTCGGTAAACCTCCAAACTGAACAAGTAGTAACAAGTGAAGATAGATGAATAACTACCTCACCCACCTCCTGTATCAAAACGTTTAACCACTAAGACAGGGGTGGCCAATGTCGGTCCTTGAGAGCCACAATCCTGCAGGTTTTCCAAGTTTCCCTGCTCCAGCACACCTGACTCAAATTAAATGGATCCAACAGCCTATAAGGATCTGCACAATGACTCATTAGTTTAAGTCAGGTGTGTTGGAGCCGGGAAACATGGAAAACCTGCAGGATTGTGGCTCTCGAGGACCGACATTGGACACCCCTGCTCTAGTGGATGTACTGGCTAATAACTATACCAAGGAACGCGTGAAAGCATGAGAGCAGTGACGTTTGAAACGGATATGTCTATTTATGGCCTTTAGTTAAGTTTATTCCAAAACTTTACAGCTAGTTGTACGGAAGAGTAGTAGGGCCACTGAAGAAGAAGGAAAAAAAATTTTAATTCAGAGAATTCTGACTTTAACCTCAGAATTCTGAAAAAAGTCAGAATCCAAACTTTTCCCCCTCATAATTCTATTGGCCCTGATACTATTCTGTATAGTTGCCTTATTTTTTAAGTTCAATCATTTTTTAAGTGTACCTGGTAAACACAGTCAAAGGTTAACTAGCTAAAGAGTTTCCATCATGATTTTATGGAGGTCGAAAAATACATATAAGGAAAAAAAAAAATTATCCTAATCTGGTTAAGTTTCCAGTAGTATTAATAGATGCTAATTTTGCTCCTCATATGTTGACTGTGTGTGTAATGTAAGTTTATAATACAGCACCAGTCAAAGGTTAATGGGAAAGTGTGTGCAAATGTTTGACTGGTACTGTATGTCAGTGTGAGATATTGTGTTGCTCCCAGTCGACCAAAGATGATGTAATGTGGGATTATGCATTTCTTTACCACTTGATAGAAAGATTCTAAAATAAATCACAAGGTCTAGTTTTCCATAGATTGCACAATAAATCTGTTTAAACTGTTAGCCTTTGACAAAGATCTTGTTACCGTAATGGCCGGCCACTCGACTCAGATTGATTTGTTAAATGTATAGTCGGTGGTTACAGTTTGCAAGCGCAGCATTCAAGCGCTCCCCTTGTTGACATCTCTGAGTGTGTTCAGAAAGTGAAAGGCAGACATGGAGGAGGGTGGAGGAGGCTGCAATTTGAACTGATCACCTTTCCTGCTGTCTGTTTACTCTCTGCCCCAAGGTGGTAAAGAAGACAGAAAAATGAGAAGAAACAAGGGAAATACATGCTTACGTGTTATTTAACCTGAACAGTTTAACTTAACCAATTTACAATTGAGCTCTGAGGTCAGTATGAAAAGAAAATACACTATGTCACCCTCCATTTTACTTGTAGATGTATATTTGTGTGTGTGTGTGTGCATCTATTAGTGTGTGGGAGAGGGGATTGGAGGTCAACGACTGTACTTCTGACCCCTCCTACTTTCTGCACCACCATCACATGACCCTTGTAACTGTGATGACGTCTGAACTGTCGCAGTGATGTCATATTGATGGCGGTGATGTCACAGTATGCAGGTCATCTCTCGCTCTCTGTAGTTGGTGGATTGTTCTGTTTCTAATCCCTCATCTCTCTGCTCTCTTATGTCTCCCTCCTTCCCTTCCTCTCTCTCCTCCTGTCTGTTTATTTCTCCTCCTCCTCTCCTGCCTCTTGTTTTTCCCTCTCTCCCCTCTGTATCTTTAAACCCACCCCGTTCTCTCCCTCCCTCCCTACCCTTCCTTCTTCCCCTTCTGTGTCTTGTTTTCCCTCCATCAGGTGTCCCAATGACTATACCGGAGACCGCTGTCAAAACTCCGTCATGGCCGGTTTCTACAGTATGTCCATTTGCTCTTGTCTGTCTCTTTCCCACTGAGATGCTGCATGCTGGATTGGAGGGGTTGGATGGTTTAAACACTTTGTGTGTGCATATGTGTGTGTTTACAAAGCTGTTCCTCTGTTTCATGTAAGTTAATATATGTGTGAGCGTGGGTTTGCATGACTCTGTGTCCACCCCTTCCTTTCCCTGTCTCCCTTGGTTCCTCTGTGGTGCTCCTCTGGTAACCAGAAACAACCAGTCTAGAGATGTTCAAGTTAAATCATCTATGCTTCATGCCAGTTCACTTGCTTGAAATCTCTTTTATTACTGTACTGGATATTGGAGCTACAGAGCTGTTAGCCCTTTAATTGCCAATTCAGCAAACAATTATTTACATGATCAAGTCTACTGTTTAATTTTAAAATTCTGTGTTTTATCTGTCAATTGTGCTCTAAGTACAGCCTGATCCAGAGAATTACACAGAACAGAGGAGACAGAGAATAAACATAATAAGCAATACAGAAGGCTGAAATGATTTTCTTTTACTGAATTACTTTGTCAGCTCTCTTTATAGATGGTCCATCGGTGCTGATTTGTTTGTTTTTTTAGCTATGCAAAAACAGTCAAAGCAAAAATATGTGATCAGAAGTTAATGTTCATATATACTGCTCACTACTTTTTCATGTGTTCCTTTTTCAAACACAATCAAAAGTATTTTACTACTTGGAGTAGCAACAAGGTGGTAAATGGATTTGTATAGGTTCATTTGTAGCTGTCAATTATTAAAAGAAGCAACAGTGGGTCTAAAAGTATAACTATACAGCTGGTAAATTAAAATCCAATTTTGATATAAAGAGATAAAATAGATTACATTTTCAGTCATCAGATAATGTGCAGCAATAATCTGATTATTAGCTTTAAGCTAAACAAGATATATTTCATTAATGTTGTGTCCATAAATTGCTAATATGATACTTGATTCCTGTTATGTTCACAGCTCATAGTCAAACTAAAGAGTCCACCCACATAACATGATTTACTGTGATAGTGATCATAATACAGTATAAGCTAAGTTTCTTACCAGTAAAAAGAATAAGCCTTGATTAAAGAGATTGTGTTTTTTCTCCAAGCATCCATGGATCATCTGATAAAATGTCTCCTTATAGCATGGGGATAATTGCTGCTTGAATTTTTTTTTTAAGGTTGAATCCAAATTTGCTTCATAGATTTTCACCTTTTTTATGTGCTTCAGCAGTGGTTGAGTTAAATTACTAGTTTTACATTTTGGGAAATTACGTTGTTTTGCTGCCTTGAAAGAAGAAAAGATGGATTTACAACTGAATATTTAGCCTAACTCAGAACAAATACTGTGAAACACCAAGCTAGTCGGACTCTCCAGCCCACTAAAGTTCATAAGTAAACATATCTCATTTCATTTTTGTAAACAATCCAGACTTCTTGTTGAACACAGAAATGTGTTGTTTTATATATTTTCTTATGACTAAGCTAACAGTGTTTTTGCTCTAGTTTTATACTAAAAGCATTAAAAAAAAAAGAGTACGGCAAATTGTGCACTTAGCTGAGATAACAAATACATAATTTGACCACACTTTTCACACTAATCAACACTTTAGATAAATATATACAACTTGCTGTGCTGATAACACATTTGATAATAAAACCTCAATTCAAGATTACACACACACACCCAAAGAAAAATACAACACAGAGAGAAACTGAAGCTTTTAGCTAGCTGTTAGCTAGCTGTTAGCTACTGTTAGCGTTGCAATACTGCCTAGAAGATAATCCAGCCTTTTACATAACCAGAATGGCAGCAACTGATAATGAAAAAAAAACACTTTTTGCTTATTGTTTTTTGTCTTTTCTTTATTCTACTAAACATTTACAGTGACCTTCACATAGCTTCACTCAAAAGTACTTTCAAAAACGTATTTTTCCTTTCTCTCTTTTAAAAAATTGCAACAAAACCTAATACAATACAATAATAAAGCTGTAAGCTTATATTAACATGAATTTAGCTCCCTTTCAATGGGGGGAACCATGTGCAGTTGAATTATGAATGCCATCCAGAGTACAATTCCTAAAAAGAAGGGGGAGCTATCCTTTTAAAACACAGTATTGTATATTTTTCTTTTCTCTGATGTCCAGGGTTTCGCCCCATTTCTGTGTTTTTTCTTTTTGTTTTGAACATCTATAAATTCTTGTAGCAAATGAAGTGGCTCTGTTTTACTGTAACTCTCCTTCTTGGGAAGAAGTATGTGAATTTCCCAAAATGTTGAACTACTCCTTTGAGTCTTAGGGATGCAAATGGGGTGTGTTTTGTTACTGCCTGGACAGTGATAGTGAGACACAATTAGTCACAGTTGGTGCAATCGGATGCACAACAGATGAGATGCCAGGTCTCGGGCATAAAGAATTACCACTTTTAAAGATTTCTGTGCACCTGGCTGTGTTACAACTCCCAAATGTAGTTCTCACATTGCTGTCCAAGCAATCACAGTGATGAAACTGAGGGATGGATATCGCTGTCTTCCTCTTGTTTCGAAAGGTTACACTGTTGCTTCACGCCATGTTGTCTTGCTTTCTTGTTTGTCTATTATAGAAACAGCCACACTGTAAAATGTCACATTTAAACCAAGAATAGGTTTTACATCCACAGATATTACACTGTATGTATTGTCTGCTTATTTTTGACAACATCATTCAGTCTTGGCATTCTACAATGTTTCTGTGTGACAGTGTGACTTTATTTTGCACTATGTTGGTGAAGACACCCTAAATTAGGATTAGGGATGATTTTTCTCTCTCTTTATGACCAGTAATTCATGCAAAGCCATAGAAATATAAAAAGCTGGGATGATTTTTCCCTGAAAAAGACATGAAAGGTTATAATAGCTGTATCCAGCCGTAGTGGGACCAAGTGCTATACAAGAGGTATGCTGTGATCAATACAAAAGCACACAACTACCATTAGTCAAACAAGTCACAGCGCCCACCCCCATTTGCTGTGCCAGCCTCATCAACTGTAGTGTGTTTTTATGTTGGCGATTAACTCACTGTTTTTTTTTTCTTTTGTTTTCTTGTTTTTTCTTTTCGACTTTTTTTTTTTTATTTGTTTTGTTTTGTATTTCTGTCCGATGTTGTTTACTCCAGAAATGAGGTCTAGTAAATATAGCAGTAAGTGATGTGGCTTCTTGTCTTGTCTTTGTCGGTCTTTCTGTCTGCATGCCTTCTCCTGCCTGCCGGTGTCTCTTTCCTTCTGCCTTTGGTTCATTTACTCCCTTTGCTTCAGATTTCATTTTTGGTTCTGTTTTTACTTTTCTTTTTTCTTTAATTTCCCTTCATTTTGAGCTGAGGCTGTCTGCCGTTGTCTGTCTGGTACGAGATGGTACATGATGACTGACATCGCTAATTAACTCATATCCTGGTTCAGCACATACAGGACATGGAAATCATATATCTGCTCTAAAGTGGACATTACGCCTGACCCTGTGTCTCTTTCTTTTTACCATGACAACTTTCTGCGCTGGCAGGGCTTCTCAAAATTGAATTTATGGGTATGGAACATTATTATTCATTTTCCTGTGCTTAAATGGTTTGCCAAGATCCTCTCACAATCACACCTTACTGTACCATCTTCTTTCTAAAACCAACAACTGGGTCTCTCTCAACCTGTCCCTTTTTCTTCTGCCCACTAACCTGGTTTTAAGACACCTAACCTCTTTTCTCTGCATGCATTCTTCTTGTTCTGATCTGACAAATTTGGACAAGCAGACATTAGAGAAAGAGACAAATTACCTGGGAAGGGATACATCTATGAGAGACAGTGCAGAGGTGAATTAAAACAGAATCTACTGGCAACACCAAAGTTTTACAGTCATGTGAAAAAGAAAAACTCCCCCTTTGAAGTTTTGAAGTTCTCCTTAATATATCTTAAACTTGTCAAAATGTAATTTCTTGAGAACAACACATGATGTTACATAGTGCTATTGTTTGTTTGTCAACATGCAGGAGCAGTGTGTGAAAAACCGATGAAGATCCACCTTTAAGTAACAGTTTCTCATGTTGTTATGGAGACATTTTGGCTCGCTCTAATTGGCTGTGTTGCTTCAACTAATTTTTGGGCTTTTATTACAGCATTTCATCAGGGTGAGGTCTGGACTGAAACTGGGTCATTGTTTGTGATCATTTTTCTGTTTCATGACCCAGTTTCAGCCAAACTTTAGCTGTCAGACACATCTGACTCTAGAATTTGAATGTTGTCCACTTTTGAATTATCTTGCTCACTGTAGAATAATGGACTCTATATAGTTTGGAAACGGCTTTGTAACCCTTCCAAAGCGACTGGGTTGCAACACTTGCAACCTTATGATGTCTTTGGTGTTATGTTAACACACACCTAAAGATTCCAGAGCAGGGACCAACGTCTCTGAGGACAGTGTCCTGGAGGTTTTAGCCTGCTGCAACACACCTGACTCACATTAATGGGTCACTAAGAAGCTTGTGCAGAGCTTGACAGTAAGTTGTTGTAGAACCAATTGATTTGAATCAGGTATGTTTTGTCAGGGAAACATCTAAATCCTGAAGGACACTGGTCCAAGAGGTCCGGAGTTGGTGATCCCTGTTCAAGAGCATCAAACTGGTAAAACGTCTGCTTTTATAGAGGCACTCATATTACTGATGACTACTTAATCAAGTACATCTGAATAACTGCACCTGGCTGCTTCTTACACCTTTAATTCCCATGGAAGCAATAAGGGTTCAATAAGTTTTTCACACACTGCTTCTACATTTTGGTAAATGGGGGGGGACGACACACACACTGTGTAATACGTCATGTTTTGGTTAATCTACAGCGGCCTGATGCAAAAAAAAATGTAAGAAATAAAAGAGGGCATGTCTGCCTTTTTACATAATTATATGTGGACATTACATCAGGGCAAAAGCTGTCTTTCTCAAAAAAATCAAACAATGTTTCAGAGTTTAGCTCATCCACTGAACTTGGATATAATATACATATTGGCTTCAGCAGGTTGTCGAATAAATCCAAGCTGTGGGTATTTTTGCAAAGCATTGCCAAAAGTGAGCAAAGGGCCTGACGATATAGACTGTCATTATTATTATTATTACGCCCTTGGTAGACTCTGTCAGAGTCAAGAGCTTGCCCCTTTCCTAAATCACCGTTGCTGTTGGCTCCGCTGTTCCAGTCAGATTGCCTTCCCTTTCTCCCTGCCTGTTTATATCAGTATCCCGTGACACACACACAATGCCAGGCCAAGGCTCTCTAATGTCAGTCCCTACAGAGGCCCCTTTCTATTAGACTCTCCCTGTCCCCTCCCTCAGCACCCTTTCCTTCCCTTCAGAGGCGTGTCTAGAGCTTTTTGTGGGGAAATAGGTAAATCATTTGGTAAATATGGCAGATTTTGATTTAACCAAAGTTGTAGCCAGTCAATTTTAAAACAGCTTTCTCTTGTAGGTGCATAACTAGTTATAGTCTAAACTTAGCAGAAACACCTCAATATTCTGATTTTACAGAATGATTTGGACATTGAGAGGTTATTGAAAACCTTGAGAGACTTTAATTTGGCCAAAACAAACAATTCAAGAACCTCTATAATCTTGTTATTTAATAGACAAGGACGTCAGGTCAGTCTTTGGTTCCCGAGGATCTGTTTTTCCTTGCTATTCTCCTGACACGCCTCTATTCCCTTCTTAGCTCCCTTCCTCTTCCTCTCTCTATGTATTTCCTTCTTCTCTTCCTCCCTCACCACTTGGGCTTTGTCTGCTTTAATTCCCTTCCTCTTCCCCTCGCACTCTGTTTGTCATCGTGTTGTTGCGTCTGCCGTTCTGACACAGAGCGTTACACCACAGCAGGCTCCAAATCTGAATTTGTACACAGTAGATACACCAGCATGGTGCAGCATTCACACAGCTTCACTGCAAAAACCTGCTAAAACTTAATTAGTCTAATGTTGTGAAATATCATTTCTCTCACACATAATAATGCTGTCACAAAGAGACACTAATCATAAAGGAAGGTACTGGATATGTATAAGTATAAATGATTAAATTCAGGTGATTTACATTACACATTTGCGCAATGCAATACCAGTACTAAAAATCAATTTCCACTTTGAGGTTTAAAGGTCAAAGAAAGAAGGGGGGGAAAAGTAAAAAATATTTAAAAAAAATTCAGTTCATGCCCCCCTCTAAATCTGTATGTATGTGTATATTTATATATC
>JBAMHW010000023.1:18711287-18733265 GCA_037177495.1 Rhadinocentrus ornatus
AAATTAAATGGATCCAACAGCCTATAAGGATCTGCACAATGACTCATTAGTTTAAGTCAGGTGTGTTGGAGCAGGGACACAAGAAAACCCTACAGGATTGTGGCTCTCGAGGACCGACGGTGGCCACCCCTGCACTAAGAGCACACCTAAGGATTACCTTGCAATATGTGTAAACGGACCAGCTCAGAGCGCCCTGGCCTGCTGCAGAGTTTGTGTTTTAAAAAATTCCCAGTCTGTTGAAGAACACAAGTTTCATCTAAATGTTATGCTGGCATACTTTCTTGGGCAATTTTGAAGTTGAAAACATGAGTTTGTGTCTTACCCTGGCTCTCTCCAGGCTGCAAATCTTCTCATGAAAGGCAGCAGGTGTTTTCAAAGCTGGGAAAATATAAATCAATTTGTTTTCTTTTAGGTTCTTTCATTCTATTTTTCTTTCCAGAGATAAAAAAAAGCAGTATTTTATCATTGATCATTTCCATCTCTTTTCAATTTTTAAGGTTGAAAAGGTACTTTCTTTGTTTATAGTTACACATTTCAAGCCAAGACATATTCCTACAAATGTAAAGTGCTGAAAACACACCTTTCCAGCAAGACTTATTGTATTTGAGTAGCTTAAAGTTATCAAATTGTTTCTTCACAGGTACAAGTAAAAATCTTAAATTTATGCAAGAATGTTCACATAAGTGATGAACTTCATTTGCATTTTTCTTATACTGGTTATTAACACTAGCATTTTGCGTGCAATCTATTTTTCAAATCGTTAGTCATATTTTTTTGTCTTTGCTGGTAAAAAATGTTGATTCGCAAACAGGAGGTCATGGGAGTCCAACGGAAAGAGTACTCAAAGAGATTTTTCCATTCTGTGGAGAATTACTCTTTGATCACTCAGAATAAATTCATCCTGCTTTAGCCGAAGTCTGGCTCATCAACTAGTCACCTTTGACTTTGGCTCTTGTTTAAAATGTTGATACACCATCCATGGGGCACTCTAAGGAGTATGTCAGAGGAGTGTAGCAAAACATTCTTGCTTATTACTTTAAGTTCACTGCATACCTATCATAGGCTTGCAAGTGTAGGAGCAGCAGAGTACATAGTGGAGAATGTCTTGGGAGGTTTGTGTCCAGGCCACGGTTGGTTAGGCCATGAAGAGGGCGAATGACCTCCACTGAGGGCCCAGTTGCTGACTCTCGTGGCTGTCTGGAGCCAGAGAGGAGCAGAAAACATGTCCACAGGAAGCTTCTCTGGACAGAGCAGGGTAAGACACTGAGGTATGTCTTTTACTCACTAGCCTTCCAGATATCAGCAGGATTTTGTCACACTTTCAGCTTGTCTTTTATTGGTTGTACTCGTAGACAAAATGCTCACTCAAGGAAAAGAGTAAAAAAGACTGAATCTGCTCCTTTTTTACAACACAAAGGATGGTATTAAAAAAGAGTTTGTCTTTTCAGGTTAAATTATAAAGATATATTTTAAAGTATACTATTGTATTACACTTTATGTTTTGTGTCATTTTGCTTTACTAATGGGAGATTTTCTTTTTCTTAGTTAAGGCTATCTAGATTTTGGACATGCTGATTGTATTTTTTTGCTTCTATTATTTTTATAGTTGATAAAAATGATGAGCAGGAAATTCATTGGCGTTGTACCCGGAATAGTAATACTCACGTGGCATGATACCTTGATCCACAAGCTGCTCCCGAGTTCTCCTCTGCTGTAGACAGAGCTGGAGGACTATCAGAAAACAGAGAGACACAGAGGTCAGAGTTAAACATTTACCATTCAGAACAAACTCATGTGAGTCACCACACAATCATCTCTGGTTTTAAGCTATGAAACCTGCAACCCTTCAAATGAAACAAAAATAGTCATTATTTCTCCATCAATATGCTACCCTGAAGGTATAACAGTAAACCCTGGTCACCAACACAACAATTTTATTCACTTCCTGTGTGGTTTGACTTGGAATTTTCAGGAGCACCACAGTTTGCCTTGAATAGTGTGATTGGCTGAGATCCTTCCTAATGACAGGCAATATCTCTGTGGGTTGCAAACGCAATGAAAAAAAGGAAACTCCAGAGCAGGATACAAACATATACAAGAAGAATTAATGTCAGGGCTGCAGTCACAAAAATGAGAAAATATGGTTTAAGTCAAGTCATTCGTGTTCGTTTAATAAATTGTTTTTATAAGATAATCTTGCTCTGGATGGATGAACACCGATCGGTTGTGTTAGTGTGAAACATCAAAGGCATGACTATCTGCCAGAAGAAATTGTTGAGTTTTGCATGTAAGCTTCACATACAGCAGTTGGATGGGTCTCTGTTTTTTTTTTTGTTTTTTTTTTTCAAAAATGTAAACTCTAGTAAGATCCTAGTTTAAACATTTATAAACAAGTGAGTGTGGGCATGTTGCTTCAGTGGAATAACACAGCCTAGTGCAGAGAATAAAAAGTTTTCTGGAGAAGGCAATGGGTGATTGTAATGAATGAGGCAGTGGCGTGAGGTACAAGAACTCCTTATCATAACTACTGTAATGAAGTGCAGTCAGCTTAGCTCGATTTACTCAGAGACTTGAGGGAAACAGCTCACACACAAATACAGACCTGCCCAACTCTCCTGGGAATAGCGCTGCGTCCAAATAGGCCTCTGTGACTCACTCGAGCAAAAATAAACTGGGCAGCTGTGAGAACAAGGCCTGGGAACTATGAAATTTGGGGGCAGTTAAGGGGGTGGGATCTCCAGCTGTATGAGGAATCAAGGGGATGCTCATGGGCTTTGACTCGTGGGCAAGGGAATGCAGAGTGACAAGAGCCCGCAAAGGGTGGAAGGCTGAGTCCACTCTCATAGTAGCCCATCAACTCCACAACAGAGAACATAGTGTGCCTGCTTCACTTGCTGTGTTTCCTATAATAAACTCAGGCCATGGGGGGGTTATGTTCAGCCTGAGACTGATCATACCAGATTATAAAAAATAACTATTGGTTTGTCTCAATATTTATATCCACTGTGACTTAGAAAGAATGCCACAAGCAAGAAAATTTATGAGTGCATGCTACTACATATCAATAATATAAAAGCTGCCTTCCAGCACCAGGAGAGAATGCAAGGTTTAATTTGAGAATCACTATGGGGGTACAGCTCATGCCCAGGGTCCTCATCACTTTGTGTCATCTTGTGCTCAGTTTGAACCCTGGCTAACCTTTCTGTGATGCAAACTGGCTCCGTAGTCCTGCTCACCAGCAAAGCGTAAACAGAGGTTATGGAGAAACACAGAGAGGGGGCTCAGCTGGAATCCTTGTCTACTGATGTAATCTCTAATCTCAGACCAATGTTGTTCTCAGCAAATCATCCCTGGAGGTCTCCCATCAGTCATTTTACTTTATTTGACTTTCGTTTTTCCATGAAATAGTACAAATAAAAACTGGTGCTTGTCAGACAAAGCTGAATTTAGTTTAGAAACAGACTGACACTGGGTTATGTTGACTTTTGCTGTAAATCCTGAGACTATAAACATTTTAGAAAAGCTGGAGAGATTCATAACCAGAGATATACTGACACAACTGGTTAAATAGTATTGAAAATGTTGTTCTCAAACAACTGAAATATTCTGTTGTACTGTAAAAAGAAACAGAGACTAGATGATACAGTCGGCTTTCACTGGGGACTACAAACATATTGTGACTACAGTCAACAAAAACAGTTGTAACATTTATGCAGTTAACCCCCAGGTAAAAATAGGTAAACATCAACCTATGTTTTTTGACTGCTTATTAATCAAACCATGTATAATTATTAATATTATCTTTAATTTTAAGCTCCAGCACTATAAATCATTGTTTTTATAAAAGAAAATCTGACAGGAAAGAAGCTGCAGCTTTTTAATACATTATTTTTTTTGTCACAATCAAAATAACCCAAGAAATAGATCCTCATTCTAAGCAACAGGTAAACATATTTGCTTTGCTCCCAATGAGTGGTTATGTTGTCTAACTTTATTTGAAGCACACAGACATTGTTATGTCTTAAAAATTTATTAAAAACACAGAACTTAAATGTTTTTTTTTTTATGCTCCTTTGAAAAGCAATTTATATTTTATATATATTTTTATGACAAATATTGTAATTTATACAAAAAAACAAACAACAACAACCAAAAACAAAAACTAAACAAAAAGCAAATGATGGACATTGTCACATACCTTGCATCTCATTATAGAAATTAGATACCACAAAAGCTTAAAAAATGTACCTTGCAGGTGCTATAGGGGAACCAGGATCTTTAATAGGACCTAATCACCATAACAAGCGTGCCTTCTTTTCTTTTTATTACTCAAGCCCTAGTTTAAGGAAAGTATTCTGAATGCAAACATGGAAGATTAAAAATATGCAAATAATGAGCCGAATCTTGATCAGCAACATATCTGACTATCACACTTCAATTGAAAGAAGCTTATTGTGTGCACATAAATTATACGAGTGAAGTCATGCTTACATCACCTGACAAAAGATAAAATAGCATTCCAAACAGAAGAAATATAAGCTCACATTCTTCCCTTTAATGTTAAAACTCTCAGGGAAAAGTTTAGTCTCCTGTAGGAATATGTGTTGTCATGAAGCTGCTTTTGTGTTACAACAACCTGTGTGTGTGTCAAGACGTATCAGTAAAAATGAACAAGTATAAGGAAGAGAAAAAGAGTTGGGGGCGTGCTATTCTATCATAATGAGTAATTAGAAGTTAGTTATAGAAAGATGAAGCACCTGATTTGAATTTCCCCCTGCAGATTGAAGGGGTCTCCACATCAAGGCAGGCCATGGAGGACAGTGATGATTTGCTTGGTGGCCAGGTCTGGAGTCCCATGGAGTGATGAGACCAGTGGGGATCACGGAGAGGGAAAAAAGACCCGGCTCTGATCGAACGGCAGCTGGTTTGCTGTCTCTGCTGACCTCAGTGGGGAAACTTTGTGTATGCGTGTGTTAGAATGTATGAGTGCACAGTCAACGTCAGGAGGAGGGAACAAAGTGCTGCTCATATTAACCCTTGCTGGGTCACATTGCTCCACTCACTGAGAAGTGCAGCATCAAGCAAAAAAAAAAAAGCTGATCAAAACAAGCTGTTCTCAATTTTACTTACGCGCAAATTCACAAGAAACAGCATGAGTGTCGAAATTTTGTTGCACTAAATAACAATGACAGGAACACTCACACTGCGTCCTCAGGGACGCAAGTTATGAAGAGTTTTTACATGTATGATCATAGTTTTTAATAGTTTTTTGCAGTGCAATACCACTGATTTACAGCAATGTTGGTTTCATATGAGCTATTCTGCTGAAGTCAATACAACTTCTATGTTATTACTTATATATAAAGAATGTGATTTAAAAACAAAAACAAAGGAACAATGACAACCAAATTATTCAGCGGCTCGTCCAAAAATATGCTTAGTCCTGGGCCCATTGTTGGTTAGATATCATTTGTGAGTACAATCACACTAACAGGAAATAACAGAGATTTACACTAATTGTAGTCAGTTCCGTATGTCTAATGGATCAGGATGAACTTAGAGCATTAAAAAGAGCTTGTTATCCCAAAGATGGTGTTAAGGGAAAAACACAGATGCTCTCAGTCCTCAATTTATTTTTCTATCATGTCTTTGAACAGGACAATGTGTGCAAAGGAGGACTGGACTGCTTTGTTTTCGATAAATAAGTTTCACTTGTTGAATCTAGAAACATGCATATTAAACCATGCAGGACCAGGTAAACACTGTGTTGATAAATGAAAGGGAACTCGTGCAGGCACATGTTATAGCACCTCACTGCTGAGACTGAATAGTGGTTAACAACATGTGGATGAAAAATACATGTGAATAGTAGGAGGAGCTTTAGGAATGTGGAAAAAATTCTGAAGCGCGTAGCATAGTCCGCAAATACACAGAATTCTTCTGCAAAAACTTAATCATTTACTGTTATTAACAGTCATTTGATGATTACCACATTCATCGGAAGTGTTTCCATCTGTCCAGATGTTTTTACTGACATAAGTCTACACAATAACTTTAAGAATGGCGCGAGTATGCATTTGTAGCTGCTAAACAGTTTGATACATGATGCAAGACTGTGATGAAGGACACTCTAATAAACTCTTCATCATTAAGAGCTTCGGCTTTTGTTTAGGACCTTTTTACCCGCTGAACAACCACTATCTTTTTGAACTGTGTTACACACTAACTTTACTTATAAAAAGATTCTCAAATAACATACTACTGTAAGCCAAACTACAGTGGTTGGGTAATTTTACTTTCAAACCGCAAATGTGTGGTCTTGATTGTTTACTGGCCACCAGTGTTCAACCATCACATAGCACACTACACTTCTATTGCAGCCGGAAGAAATTAAGCAAAGCCGTACAGTTCTTAATACTGAGCCCAAATGATTAGACGTTAAAGCACTGTGGAGGGGGGTGGGCGTTATTTTAGACCATAGCCAAGAATTAACAGTGAGTTATACATGGTCAAATACTCTACTTTTAAAATATGCATATTATTAAAATCATTCAAGTAGGAAAGGAAAGAAATATTTTGAGTTTAGGAGGGATGAAGAATGTTACTGTGCTTCAGAGCATGCCATGCCAAAGCCTCTTAATAATGGCCTGGGTAACATGCTGCAGTTTTTTAACAGACAGCTGAAAAAAAGAGACAGGCAATGTTTTCTGTGTTTGCGTCAGCTGCAACAGAGGAACATAGCCCTCCCTAAACCCCCCCAAATAGATGAATAAAGAAATGAACAGTGTTCCAACTGAATTTATAGCTGGAAAACTTGTTAGTCAGGCTTATTCAGATGTTTCCAGGCACTCACACACATGCAATCACCACTTCTTTGGAGCTCTGGCACCAAAAAGTATGTCTGTACTTACACACTTGCACCAATAGACACTTGTCATATTTTTATTTGGTTCCAGATGTATATAAAATGACACATTAATGTGCTCCAGAAATCCTGATGAAAGATAATAGCTTCTTGCTGACTTATTGAGATCACTAAGTGATGGACATAATCCTATTTTTATCCCTTATGGAAATACAAAGTCTAACAGAATTATAGACAACTATTTAAAAAAAAATCATAGGTAAAAAAGTCAATATCACAACAGTGTAAAATAGTTTAGCAGTATATACAAAACAAAGCCATTTTCCCAAGGAAAACTGATTTCAGCAGCTGATTAAGCTGTAATTATGGGTTGGCATCAAAAGTCAATTTTGATCTAATTCCTTACTTCACTCCACAAACAAATCATTGAAAAAGTTTGTTTTTTCACTGTGGCCTTGCTCTTAAATGGCCAGTTTATAAAATGTGTCACCAAACTCTGATGTTTGACCGCGTGTAGGTCCTCACATTCTCACCGTCCCTGCAGTTGTAGCAGGAGAAAGCAAGGCCTTGTCAGACATGAGTGAAACACAACTCATGGTCAACCAATTGTTGCATTCTACTAGAAAAGCAAAAAAGAAAATGATTCCTTTACAGTGCATCATGAGCTATTTGTGTTTTCTAATGAGACATGAGTTTACTGAAGAAAAGGCACAGATCTTAATTAATGATAAGAAATAACTTGCTAAATAAATCATTTAATTTAAATGATCAACCTGCTGTAGAAGCACTACCTAAGAAGCCATGTAAGGAGTCTCTGATGGCACAAGGGACTTACAACAACCTCCTCCTTTCTGACTTCACAGCGTAATGATTTTGGTTTCCTCTGATGATGATTCTCCTAAAGAGAAGTTAAAACTGGCCTCACACAATGTTTAAGTGGTGAAGTAAAATAAATATTTTATACAAACTAGATCTTAGATTGACTGAGTATAAGCTGATGTATCTGATCATCCACTAAACCTTGCTGTGTGGAACCATGCATGAACCATGTGGAGGTTTTAAAGCATCTCTCAGCTGCATGTCATCAAGACTTCGGTGTTATAGAATTTGGAAAGATCAAGTACCTGGGAGGGGGTAGAAGGGAGGGAGGGGGGGTCTAAAGAAGCGGGATGTAAAACAAACTTAATGCAATAATATCATTAATGTATTCTTGCACTTTCGATGACCTGATGTGCATTCCTTTCAGTCTATTTAATATACTTAGATTAACTGCTTGAATCCCTCTATGACATTATTTTAGAACATTATAGTGTCACATCTTGTGTTTGTAACACCATATGATACAAATATTATGACATTTAGCTGAAACAGAAGCTAAAACTGTGTTCTTGCATATTTTCTTTGCATTTCTGAGGACAAAGAAAAGTATGCACTTGACAAGTATGATCATTTACCTTTTACAAAGTTTCCCGAGATTATTTTTAACACTCATGTCAGATAGTTAATCTAGCTAAGCTATAATCTTGTCCTGGTAAGAAAGTGCACCACAGCCCCATCACGCTGACAATCTCATTAGACTCTTCTTGACCCCCTCTGCCAAATTATGCTTCTACTTGAAAATCCACACTTTTTTTTCTCCAGATAGTCTCTTTGATCATCAAAGCAGTCATTAAAATCAACTCCCTTGTGAGGCTTCAAACTAGTGCACATGCTTAGATTTACTAAATCATGCTTAGCTTACTTTTGCTCTGAGTTCAGCGTTAAGGTCAAAAAACATTTAGCAGCAAACACACTGAGTTTAACTTTCATGACATACGAAGAAAAACATGAAAGATAAAACCATTCAAAAGAGCAGAGGCAATCAAAAAGAAAAAAAGAGAATACTCTTAAAGGCTTTAGCAGTAACTCTGTCTTTTGCTGATGGTGCCTGCTGATGGGCACACTGTAATCAAGTTCAGGTGGGCTGTGATGAAGGAGACATTCATATGGGCCCGTTCAGCTCATGTAAGTATTTCCTACAAAACCCAAAGTGCGTCAAATTCCTTGTGGATTTTAAGTGGGGTGGTTCCAGGAAGAATCTCATGTGGGGCTGGATGAGATGCACATTAAAAGTAATCTAGGTGCAGGTATGAAGAAAGGACAGCTCTCCCTCCATAACACGCTACCCTTTCGGCTTACTGGGAGCCAAGTCGTCAGATTCAATAAAACGGATTTAGTGTAGCAAACGCATGTGTGGTGGCTTGGATCTGTGCTGCTGCACCAAAAACAGATGCTTGGTTTAATCAAAAGTTTGAATCTGTTAATCAAAGGATTACTCGAAGTATCAAGTGTTGGGAAGTGGATGACCGATTGCATGATTTTAAAGCAGTGACAGTTTAAGCCTGAGAGCTGACTTATTCGTCATTGTGATAAAAAAAAACAACTGGGTTGCTCCCATTGTATTATCCTGAATAAAGGCATTGGTGTATCATAATAAACCTGGATCTAATTTGCAGACAATTTACCGATAGTGTGCATTTATGATGAAGTGCACATCAAATGTTTCTGGCTGTTCTGTTACTAAAATGGACAAGGATGTAAAAGTATGAAAATATTAAAAATGTTTAGAGACATTCTACAAGCTGAGGAGGCTGCAAGGGAGCCTCCACATCGCCCACTGGCATTAAATCCCATGCAGGCCATTGCAGATGGTGGGAAAGCCAGAGGGAAATCCCTGTAGGCCTCTAGTTCTCTTTGAAGCTGTGTTACAAGCAGTAGCCGTGAAAGGCTAAAAGAGGCCGGTCTGGCAGTTTTGGCCACATCAAAACTATCACCAGAAATCTGCAAATGATCATATTTATCAACTAGCATTCATGGCTGTTTGGAGAAAAATGGTATCAATATTTAGTAAAACACTTCTCAAAGAATATGTTAAGGATTTGCTCTCTAAGAGGACAGGGGTCATCGCTTATATTCCTTCTAACATTTTGACTTTAAGAAATGTGGGCAGCACAGTGATGCAAGAAAGTTATTTCTGTGAGGAGTTTGCATGCTCTTCCTCAACTGGTGTGGGTTTTCTATAGGTGTTACTGCTTCCCTTCATCCACAGGCTTGCATAAAGGTTAAAACTGGCAATGCTATATTGACCATGGATGTGAAAATGTACTGGTGTCTCAGTACATGTGATAGAATGGCTACTTGTCTAATTCATAAATTGCCTTTTGCCAAATGCAACCTGGGATATGATCCAGTCCCTCACGACCCTCATGTAAAATAATTGTAGCATATGGTTAGAAACATAGACCTAGAAACTGCCAATTCAACCATCTGTTTCACTAAGTTATATTTACACCAATTAACAGAGGTGCTATTTAAAGGTTTGCAAAATGCAATGTTTTCCTTAACATTGAAAAAGTGTTGATTATCAACTTATATTAGATCATTTAGACTCATGAACTAAAGTTTTTTATCCATTATTGGTTCATTTAAAATTATTTCATATGAGTATACTAAACTGAAATGCATCACACCAATTAAGGAGTGTTGAGACTTATATGACAAATGCTAGAGTCATAGTACCAGAAGTACAAAAGCCTTGAAATGAAAAAAGACATCACATTATCCAGCGATTAACTCAACGTTTTAAAACAGGCAGACGGTGCTGCTAAAAATAGCTTACTGTATAGCCAAAGCAAGCTGGATGAGGGGAAAAAATGTGTGCGTCTAGGTATGGTATCACCACAATAAAAGGTTACGCCAACGGCAAAGGATATGCAGTTCTGTCACACTTCCTCTCTGACATTCCCTGGTTTCAACAACCATAACTTTCCTGTAAGGCTAATTAACCCTCCAGTGGCTGTTACTCAGCGTGCAGTTGCACATAATGTGGGACACTCCCCTCTCTACCCGTCGTTGGACCCAGCCAGAAGTGTGCTTGGCAGGGGGTTGATTGGGGGTCAACTACAGACAAAAATAACTTCTTGTTTGCTCATTGGCATGCTGCTACTTATCGTGTTGCTCAGAAAGCCAGACAGAGACTCTGTGTTTTGGTCTAACATAATAGATCTCAGAAACCAGTGACATCGATACTGTATGCTGCTTTGACGGCAGCTTCCAGAGAGCAAACATGGCTGCAGAAGGCCTCCTGCCTGCCACTGAATATATTACATTCAATCGACATTTCTCAAATTTTCGCTCAAGCTCTTATATATTGTTTTTCACATTTATCATTTTTAAAAATCTAAATCTTTAAATATATCTTACTAAGCTTGAGCAGATTTCTGTCAAATAGGACTTTTTTGGGGGGGAGAATGTTACACTTACATTACATAACAACCACAGGCATGCAACTTCATCTCAAGAGTTTATGGTTTATGTCAGCTTTAGTCCTCATATGGTGTTGAATACTGTTAAATAAAATGACTAAAAGAAACCTGGATTTTCTGTGTAGGGTTGTATGTGTGTGTGTGTGTGTGTGTGCGTGTGTGTGTGTACAAGACTTGTGGAGTTCCTTGTGGTAAAAGAAGTAATTATTCTAAATTACTGTTAATGCACCAGACTTGCACAGAGGCAGGGTGGCACCACATAACTTCTCCATGCCTGAGTGGAAAGTCAAAAACTTCTTTCCTTACACAGGATCATATTTTAGGACTCAGTTTTGTTGTGCAAATAACACAGCATGTTGAAATTCCTCAAATTATTCTTGTGCTCTTAGAATATTAACAATGATTAAAAAAACAAAACAACAAAAATATATGTCAAACTGCTTAGTTTTGGGGGCTATAACCCAGTGAACAGAAAATCTCCTTAAGGTTATTTTTGAGGCAAGTGATATGCATAACATTTTTGTCTCCACAAAAATATCAGGAATAATATTTGCTCATTTGAATAACAGGTAGTGTAACCATGGTTTTATTCTCAAGAGACGAACAGTCAGAGCAACAAGCTGTAAGAACACAGTCCAGACCACAGGGAAGAATCAACTGCTCTGTAAGTCCCAATCCTGCTGCTTTCAGACTATGAATATTGCAGTTAGTACACTGACAGCAGTGCAAAGTAAAACAAAAACTATTATTATTAACTAAATCTTTACAATTCAATCGAAGATGTGAAACACGCACATTAAATGATATGATGAATTACAGGAAACTTTAGGCTTACCAAAATATTGGAGGGTCACTAAAAGGGAGCTTTTGTGTCTGACAGATATGCTTCTTCTATTCATCTACTGACATCTTCCTGAAACTGATTTACTTCCTGACTCCACTATGGGAAACAGTGAAGTTACCCTGATTACAGACATTTCCTTCCTCCACCATTCACAGCAATGCCTGGAATTGCTGCACTATTTACTCAGGCCTGGAGCAGTAAACTGCAGATCCCACACCCACATGGCATATGCATCATGGGCTACAAAGGCCAAGGGTTCCTGGGAGAGTAGTTCTTCTCAACCCAGACAGAAGAAGAAATGTTATTTTTTACAAAATACATGACGCCGTCTGATAACCCGACAATGTTAGGTGGCATTTCTCTGGTTTATGTTTTAGTTGAATTCATAGTACTGCTGTGGGGCTTTTGAGAAAACCTAGAACTGGATTTCATTTACAAATCTTGTAGGAACTGTTTTCCTCTTTGAGGAGCCTAATTTTCTGTGAGCCCCCTGAAACCCAACCTTTTCCCACAGCTCATTACATTAACCCCACTCTGGCAGATTAGTTTATGTTAGTCTTACTACAAAACTAGGATCAGTTATAGAGGAGAAAAACATTTAGGTTCAAAATTAATAAAGAAAAAAAAAAGAATAATTTTTTATTTGCTATTTTGATGGACTTAGCTTACAGTTACTTAAAGAAACCCAAACCCAGGATTTTACAGAACTATATATATCTTCGTAAAAGAAAACGTTAAAAAACAAAACTAACAAAAACAAACTAAATTATTTGCTGCAGCAGACATGGAATACCTTGTGTTGCTGTTGCTTATTTGTTGCTTATTTATTTATTTTAATAAATATATTTAAAAGTATATTTTATAAAATTGATTGTTCTGTTTTTAAGTGAAACAGTCCCATGCCATCCCTGTCAGTCGGTATAAATAGGATATTATTTGTGAGTTTTCACCAGAAGAGGGCACTAAGGAATCATGTTTCTTTCTTATCTGTAAAGTAGCTTGTAAACATATAAAAATATTTGCATGATGTACGGGTATGTGGGACATGGGATAGCAATATTTTTGCAAGAAATATATAATGATACTTTCATAATACAAATACAACAAAGATATGCTGGCATCCAATAATTGACCTTCATTAAAAAAAAAAAAGCCATTATTTTGCACGTAAAATAATGGCTGACCCACGTAATTAGTCACAAAACCTCGATTTATCTCCTTGGCCCTGGTCGACATATTTGGCACATGTTTCCTGCTCCTTCATAATACCTTATTTTGCTATGTTATCCTTCAGACAATGGCAGATAGATACAACGATTAATTTCAATATTTAAAACTGTGTAAATAAAATCAAGCTATCTCTTATGAAAGATCTTTTCTCTGAAATCATATTAACTGAACAGTAGTGTTACAACAGAATTTGTGGAGGTGTAGGTATGTTCAAACATAACAAATCTCATTCATTTAAATTACACTGCCATCTGGTGAAAAACAAATGTCATACAGAAGGGGCCCTCAGCCATTTTCAACGACTACAACTCACATCTTTTTCTTCCTGATAGGCAGAGGAGAGAGAAGGAAGCCATTATCGCTGCCCTGTTTTTACTCGGGAGGCACAAGTGTTCCTCACAGTGACACATAATGAGTGTAGCAGGAAATGGCAAGCAATGATATATTTTATGAAGGCTAAATATGGAGTGAAACCACCAGCAGCTGCAGCAAATTAGTTAAATGTTTCTCTATTCATTGAACACAAATTTAAAAACAGATTAGTAAATTTTCTATTAAAAACTGTGAAAAGGAATAAAATTGTGTCACCTGTTGTTAGAAAAAAAAAAATCAGACAGAAAAGCACATAAAAAAAAAGATAGATAGAAACCCAAATAACCAGGTTTGGTATTGCTATATGCTGAGAACCCTGACCAGGTTTAGGTAAATCTTTTTCATAACTGATGCAGATTTCAAACTGTCCTGTCAGGCCAAGTCATCAATAGTTTTCAGCTCATATGTGTATAAAACGAGGTGCAGTTGAAAAACCTTATAACTATTGTTATAGTTTTATTTATTATTATTACTATTATTATAATTTTTTTGCTTCTGGGAAACATTAAAAATTTAAGCATTGGATTCAGTGTAAAAAAATTCATGATACCAAAACAAGAGAAAGTTTGTTTGTTTGGTTGAGTAGGTTAAATGGGAGATATTGTTTCATAGCTGGAGAATTTGTGTTACAATAAAACTGCTAAAACATAATATTTTAGTCTACTGAAGTATGGCATTTAAATAGCTCACCCCTTTTCAAAAGATGCATGCAAACCCGCAAATAACCAAAGAAAAAGACACTCTACATATGACACTTAGATCTAGTTAACATAAACATATGAACACACGAGACAGATCAATAAATAAGCCAATAAACCTCCTCTTTTTACAGCGTACCATAGGGAATACACATGAACTGAAATTTAATCACAAACCCAAAGGAGCACTGAAGTGTTTATGAGCAATAGCTTGTTATTGGCTCCTTTTAATCTAGTATGCTAAAATTTATTTCTGAAGTGTTGCTTCTGCACCACACAGAGATAATTTTAAAATCCTTCTGTCCGTATGCCTTCTGTCAGCTCTGCCCCCAAAATGGAGTTACAGGACTGTGATAATATTAGTTAGTGATTTTCTCCCATGGAAGTAAATTTTTGGAGGGCATTTGTCATCATTATGCAGGATGGTACAGCTGTAAAATGCCCAAGTAATCTCAAGTAACAGTTGATGAGGTACTATTTAAATGTGATTTAAACAGACAGTTACTCCAATTTGAAATGCAATCTTTTTAAAGTATGACGAGAGACTATACATTTGTCAGAAGTCTTATTAAGAAGGGATGAATGTCACTTCCTCTCAGCATGCTGTTTTGCATTAATACACGAACAGTTACAAGCAATAAAATATCAAGGGATCAGACAAATTAAAATGATTCTTCTGGTCCCTTGAAGGTCTATCTTAGTATTTTACTGAGATAAGTTTCAGCCAGGTATTCATGCTGCGTGGCAAAGTAGGCAAAATGTTGTAAAACATTCAACAAAGGCAAACCCTACATTTAAAATGAATAATATTTAAAAATGTAATAATACATAAAATGTCTGAATAAAAAATGTTAGATTAGTTTTAAATAACTGATAACATGATAATGGACCTAACTGTATCATAATGAGTATAGTATGGTACAGTTAGGTCAGAAATGATATAAAAAGGAGAGTAGGTTATTCTTTCAGTGATTTAAACTTTCATGTTATTCAATTAAATTCATTCGGCAATTTTCAAATGCTTATCTGGGTTCTGTTGCAGGGATAACAGTTTAAAGTAGAGCTTCCAAAAACTGCAGTTCTTCGAAATACTACTCATTTAAAATAAGCTTTCTGAAAAAAAAAAGTTAAAAAAAGAAGAAAGAAATAAGCATTCTATGTGCAGAAAACAAACAACAAACGTTACTATCAAATAGCTCAAAGCTCTCTTCTAACGTTGGCCTAAGTTGCCCACATAAAGTGACAATGCTTATAACATAATGCAAAAAAAAAAAAAATAAATAAAAAAAGGATCTTCAACATAACTGTCACAGTAAATTTGCATTCTAAACCATTTTTAGGCATGCACTCAAAAACGGTGATTTATGCCAAAACACATAAGTGCAAGAGAACTGGCAAAATCCCTTTCTGTGAATATAGCTCTGTCCTCAGAGTCGACGGCAGAGATTAAGGCTGACAAAACTGCAGCCATGACTTGATTCCCTGTACTGAATGTAAATGTCAGAACTATTTGAGAAGCCAGACGGTCATTTAGCAAAACAAAAAAAAAAATCTCGCTGGTGCCTCAGAGGTTTAAGGGTACTATCATCTGGGAAAGTGTTGCATTTGCTTTGTTTTTCTTCATTCGCTGCATTTAACTCAAAATTGATCATATGCTCTCACTAAAAAGCAATGCTGACATGAAAGAACAAACTCATATCGGAAGTTGGTTTATTTAAGAAGTGTTTGGCACATTGTGATGTTGCTATTAGCTTCTGCACATTGGAACATAATACCTAATTCAATTCAAGTGAAAATTTTTACTAATTAATATGTAATTTCCGCAGAGCTGTGGTTACATACATTTAACACCATACCAACAACACAATTTAATTAAAACTTCAGGTGTAAATCTGAATATCTTCATCACAGTTTTTTTCCAAAGTTGTTCTCATAGTTGCCAAATCTAATTTTTAGGTATAAAATGTCAGAGCATCAGGAAAAACTGCCTATCTTTTCCACAGACAATATCATTCACCAGATTTCTCTGTTTACATTTTATATATTCTAACAATTAGTGATCAGTTCAGATATATTTTCTTAATTTTTCGAATTAATCAACAATTAGACACTAACTCTAAAAACAAAACAAAACACACACACACACACAGCAGTTCTCCGTTTTCCCCAGTGAGGGGGTATTATGTTTGGATTTGAGCTTTTAATAGACTGCAGCAGTTTTAAGCAGACTGGAACTGGGAACTAGTCTGGATAAATACTGTACTCTGAAAGATGGGTGCAATAAGGGATAATGGAGTGAAAACTCATGAGTCCTTGGGATCTCAGGCAGGGGCAGATTTTTGTATTAGCAAGACAACATTTAAAGCCAGCTGAAAACATAGGAGTGGCATTGGGAAAGCTCTGTGAATGTCCTGGATTGACACAACCACAATCTGGATCTGGACCCAATAGAGCACTACTGGACATACCTCCAAATGTACACTGACTACATCCCATCCAACCCAATTAATGTTTAATGGAGGTTAAACCTTAAATGGAAGTTAAGTTCCAGGAGGAACCTCTAGGGGACAGGGGTTCTCCATTGTTGCTCCACAACTGTGGAATAATATGTTTTTGCACGTTAGAGAGAACCCTTCACTGTCCACTTTTAAAACTCCCCTTTAAACCCATTTTTATTCTTTGGCTCTCAGTGTCAGAAAGACTTAGCATTTTATTTGAACTTATTTGTTTTTATATATTTTGACTAGTTTTGGCATGTTTGTTTTTAGTTGTTCTCATGCCTGATGTTTTTATTGCTTTTATTTTTCTATTTGTTTTTATTTGTATCCTGACTTTGCTTTTGTGCAGCACTTTGTTCAGCTGTGTTTGTTTTAAACTGCTATAAGATAAAGTTTGCAGGTTTACTCACAACAAGACTGGTGACTACAAATGCTTCTAACAGTTATTTATGAACCGAAATGTTATATGATCAATTAATTGAAGTAATAACACAAAAATTCTATCCTTAAAAGTCTGTGCTTTTCACCTGTTTTGATCGTACAGTGACATTTATTATGCACCTTCCTGGGGCCATTGTTGCCCTTCAGCATTTCAAAACATTGTGGTCCAGCCTGGAGCGTCAGGTGGAAACTGAACTTTGCCAGCAACTGGATATCAACGCACTGGACATTTTGAACTTTGGTTTATTCACCAAAGAAACACAAGAGGACATTATTTGAGGCAGCAAGCTCAAAAAAAGAGAGAGTGTCAGGGAAAGAAATAAGACAAGAGTCAACATTGAACTGACTTTTACTCTGTGAAGAGAGTTTAGATAAGAGATAGGATGCAAAATGAATGCAAAATTAACTTGCATTAGGGGCCATCAAAGTGTGACAAACTTGTCATAGTACAGTAGTGTTGCTTAAAAAAAACAACACACCAAACTGATAATAATAAAATAGTATTATGTGTCAACTAAAAACACAAACCTCTGAAATTTGACAAAATTGAGAAAGCATTCTTAAAGTTTCCACCTGCTCTTTTCATTAAAATGATATGTAATGAGTATATTTCACATTCATTCATTTGTTCGTTCGTTCATTTTTCTATTCTGCTTAGTCCAAATAAGAGTTGCGGGGGGCTGGGGCCTATTCCAGCAATTAGCAGGTGAGAAGCGGGGGACACCTTAGATCCGGTCACCAGTCTATTTCAGGGCCAACACAGAGACAAACAAACATTCATGCTCAAACTGACTCCTACGATGAACCTTTTATTCTTTGGGCTGAGAAGTGTAAGGAGAAAAATTAGGGAAACTGTGTGAACAAAGGCATCATCTTTGGTCAAATTTAGGGCTATGATCCCAATTTGAGAAATTAATAAATGAAAATATTGGGCAAAATATGAAGAGATCTTAGTCTTGGAAAGGTACATTTTCAAAGGGAAAGAAACCACAGATAAATAAATGTCTTTAGCTAATGCCATGATATGCTGTTAAGAGAAGAGTTAAGAATAATAAATTAAATGAAACTGTTTGACACGAACAGCTTGGTCATGTGACTATAAAAACAGAACAACCCCCAAACCCCAGCATGGATTTAAATGTTGTGGCAGCATAAATATCTTAATCTGTGTGTGTGTGCGTGTGTGTGTGTGTGTGTGTGTGTGTGTGCAATCCTGCCAAAATCTCCCAGGTGTATGTTAGGGAGATCAGCTTTGCTCCAGTAAAATGTGTGGGCTGAAAATAGGCCTGATCGAAGAATAGTGTTTCATATTACATTGCTCAGGAGACCCAAGCAGCTCAAACTCTCACTGATGTCCTCTTCTATTTTCTAGACTGAAGTCTGCACTTCTCCTGAACAGCATGCAGTGGACTCCTACAAAACTCCTGTCAAGGTCATATTGTCACCAGAGTAAACTATGAAACCCAAATACAGTAAACCACTTTAACATCAATTGCTATATTATAAGGAGCCTTGACTGCATTGCATTTTACTGCTGGCTTTCTCCTAACTTCAAAATGTAATTTATATGTTGCATATTCCTATGTATAAAAGTTATTTTTCTTTGTGTGTGTGTGTGTGTGTGTGTGTGTGTGTGTCTGTGTGTATTCTGGTTAATATAATGTAAGAGTTTTTGGATGTCTTTGTGTAATTAGATTCTCATGGCAGTGTTATGTTTTCTATTAAGACCATTTTAAAAGCAGATGTTGTGCATCCTAAGCAGCAACTGCACTGTTTTTGTTTTGGAGACATCTTGAAGACAATTGCTCTCATTTATCAAACAAATATGGAAATTAATTTGCATCTGATTGGTGGAATGATCCTACGATTGGATCCACATGTCGTTTATGAAACGATCGTATCTGACCGATCCGACGGTAGGAATGATCGGGTCTTGATAAATGCAGCGGTTGAAATCCATCGGCATTTACATGTTAAGCCCCTATTTATTCGTGGTCTAAATATTCGAGGCCTCGCCTAGCGAGGTCAAACATGGAGTTGAGATGTTCTGCCAAAAAAGAAACTCGAGATCGGTCGACATTGAAAGCCTTACTTATGAGGTGGAAAAGAATAAAGAGGTGCTGTTTGGAAGCCTAAAAACCAGAGTCAAAGGCATGCACAAAATCATTACATGGAACAGAATCATGAAGGCAGTTAACCTCGCCGCTGTTGAATAAAATGAATAAAAGGTATGAGGTTTTAATAAAATTCTCAATAAATAGCATATACAGTATATGTCTGTGATTAATGTTGTTTTTGTTTTATTTGTTTTTAATATGGATAAGAGCCTATATTGTTTTTGGCAGGTATCTCAGTTTTAGTCTTAGTCTTAGACTTCTTGACGAAAATGCGTATTAGTTTTAGTCACATTTTACTCATTTTTAAGTTTGATAGTTTTTGGTCTAGTTTTAGTTGACAAAAATTAAAAAAGGTTTTAGTCTAGTTTTAGTTAAATAAAAAAAGAGGTGGAGCTGAGAGGGGCACTGTGAAGGTGGGGGTGGACCATTGACACCCATCAAACTCCGAGCTGCTTGTAGCTGAGAGCGGTCCTACAAGGGCCGCAATCCAGCAGATTTTCCCTGCTTCAACACACCTGCATCAAATTAAATCTAACAGCCAATCAAGGTCTGCACAATGACTCATTAATTTGAGTCAGGTTTGTTGAAGCAGGGAAACATGAAAAACCTGCTGGATTGTGGCCCTCGTAGGACCAAATTGGAGAACCCTGTGCTAAGCGATCACTGAATACTTCAAAGAACAATAAATAAAAAAATTTTAAACTACTAAATGTTGTCTGTGTTTACTTTTATTAGCTAAGCATTATTGTGTTCAAGGTTCTGTGAAATGAAACCTCCAAAAGAGAAAATCGGTAGTCTACAGAATTTCCCCTTGTACAGTAAAGAACTGCACATTTTAGTGCACAGCATGGGAAACATTGGCCTACTGATTAAATAGAGTAGTCATACAACTTTTAGATATGGACTACTTTACTTGTTAGGAATGATGGATCAGCTCCTGTCTCCTTCATACAGCCCCCAATGGAGGCTGTGCTGGGCATCAGCTCGCCTGGCTGAGGTGGGGCATCAAAAGGCTTCAGTAGCCAGAGAAATATTGTGCAAGACTGCATAGGACAGAATAATGCCACAGACTTTGTCCGGAGAGTAAAGCAGTGCTTCCCCCGCTGGTCCGAAACACAATCCACCTGCCCTTCAGCAATCCGAAGCAGCACTCCACCATGGCACGAGTGCGCATGTGTGTGAACTGTGAAACCTGTGCTCCTGCTCTGTGGAAGGTTTTCGCCAGCAGGGTGATGAGATGCTCTGAGAGTGAATATAGATATGAATTTGTTTGCAAACACAGATCTCTGTTTCTATTTATCATTATTTCAAATTGTAATTGGACAATTAAATTTGAGCTATTATAACTATCATGTGTGGGCTTACGCCGTTCATCATATTTATTTTCCCAAATCATCTTTTGAGTGCGTCGGTGCGTACTCCAGGCGGTATCAGTCTTTTATTCATTTCAAGGTTTTCAAGTCTAATTATTTTCAGGATCTGTTGAGCTGCAACGCAAATCCACACTGACTCAAACTTGCGTACAAGATTTTAAACCTCACCCCAACTTTCCTCGATCTGAAATAATTACAATTTTGAGTTATGATGGGTGATAAGGATCAAGAGATACCCAAATTAAGAATTAAATAAGTGGTAATTATCATCCCTGGTCCATCTAAATATAAGCTCTGAATTATGGGTCAATAACATCTTGGTTTTCAAATTTAAGTGGAAATTTTGTTAACCATTTAGCCTCATTCTTGTGCACCTAAAGCCTCTATAAATAATCAAAGAAGCCACGAGCGTAGCACACATAGTAATGGCCATTTTGTGGGCTTTCTCACCAGGGAATGCATTGGATGGACATTCAGACATTATGCTACAGTTGAGTCACAATTCTCTGGGATATGTGCCAAGGCTGGCAGCCCAATTCTGGGTATCGCCACTGTGGCAAGTCCTCATTGTTTTTTTTTTCCGTCCAAGCACCTAATGCTCACAGCACCTAAAACATTATGCCCCCACCCCTGCCCATTCTCTCTGCCTCCACAGACCTACATATCTGGGTCTTTCACACATAATGCATTGCCTGCAGCAAAAATGTTTTTGAAAGACAAGGTGAATAGTCAATGACATCTGAAAATAACCACGGACAGCTGTGATTCTTGAAATGGAAGAACAATTCTCTATAGTAAAGCCACCAGTGCTCTTTTTGTTCAACTGAACTGTCACATAAGTTAGTGATTTCCAACCTAGGTGGGTATGTGGGGTGTTCTCTTCCCAGAGGTTGTCAAAAATTATATTTGTATATGTGCAAAACCTTGATAGAATTAGTGGATAATCAAAGGTTTATAATAGAATAACGTGCATCAAACACTGTACACCCAGGTCTACATTTGTTGTTGGCTGGACAAGTGTGTGTTTAATAGTATTGCAGAAATATATGCATATATAACCCAACAGTCACATTTATTAACTCAAGCACATTTAATAACATTCAACACAGGCACACAACACTACGCATACATATTCACACGCTTATACACACATACATATACATATATATCAGCAGGAAGCATCCAACATTCACCTTTTCACCACAAGCATGACCATACTTAGATTTATTACGTGGA
>JBAMHW010000023.1:18744724-18765933 GCA_037177495.1 Rhadinocentrus ornatus
AGAAGCATATCAAGGTTCTGGAGTGGCCTAGCCAGTCTCCAGACCTAAACCCAATAGAAAATCTTTGGAGGGAGCTCTAACTCCGTGTTTCTCAGCCACAGCCCAGAAACCTGACTGATCTAGAGGAGATCTGTGTGGAGGAGTGGGCCGAGATCCCTCCTGCAGTGTGTGCAGACCTGGTGAAGAACTACAGGAAATGTTTGACCTCTGGAATTGCAAATAAAGGTTTCTGTACCAAATATTAACATTGATATCCTCAGGTGTTCAAATACTTATTTGCAGCTGTTTCATACAAATAAATAGTTAAAAAATCATACATTTGTGATTTTTTTTTTAGATTATGTCTCTCACAGTGGACATGCACCTACGATGAAAATTTCAGACCCCGTGAAGTTTTTTAAGTGGGAGAACATGCAAAATAGCAGGGTGTTCAAATACTTAGTTTAGGATATACTTAGTTTCCTCACTGTAAATATATATATAATAATTATTATAAGAGCTCGATACAAACAAATTCACCCTACTAAAGTAGCAGTTATCATGCTAAGGAGTTGAGGGAAGATAAAATGCCCAAAATAAATTTAAATTTAGTTTGGTGATCTATACCTATTTTTGGTTTGCGGAAACTGAAACCAATCTCAGGGTCACTATAACATTGCTCACGTTTTTGTCCTCATCAAATTCTGTAGTGCATTCAGGGTTGCTCGCAAATTAAACAAGAATTTGTAATAAATAAATAAATATGTAAAAGCTAAAAAAAAAGAAAAAAAAAAAAGAATTGTGCCCAAAATGGCAGCAAGTCTGTTGGTAACCCAAACACTCCATATTTCTTAAGAACACTTTAGGTTGAGGTTAAGAGCCAATTTTAGCAGACACTGTGTTATCTTTATTATTTTCTAAATAGCTATTAAGAAACATTGAAAAAAGTGTGAGACAGAGATGTCATTTCACACGTTGCTCTAGCAGACACAAAACTGCTACTGCTTTAGTGGAAAGGACATCTAAATATGTTTTACCCTTTGCAATTTTAAACCTGAAACTTCAAAGCTGATCTTGCTGCTTAATTCAAAGTAATTTAATGCAAATCTTTCAGATGTAATAGGCCTATTTATCTCATGATTTTATAATTTAGTGATGCAATATTGATTTCTGTTTCAGTTTGTATAAACATTTCTCAAATGTCTGTATTTATATGGTTGAGCTGTGCTGCTGCTCCTGCTGTCTTGGCCAGGATGCTCTTGCACAGTGGATTTTTGATTAAAATGAGATATCTGGTTAGATGAGGGGTGTAATAAAAAAAACAGGAGAAAGTGGGAGCACCTGTAGTTATGCATCATATACAGGTACACACATGCTGACAGTGTTTCTGCAATGGCTGTCATCCCTTCAAGGAATAGACAAGTTTCATGCTCCAAGTTAACTTGGAATGTTGGAAAAAAAACAATCCTGGTACAGCACAATATTACTGCTGGCATATAGTGTAGCTGCACGTTTCTGATAAGCTTCGACACATAAAACAGGATGCTAAGGTGAGTTTCTGGTGCTAGATCTAAAACATTTAAGAGCTTTTATAAAAAAGGTTAGGTTTTAGATAGGATCCAATCCATTTTCAGCGAGATATTAGTCCATTATAAATCAACCTTTAGAGTTTTTGTAGTTGGTGTAAACAGCCATGAGGTAAATTCTTGTTTTTTTCTATGAGGGATAAAGGTGCTTGCATTCAAACAATATCCCTTGCAAAGCATGTTAATGTAACTGGTTGCTCCCATTAAAAAAAGACAAACACTACTGTACCAAGTGCAAAAAAAGCAAGCTGAAGAGAGAAATCCTGGCTTCTTTTACACTTCTGCACAGTTTGGTAGTCATGCTAAAGTTGATAAGAATGTTGTGGTGTTTTTGTACCAAAAGCACCATGTTAAATAGATTTTTAAACACATGTACACCCACTGAAACAAGCAGATTAAATCCTTCCCATCCCATTAAATCCCACTGCCAGTAGTTGCATGTTTATCCTCAGTGATCTGAGGGTTACAACCTACCAGTCCAGTGTAACTCTACGTTCCAGAGGATAGGCCAACTATAACAGGATAAACATTAGAGCATCTTACAGAGTGTGTTGGACCACGGTCTCTGATAAGCATGGCTCTCTATGGAAGTCAGGGTCAGCATTAACTCTGAAAATAAGCTTCCAACTGTCTTGCAAATGGTAAAAATGTCTCTTTCTGACTGTGTGTTATTGCTACCAGTTTCAGAGCCTTCCTGTGATGTCAGTAAACACACATTTCTCTAAAAACAAAGTGAGTTGTATCAATTTTTGCAGCTCTGACTGCAGTGTCCTCATAGAAAATTAACATGCACACCCGGTGTTATGTTTGTAACCTAAAGTTCGTAAAATCCTGCACCTACTGCAGTAGTAGTTGTAGCACTCACTATATCAAACATTTTCACACTACATTCAAAATCCAGATGTTAGCAGGCACTAGTGTTTTTTTTTGTTTGCTTTTTTACTTATATTGAAAGAGTTTAGATGTCAAAGAGCTACATGTGCATGAAGTTATTAAGAAATCTGATGTTTTTACAGTCTCAACTTAAGAAAATGATCCTGATGATATCATGCTGCATTACAAACTTAAAATGTAAGGTGTGTATATGATTTTATCTGTGGCTGGGAAGCTATAAAAGCCATAATTGTTTGCATTATGGGATTTTTATGGGATATGTAAAAGTGCACATGGTTAATCTGCCTCTAGGTTGCTATACTGAGCTTAGAAGTTTGATGGTAATATTGGTCAATAAACATTTTCCAGAGCTGGTCAGCACAAAACGTGAATGTGTAAATATTCACTGAAAGATATGCTTGGTAAAATTATTCTTCATCTTTTCAGAGCTCTTGCACATGTAATCCGCCATCCGGCCTCAGATCATACAGATGACATCGGACTCAGCCAACAATATGAGAACATACAGACCGGATTGACACTTAACAGTTTTTGTAAGTAGCTCATCACCTTCAAACAGGCATTTATGATGGAGAAGATGAGTTCCATGCAGGGAACCTGTTAGGCAATGCTTAAATGCTGCCAGTGATCCCAAATTATGGAGGTATTTAGGATTATTTGATAAAAAAGAACAAGTTTGCATCATAATAAAGATTTTGCAAGAACATTTTTGACACTGCATAAAAAATACTTATAAATTAGTGGATCAAAATGTTGCTGCTGTTACATAATCTCAGCTGCAGGACTCATATAAGATGTATTTTTTCACTAGTCATTGTCAGTTGGATCAACAATTGGACATCTCATTAATCAGAAAGCAAAGACCATGGAAAATGTGTTTACCTATAACATAAAAATGTACTTTGATATTAATTTAAGCTTTTTGTAAAATGAATGGTGGCAAATTTCCTGCTGCCTTAATAATGCTGGCAATTTTATTCAAGATAAATAATTAAATTAGCCTTTTGCTAAGTGTACAAAAGCAATCTGCTTGGATCACTTCAAACAACCTTCTTGCTGATATTTCAGTTTGGTCCTTGACTCATGTACTAAATGTAGATGTTTTTGCCACTTCAATCCAGACTGCAAACATATGGGTCTTACAACCTTCATCAACCTTTAATTTTTAGTCTTACAAATAAATTTTAGGTTTATAAATAAAAAGTTTACATTTTATACATCACGAATTTCTATTTCTGAATGGAAAGTTAACGGTGATTTCTCTATTTTTCATTTATTCACGGTGTTATTCTTCATTTGATTGTGTAATAAAGACACGAAAGTAACTCAGTAGCAACCATTTTAACTGACCAGTGGGTGTGGACCGCATTACAAACTGAATGTCATTTATGAATTTATTAATCCTTCTTTTATTTATCAGTATCAGGACCTACACAAACCCACAAAGATGTGCACACACACGGATGAGTTCTTATGCTCAGCCTCCATCTTTGCTCTTGGATGAATACAGCAAATGGCATTACACTGAGAATTTTAATTTAGCTTTATTTTTTTTTTCAATTTAAGACAGCCTTCAGCAACATAATTTAGCTACTTTTGAAAGCTGAAGATGAATTTATACAAAGAAGATGGTGTTGTAAAATGTAGTGAAATATTTGAATAATTATTTTCAAAGGTATGACAACTGGTTAAAATATACCATAATTATTAGATATGCATGAGTTCTGTTTTTTCATACAAGGAAGCTAAAAATAAGTGCTCCAAAGATGTAAACACATAGTTTTTTTTCTATTACAAAACTACAAGCAAAAGCGGCTTTAAAGACTTAAGAAAATATTTTATAGCATTCTTAGGGATGTTTGCTATCTGGTGGCAGCAAATGTTATTTAATATGGTTCAATTAATGAAGAAAACCCACACTGCCATTTTTCTACATGTGAGCTACTGTTTGCTAAATGTGACCGCCACAAGCCAATGTTGTTCATGAGACCCATAAATGTGATATCTGCTTTTTATTTTTATTTTTTTATCAAATTAATGCAATTATCTAATATCAGACAATAAACATATAATCACTTTATAGATAAATATTTGTCTATTATCAAATGAAAACCATCATATCGCTGGTTTTCTTGGTCCATCAGCATCACAAAGAAACTGGAAGAATGTTTAATTTTTGAGTGAAGCTGACAGCAGTGCTCCAGGTTCTTCTTTATTTTTATAATTATTTTGATACTGTGCTGTGGTCCGATCATACCGGCATGATCACAGATCCAAGAATAATGTCTCTTCCCAGCCCCCTACACAAGGCTTCTCTTCACTTGGTTTAATTACATTAAGCAAATATTTAGCATTCCCATTTTATAGCCATCAATACTTTTTAACGGAGCCTTTGAAGTTAAGATATATTGTTAAAGCAACTGTCTCCAGTTACAGACTTTGACCATTCTTCTTCTAACAATTGAAGCTTCAAAGGTGTCACTAAGGTTTATTTTAACTGGTTGAGACACTTAGATTGAAGGTGAAGTTTAAATATGCTAATTATTTGTCCTGAGAGCATCAAGGACCTTTTCTTTTTATAGTCAACCTTGATAAAAATCATCTTGACAACATAATGCCAAACATCTTAAATGAGAGAAGGGGGGTCAGCTCAGGCACATTTATCTATTTATTTTAAAAGCCAGCACATTTTAAAGATTCTGTTGTACTTTGAAGCACGTGCAATTACAAAATTTATTTAGAAAAAAATCCCACTTCTCTTGTCCAGTGGTCTAATCCTATTTGCCTTCTTCTTTTTGTGAGAAACCTTCATTACACATGACAATGATGATAATGATGATTGCATAGATGATAGTCTTTAATAACATGGAAAAAAGTCTATAAGTTCAAATGCTTATAGAAAATATAGTTTTTTTAATCTGCATTTGGAATGCATGTAATTTACTCACAATCAGTTTACATGTTGTGGATGACCATCATATCACCACAGAGGTCACAAGCTAGATCTTAATGAATTAAGACTGAAACCTTTGATAAAAGGATGAGGGAATAATAACATACAAAGATGAGAAAAACCTGTCATTATTTCAAAAGCAGTCTATAAGCACATGCCTATAAATGTAAATTCAGTTGAGACTTTACTACAGTGAAGAAAAGAATTATTCTACTTTACTTCTATTTTGGGACCTTGTACTTGGAGACCCAGTATGCAAAGTCTCCGCAGAGATGAGAGGAATTCTGTTTTTTTTTTATTTCAACAGTGTAGTGATGATTGTTGTTTTTTGACAACAATCCATGAAAAGTTATAAGAGGTGAGAGAATTTTTTTCACATTTAGATCTGTCATGCGCATCTGTACGTTCTGTAGTGCAACTGTATAAAGCAGTGATTGAGCCACCCAGAGAGAACCCTTGTTTTCTCATTGGTTGACTGTCAGAAATGTCAGAAATCTTTTTAGACTGAGCTTTTCTCTTTGTGAAATGGGATGCTTTGGCTGCCAGTACTATCATGCATCTGTCCGGACATCTGTGTAAATGGGGCATTTGTGAAAGATTGACTCTCCTTACTCCTCTTCTTACACCTGAGAGTCAGCCAGACAGAACAAGGTCTTCTTTCACTGCAAACACACCTCTGACGCAAAACAACCATTTCCTCACTAGATAGAAATATATCTCATCTGAATCACCTCTGATGACAGCTAAGAAACAGATACGACATGTAGAGTCTATGATTCTATATCCACCTGCCATTTACTATACTATTAAATATGGCTCAAACCTTTGAGCAGATATTTACAGACATCCTGTGCAGATACCTTCAAATATTTGGATAGTGACAGAAAGGTGGCATGTGGCTTCACTCCTAAAATGTTAGCTATTTACAAATGATTAACAGAAATCTTCACCCCAAGTTGCCTTAAGGCACTAGACAATGAGTATTAAAGATAGAGTCCAATCCAAACCAGTTGTAATTCAGTTAATTGTAATACAATTATGATCAAATTGAATTAAATTAATTATGATCAAAATTAGTCCAGCTGTGTGTTCATAAAAAGTAAACCAACAGGAACAGGAAAGGAAACCAACAGATCGCACGGACTCAGCTTTTTTTTTCTTTCTTTTTTTTTTTCTTCAACCACCCATATTTAGCATTGAAAGACCAACAGCCTCAAGTGGCTAGGGGAGAAAAAACCCTCCCTTTTAAGAGAAAGAGAGGTGTGGGGGAATGGCCATTATGGAATGGTCCCCAGCAGCCTAAACCTATAGCACCAAAACTAAAGGGATGGCTATGAAACAAGCTAGCTCAAGCTATCTAGTTTTATACTACTGGAAAGTTTTAAGTCTAATCTTAAACTTAGAGAGAGTGTCTGCCTCTTGAACCCAAATTAGGATCTGTTTACACAAGGGTGGCTCTACACTAGCTAAGCGGAGCTGGTTAGGGGTTGTTTTCAACAATGTAGGGCCAAGTTTCCAATTAAGAGAGCCTCGCCTCCACACCCACAAGAAAAGCAAGTTTGTTATATGTGCCACTATTATTAAATGAGGCAAAGGAGTAGCTAAACATCTGATCACCGAGCATGTGTACACAGGACACAAAGTAAGAAATATAGCAGCCATGTTAATCTAGAAGTAAGTGATAAAGCAGCCAATGATTCTCAGACATTATGTGCTGTAGCAGAACAAATAGTGTGTTAAAGTTAACAGCGTGAATGTGCAACTAGAAGGAATTTAATGATATTCAATTAATCAAGAGGAGCTAGCACAGAGCAGAAGTGAACAGGAGTATGTCTAATATGTCTTTTACGCTAATACACAGAAGCCATTATAATTTGAAGTGGGATAATAGTTTCAGGACATACTGCCATCTGGTACAGCTGCAAAAATCCTACAACCAATTCACTGAGTCAAGAGATGCAATCTGAAAGAGCAGGTGTGACAGTGGGTGCATTGGAATGCCTCCCTGCCAATAAGGCTGTAGGCATGAATAGAAATAAAGGTATATTGATTTTCAATCCAACATTTTAATCCTAAAATAATGTAATAAGGGCAGTAAATGGTAAAACTGAAAAACAGATTAATGTTTGAAATGACCTTACTGTGCCATTTAAACAGTGCCAACATTACTCCTTTGTATAATTGCACATCCTCTTTTGAGTTGTTGGGGCAGACAGGTTATTCTAGTTATCCTTGAGACATTCCCACAGTTCCTCTGCTGATTCAGGCTGTCTTAATGGACTATTTTATGAGACTGACTGACTCCATAGGGGCCAAACATTTCAACTGGCTTAATGAGGGTTACAGGAACTGGAGACCTCTCTAAACAAAAACAACAAACTTCATCTTTTGGCACATTCATTAATTTTTTGTATAATTTTTTTATTTTATTTATGTTTTTAAGGCTAATATGAACTTAGGGCTACATTTTGCAAGTTCTGTTGTCCCGTTCAACTGTTTGTTCGGCTCTAACATGTATAATCTGAACACCATGTAGACCAATGTCCCGTAACGATGGGAGAATACTTGTATAGGAGCAAATAAAGGACTGTGCAAACCGAGCTCTATAAAATTTACTCTCAAAAGATCCTGACACAAAACAGACAGTAAACATTTAGTCAAAGGAACTGTTCAATTAAAAAGACCATAACGATGCTGGGTGCTGCATTTGCTGTGTGTTGGTTGACTCTTTGCGCTAATCGTACTTTAGAAATTTAGCCCTTTGTTTACATTTTGCTGCCATGCTGCAGAAAGAAAAATTTCCTGCTTGCTTAATGTTTCAGCTTAATAATAGTACACACCATTTCATGGTGTGTAAGGAGTTTGTCAACCTTATTTGTTAGTATAAAAGCATATTATGATATAACATAAAAATATTCTTAACAGATGAATGGCATGCTCACCTATAGATCTGACTGATCATGCCAGGTGATTTGCTGATACATTAGATAGCACATCGAGGTAATTGTAACAACTAAATGACTGATTATCTACTCATACATTTCAGATGAGAACAGGTTCAGAGGTTGAATAATAATAGCATGCTATCGACTGGGAAAGAAAATATTTTAATTATATATATATTATATTATTTTCATTAGTAATGAAAATTAGTAATGTAGGCTCTCAGTAAATCAGAATGCCTTTCTCCTTGTACTGTTTATTTTGAGGTGTACAGCTCCCAAAATACTCTCTTAAATCTTTTATGAGTTCCAGGGAGGTGTCTGTGTCTGGAGTGTTAACTCACTTATTTTCCACAACAGCCATGAAGTCTTTAACCTTACAAGTCTCCGGGAGTGACCTACTTTCTCTTAGCAGCTGATACAAAAGCTGCAATGTTTAAAACAGAATCCTCACAAATGACAGTCAGTCAGCATAATATCCAATAAATTATAGAGTGAAACTTAAACAAATACATATATCAGCACTTTGAGTTAGGCATTTTGAAAATATCACTTAATGTAAAGATAAGTGCCAACTACTGGGAAATCTGCTCCCATTTCAAATTCCAGGTGTACATATGTCCCAAGATCATTTGAAACACTGAAGGCATCCAGACAGGCTAAAAAAAAATCTAATATCTTTGACAAATATGAACCTACAGAATAGCATTTGTTAGATGATGGTTATTCAAGTTATATCATATGATAACATTTGAAATATTTGACCTTTAAGTGTATAACTCCATACTGACCTTGACTAAAGCCCAAATGGCTTATAAATTAGGTCTTGAAACTAACTAACTAATATTTCAATAGATTTGCATTGAATTAGCTTACTTGAAAAGAAATTACACTGGACAACTATTGTATGCACTGTTTATATTACAGTATATATTCATGTATCATAGTGTTTCTGCAAAGCATAATGAAGATTTAGATTTAGTAGTATTAAATTACCACTTTGGTTAAAACATTTGAAAGTTACGCTGAATGAGAGACCATGGCCCACTTACAATAAAATGGAAACAGGTCAACAAGCTAAGAAAAATAGCCTGAAAATTTAACACAGATAGATTTGATGTCTGTTTTAAATTAAAAGGGTCGCAGCAGCTCCGTTGCTACAGCAAAATCCTTGACAATGGAGAAGTTTGGAGATTCTGTGTAAAGCTTCTATTGATTAACCTCAAAAATCCCTTTTGTGACTAACTTGAACCAGCTGTTGGTTTTAGAACCTTTAAAAGCAGATCTGCGTTTGCATTGGCCAGAGAGCCACAATAAAATCACAGTATTTTTCTGGAACTCCAAGTTTGAATATTGTCTGTTTTTATAAATATAAAAATATATATGCTTTTATTTTTATTTTTCGAGCGCATCCTCCTAAAGCACATCAACGGAGCTATTCCTGCTGGCCTGAACAGCCTGCAATTACAGGGAGAACCGTTGTACGTAGGATGCTGTCTCGATTGCACTTCACACGGCCCTGACTCACCTGCAGCATTCCAACACCTATGTTAGGATGCTGTTTGTGGACTTCAGCTCAGCCTTTAACACCGTTCTCCAGGACATGCTGGCCCAGAAGCTCCACATCTCCTGGATTAGTGACTTCCTCATCAGCAAGCCCCAGTTGGTGAGGGTGGGGAAGTCAACATCTTCACCACTGATCCTCAACACTGGAATGCCGCATGGTTGTGTGCTCAGCCCTGCCCTCTTCATACAGGACTGCCATCCACCCCACTAACATGGTGGTGAAGTTTAGATACCACTGTGGTGAGTCTCATACCCAACAATGATGAGACCCATTACAGAGAAGAGGTCCAGAGCATCAACAAGACAAGGGAGGTCACAGTACATAGGAGGTCCAGGAAGAACACGCTCCCCTCTGCATACACGGAGAGTGAGTGGAGGGGACAAGAGGAATTTAGAATGGGTGCTGAGGACAGCTCAGGGGATTGTGGGCCGCCGTCTAATTCTTCTGGACTCCATCTACACCAACCAAGTACAGAAGAAGGCCAGACGTGTTGCAGCTGACCCCACCCACCCGGACAATGCACTGTTTGTACTGTTTGTACAGGGAATATAAAACTACCACAAAAAGACTCACACCCAAGCCTCCACAGTCACACACATTGAAGATTCACACCTTTACTTAGAAGGTCGTTAAGGTCACTCGTGTCAACTGATTAGCCTGATCATTGTGTACATTTTTCAAGTCACTGTCACATATAAGTTGTTTGCCTGGTAACCAAAGCTGTTTTGGTCACAAGGTTCAACATGTGAATTGTTGTGAAAGAGTCTCACGAGATGAGTCAAGGCTGCATTTTAGGTGCAGGAAAGTGGATATCTTAGCCCACTTCCACCTTTCAGAGATGCAGTGTTTCCCCTACCAGGCAGGGTGGGGATATCTCGCATGCCGTTGATTGTTGATTGTCTGGTTTCTCCTATAAAGAGGCTTGGGCACCCCTCACTGTACTGCATTGCACACTAGCTTGTGTTTGAGAGTTTTGCTCTTTGCATGGACCAGCTTCTATCTGATGTTTTTGTTGGGTTTGAAATGAACTGGAGTTTCTCAGACACTCCTGCAACATATGAAATAACATTCTTGTGCCTTTCTTTCTGTTTTTACTCTGTCCTAATAGAGGCCTTCTCAGCCCAATGGTGTAAAATTCTGACTAGAGTTTGTATTCCAGTAGGTGGTGTGTGGGTCAAAAAGTAGAAATTGATCTATTCATGATCTCACATTACCGATTATAACTGAGGGAAGAAATGTGTAGAACTTTTTCCTCTTTGCTTTCTGTATTGGTCCTGACCTACATCTTTGACATCTCCTCTTTAACTAGTCTGGATTTGGGGATTGTATTAACGAGTTGTTCTTGGAGCAACAGGGGATCATCTTGTAGCTGTCACTAGTCCCTGGGGAGACAGGGAAACTTGGGCATCTTTCTTTTCTTATGTCCCTGCTCTGAAATTTTCCTTTTGTCTTTTTTCCTGTGTCCAGAAGGAACCATGTTCTAAAGTAATCTATTCATTTGATAAAGCTTTTTTAAGGTTATTGTTTTATAATATATATTTCACCCAAATTCTGTGATTCAGGAGCTTGTTATAAAGGAGTCCCAATTAAAGGGCAAAAATAATTGGGCACCATCAGTCCTTTGCTGTTGATACTGTAAATCATGTCCTAAAACTGATCTTATTCAATTTACTACTGTCATAAAGTGTGGTGAAGTGTAAGATTTGTTCGATCTGACCTTTGCATCACGTCATGAGACAGCATCAACAATTTCAGATTTGCCAAATTAAATTAGCACAGTAATAAAGTTTCTTGCTGACCAGGGGAATTAGAGCTTAATTAACCTATTTTCTGTGTTAATGATGTGTTTTTACTTAGACACATTCTAGACCAAGGACTAATGGTCTCATCTCATTTAAAACTTTGTAAACCTATGCCATCAACAACAATAGCGATTAGTTAATAGATAATATTAATGTCTGGGTTAATGATACTGGAGGCACTGTAGATTAGTACTAGCACTTGCTCTGATTTATGACTCCTCTGATAATTGGCTTTGTGAAAAAGATGAGTCTTTATTTATAACCTTTCACATTTAAAATATTGTGATTCTGTAAGATGGTGGGATTAAATGAGGCATAAACAGCTTACTAATGAATGGCTACAACTGTCTCCATCATGTATTGGATTCATATACATGTTGACATCTCTATACCGATATGCTTATAATGCAACACACACAGCAGTCCTTAAACTGCCGCCTATTTGACTAATCTTCTTTAAACTGAGCAAGAAGAAGACACTCTGAACATCTGTACATGCTGTCGTGCCAACAGGCAGGGGGCCAGTCTATTTGCTGTGCACCCTTTAATTTACCAGATGTCTACCATAGGATTAAGTTCAGTGCCACAAAGAGCAGTCATGATTCTCCAGCTGGGTCCCCAGAAATATTTCTTCAAGGGAATTTGACACTACCAAGTAAAAAAATAAAAAAAATAAAAATACATTCATCCATCAAGTCGATTTGCTGCATGCAATTTGACTTTATGCTGCAGTCAAATTAAAGCAACAAGTTTCCTGAAACAAAAAAATATATACACTGTGTATTTATTTCCATCACATCTTAGCTAATTAACACATAAGAAGCTGAATGTGTCATTGCAAAGTGTTGCTTGTGTATTTAATTTAGGTTCTGTTGATCCAAAAATGTGAGTAAAACATAACTGAAAGAAGAAAATGTGTCTCAATTTCTGTAATAATAACATATGTTTCTCTTCCTGTAGACAACAGCCAGATGAACAACGCAGCTCAATCACCAACTTTAATAAGCCAGCCGTATCCAGAAGTTGGACAGATCACCAGCCCATATGAACAACAGATGCCTCTCAAGGATCTCAACAAGTACGCCACTCTCAAGGCTGTGGGTAAGATGTTATTTATAAGGAGCCATGAAAAAAGAAAGAGCAGATGCAGTTTGCCATTTCATCTAATAAGGTTGTGATAAAATACTTCATCATTTAATCAGGATTTGCCTGCATCACATATGGAGTTTACTAAGCAAACTGGAGGCATCACAATTTCCAGCTAAAATCCTTCTAAAGATGTTATTTGGAATTTAAATATCGCTAAATGTCGTTAATATCATATTACACACTGCTTATCTCAACAGATAGTAAACATGTAATCAAAATATTCTGCCCGCCTTACTTATCATTAAGCTTTACCAGCATCCCTTTTTTATGGCTTAACATCAACAGTATGTAAGACATTTGCCTTTTTTTCTATAAATAAGAACAGTTTGTTTGAAGTTCTTTCAAGTCTCTGCCTTACAGAAATTCTTGCGAGTTAATCCATAGTCCATTAATGCCAACAGAGAAGGGAACTGAGAGATTATTTATGGAAACAAGTTTTGTTTTTTTTCTCACTAATTTTGAAATGTCTGCAAGTAACACAAAGTTAGCACCACTTCACAATGTGGCACTAAATCATTTTTCTTGTTTTTGTTATTATTGCAAATTTTAAACAACAAACACAAAAACATGGTTGTTTTGCCAAAGTATGTAAATCAAAACAGCTTCTCGGTTACCACATTAATGTACAATGTAATACTGGTATACTGTATGGTTAGTAGGTAAAATTCTTTAAAGGATTTCTGCAGTTATTAAAATAGGAGCGATAGCCACAGATGGTAGTGAAAGTCACACCGGTAAGAAATAGGTGAAACATTCATGCATACTCAAGATTTATTCACTAACGCCTGCGATACAATAAATACAAACTTAAATTTCAGTGGTTGCTAAGGTAAATGATATCCCATCTTGTTTTAATATTTATGGCCGAGAATAAAAGTTTTATATTAAAGCCAAGCCCTTCATTTTCAACAACATCAACATTTTTTAAATCTTCTTTATATAGGCAGAGACTAAAAAATTAAGGAAAAGACCTATAACCCGTAAACATCAGAGAGTGTGGTGAATTTATTTGTAGATCTGTTTTGATGCCATTAGCACAATAAGATGCAAGTCTTTTTATAGATTCTACTTGAATCTGTTAACTGGGTTTGACAAACCTGGCAGTGGAATCAATGACAGCTATGCATGTGTATAGTAGGTCACATCACAGCTCACAAGCTTTGTGGTTCACAAAAACACTTCACTTACCTCCTGATGTACCATCAAGCAAACTGATCATTGGGGTAAATTTAAATGAAGCAAAATGTATCAGATGAAACCTGGAATAGCACAATCACAACAAATATATGGGGCATTGTGGATAGGATAAAGTTTACTGCATACTGAGAGCCTCTGTGGTCCAAATGCATTAATCTTATAATTGTTATGTTGGCTTCACTGAACAGCAGTGAACTATCTCTTGTCTTTATTTATATACCATCTTTGATCCAAAGCATAAATGTAGTTTCTAAAAGAGAGGCCACATCAGATGTTATCTGGGAGACATTGATTAGGTTAAAATGAAAACAACAACAAAAAAAAAAGATTAACCTTTAACATTAGGAAAAATAAAAAAAACACTAAGGCCACACAAACTTTACATGCTCAGGTTAAAAAATTCTGTTTTCACATGCTGCCTGTACCTGACTGAGAACATCATATGAGATTATTGAGATCATTGTGATTTTTTATATTTCCATCAAGGCTTTAAATGTAGATTTACTTCTTGCAATAAATTCTTGCATTAAATTATGTGGAACTACAACAAATTGTTAAACACTATTGGACTTCAATGGCATACTTTATATAGCAAATATCCGTGTTTCTTGAGCATTAATTATGTGATCGCTAATGCACAAAACCGCAAGAAACAGAGGTGGTGGTCCGAAAGGCACATTTTGGCTACCAGGGCAGCTGGGGCTACACATGTAGCTTATTACCACCAAGCATGGATAGATAGCAAATGAGTAATTGATTCACACTGTAAAGCACTTTGGGTGCCTTGAAAACCCCTATATAAGTCAAATAATAAGAATAAGAATAATATTGTTGTTGTTGTGCCCAACTTTTTGATTGTGCTACATTTGTTTTGTTTTTTCTAGATGCTTTAAAACAAAGAATCATATACTTCTTTTGAGAGACTTATATTTCGATGCATTTAGTTTTGGATCCAAAGACGCTGTTTAAAGGTATATTATTGAGCAAAACTGAAACTACCTCATTGTTTATTAATGCATTTGTTAGCAGAGAAAATGAATGACACCTACCAAAGCAACCGACTGAAAGCAATTGAGATGACAACCAAGGGCAGCCTTCCAATGGAAGGTGTGGATATGGAACCAGAGCCCAGCAATCCTTACAGCCCACCCAGACAGCTGTCTAGGAAGCAGAATGAACAGAGGTACAAAAGTCCCAGTAGCTACAGCTCCCAGTCACTGTCTTGCAGTTCCAGCACTGCAGCCAGTCCAGGAGTGCTAAGACCCTGGCAAAGCAAGGACACATTGGGACACCGACAAAGCTATGGCACAAAAAAACTCTGCATCATAGAAAAGAAGCCATACAACACTAGTTACATGCCTCCACAGCCATACTTTGTTACCAACAGCAAGACAGAGGTGACAGTATGAGAACCTGTCATCATCAGGGTTAAAATGCATATGCATGTAAGAAAGATTGTAACTGCTCACTAGTGTTGCAAGAAAGCAGCATGGACTATAATACCTGCATATGTGTTCGGGATTGGGAGCAATTAGGTTGCAATCTAACGGTGAATTGTACGGGACTCTGGGCCAATAAATGTGTTTCAGAAAGGGCATACTAATGAATATGTTGTGTTTGATGCTCACATAATCCAACTGCTGAAGTTACATAACTCATATATCTTGGTGTTAAGATATGACACATTAAGCACTGTTGTCGGTAAATATCAAAGGACTCAAAGTCTTCTCTGTAAGAACATGTCTGTATAAAATTAGAGTTGAGCAGCCTGTGATTGATGTATTAATTGTCTGACTATAGATGAAACGTGTCACTACAATGCAGTAAATGTTTTAATGTCAGTACTGATCACATGCTGAAAGGTATCAATTTAATCATTAACTTTTTTGTTTCTTACACTTACCTGTATCATGTTCTTAATCTGAACCCTCTCAAATATTTCTGACATTTGCGCTGTACTAAAAAAATTCTCAAAAGTTCACTTTAAGTAAGAAATGTTTCTAAGTAAAAGGACTAGAAATATCAGTTAATCTGCTAAGCTAGCTGCGATAGTGTGTAAAATGTCAGTTACAGCAGATTACACTGATTTGCACATGCAGTAAAGCTTTATTTAAGATCATGTCAGCTACTGAAACTGAAATAATTTTCTTTTTCAATTTTGAAAAATATATGGAGATTTTTTTTATTTTATGCCATGACGTGTTTTTATATGCTGTCTTCCTGCAGCATTAAAAACAGCAATTCTGCAATTGAAAACACTGCAAAATCTCTGGATACCCAATCACACATTAAAATACATTATAGGTACATTTGTTTGCATGTCCATGGTGAAGAAGTGTCCCACTGAACACATCAAAGTTGGGCAGTTTTACCACTGTGACAGTTTCACACCATGTAAAATGAGAGAAGATTTTAAAAGAATGTCATTGATATGTAGAGGGACAGAAAGTGTAATATTTTCACAATTATTCAGCCTCTTATGTGAAACTGCTAAGCTTTTTTTTCTTTTTTTTTTTCCTAGTTTTGTTTTTACTGTGGACCAACGTATCAGTGATGGATTAATGTTTAATGTTTAATTCAGACAGGTCAAATTCATTTTACAAAAACATACATATACACAACAACATAATTGTATCCAATTGACATGTCGGAAAAGGGGTACATAGAAGTAGAACTTATTTATTCCTATCCTTCACCCATAATTAATAATTACACTTTACAATCATCCTGCTTTCCAAATTTAAAACACATAAACTATTTGATATTTACATTAGTGCACATGGCATGGGTGACTCCATCAATACTAAAAAAAATAAGTTAGAGGTTTTGAATCAAACTATGGACGCACCAAACTGTCACCCAAATTAAAATAAATTAAAATAAATAAAAAAATTGGGACCTTATTACACTATAACGTAAGGTTTTATTGTACAAATGTGATGCATTGCAAATGCAAATTATAATGTGATGCATTGTGATACATATAATATGATACATTTTATTTTTTTATTTTTTATAGTATTTTACTTTATTAAGAAATGTTGTGACCTAGAAATATTGGAGCAAAATATATTTTATGGAGATCAGAAACTGCCTGTGACTGTGTGCAGACTGTGTGCAGACTGTGCGTGTGTGTGTGTTGCTTTTGGTTAAAATGTTAAATGGACTGCACTTATATAACACTAGTTCTAGTCATATGTTGGCCACTCAAAGTGCTTTTACATTATGTCACATTCACACACATCCATACAGCAGTTGTTAGATACTAAGTGCTTTCTCCAATCACTCACATTCATACCCTGATAGATTGGGATAAGGAGGCAACGTGGGGTTCAGTGTCTTACCCAAGGACACTTGGAAAAACCTGGAATGGATCTAGCAACTTTCCAGTTGGCAGATGTCTGCTGTTTCTCCTGAGCTACAGCTGCCCAAGTGGCCCATTTTATCATGTACCTGTGGTTACACATATGGCCTAGCTGTCTTTTGAAAATTAAAATGAAAATTATATAGGCTGTATGCACCGCTGGGACTAGGAGACTGTAGACACAAAGACATAGTCCTGTTTGGTTTAACTGTGCAACATCAACAATATCAGTGTCCTCCAATTGTATTGTCTGTGTGACCGTTTTCACCACAAAATGTATCACATTATACTTTGACGTTTCACGTTTTTACAACTAAATTTATCATATCATAACCTGATACGTTTCACCTTTTAACAATAAAACTATCATGTTATAACTTGATAAGATTGTACTTTATTCGGGTAACCGCTCTAAGCTTCCATAGAATACATATGCCGCAATCCGGATTATTCTTTTTCACAGAATATATTGCTTATTTCAATACCAATACCAAACCACTGTTAGCAGTTCTCTGCAGTAAAAAATAAATAAATAAAAAAAGAAGAGAGAAATAATTAAGCCTGCCTGCAGTCGACATGTCATCTACTGAAAACAAATAGCCAATCATGAACTGAAACAAACAACATTTTAATTCCTAAATCTTTTCATCCAGCCCCTTGATTTCTTTTAGAAACAGGGTTGTAAATTACTCAGTTTGTTCGAGAGAAATTCTAAAGTTTTATTTATTACTCTGCTCCTAAAATAGAGAGAACTCTGTAAGTGTTATTGTTAATTTAAACCACTTAAAACCCATCTAATAACCCATATATGCGGCTAATGCATTGTCACTTGTCAATTTTTTTTAGTGTTCGGTGTATAAGTTTGAAGAAAAACTCATTGCCAACAGAAATCTCAATAATACATAGCAAACTAAACATTCAGTAGGTCCAGAGTAAACATTGTCTTGTTTTGGTGTAATAGTCCTTTTTATTATTAGTGATTGTTCTTGGACATGCAGAAGTATTAATACAGTGAACACTGCTCTTCTTAGTAATCCACATTACTAACAGCCATTTTCAGTGTGCAGATAGTGAGTTTCAGTCTTTGTTGAACTTCTTGCTTCTTGTCAAACATTTGTTATTTTTGTAACTTCAGTTCTGATTCTTAAATTTAATGACTGTATTTGCTCTAAGTAGCCTAAATACAGGTGGCAGTTACAAGTGGTTTGAATGAATGTATTATTTCTTTGTTTCTTCACAAATAAATGAGCCCTTTAAATACATTTGATCCTTGCATCCTGGTATACATCAATTTTATTTCTTTGTTTCAGTAGGTAAAGGGACTTTAGCGGGTTATCGGGTGCAATTGATTCTGCCAAGTCTGATTCATGTGGTTAATTATTTGAAGCAGAAAATGCAAAAAGAAATGATAACTACCATGGTATATTTATGTATCCTTAAATTTGAATAAAACCAAACTAATATTAAATTTTCAAAGAAAGACTATAAATTATGTGCATTGATGGGTTGGGTTGATTGGGTAGTGTTCACATTCTCACAGAATTGACTATATCAGCACTGTACTTAATTTACTGTTATTTGAAATCAGACATTTATTCACCAACAATTATTATATTGTCTGTGAATTACAATTGTTTTATTTCATAGTCAACAATATTAGATCACTGTTATTAAACAATAGCGTATTATAATTACGCAGAGAAATTTACTATTATTGCTGATGTTGAAAATGTAATTTATATAATAACTGTTTAAACTGCATAATTCAATAACAAAAAAATTGCTGTATTTTTTTTTATATCATGTTAAAGTTTAAAAAAGCCAAAATGATGAGGTCCAACACAATCCAATATGGCTTTTATTTAATAATCAGAATATGCATTTTATCGTGTACTTGCTCTGATCAGTGTTGTTATGTATCTTTCTGTATAAATGTAAATTGTTTTAGATCCCCTGTTGAAAATGACCACAACCATTGTGTGTAGGCAGTTCACACCCTCCACTTATCAGTTTAAATATTTTTAAACTTTGTTTATGCTGTAAAATATAATTTCCATACTGCAAGTGTCTTGAAAAAAACCTTGACTTCCTAAAATGGCATTTTTGTTGTAATAAATTACCTGAAACTACAGAAAAGGTCTTTGTTTTGATTTACTTGTAGTGCTTTGAATTATTTTTGGTGGGGCCTGGGCGAACATTCAAGGCCTTTAAAAACTTTCTAAATGTGTAACGCCTCTACAGCTGCTTTAATAGTGTCACAAGGTTTGTGCAAAATAATACATATACAAATACAAGTAATACATATAAAAGTATGTAAAAATCTTCCTCCTAAGACCTCAAGGTGCATTGCTGACCTTTAGCTAGCTAGCCATCACCAGATTTTATTTCTCTTATTACAAGCTATATCCTTTATTAGTTAATTATCATGGTTGAGTGGGTATGCACTTGGCCATTTTTGACCAATGAGTTCAGACTGATCCACCTTTTAAGACAGCCATCATAAAGGTGTTTAAGAATTATTGACATTTGGTGGTAAAAATGGGTACATTAATTACTTCAAAGGTCAACCACAGTTGTGAATGGACAGTGGCCGTCAGATGACTACACTTAAGGTAACAACCATTAAATTGTGTACATGTCATACTGTCTTGACTATGTGCATATTAAGACATTACTTTTCCCAACTGGTGGTCTAGCACCTATCAAACAAAGCTGGCACTGCAGTTATAAAGCTCAGAGGGTTCTCACTTCACACATAGAGCTGTTTGTCCATTCAGAGATGCCGTAGAAAAATGGTGGCACAAATATGGCAACTGCCATGTATATATAGTCATCAGTCAGTCAGTCAGTACTCCCATCTCCCCCTGGGTGGGGTGGGGTGGGGTGGTTGGCAGTTCATCTCAAGCGTGGGTCCTCTGGGAGCTTAAAAGTCCTACACATTATCTTAGCTGTTCCTAGGACTGCACTTTTCTGGATGGAGATGTCTGATGTTTCTAAAGGGATCTGTTGGAGCCACTTCTCTGGTGCGGGGGACATTGCCATAGAAATGTACAATAAAGGGTTGATGCTTTATGGCGGAGCCTCGAACCGCCTCACCCAGCCGCCATCTTGCCACAGGCTTGCTCTATGTGATCTGCACAAACGCAAATACTTATTTCGCTGAAATCTTAATGGATTTATAAACGGTTTGGTTTCTTACAAAAGTTATTAACGTAACTATAATTATAGATACTTGAACATGTTGAAATTGATGCTTTTGTCTTTGAAAAATTACGTACACATGCTGCATAATTGTGTCCTCCATCAGAAGGCACAGTAAGGCTCATGAAAGCGGCAGAGCGGCTCATGCGCCAGGCATCAGCAAGTTCCAGACAATCACAGCCCATCAGACTGCTGGTGGTCCTGTCCATTGCACAGAAGAGGATCGGGTTGGAGGATGTTTTTGCTGGAGAAGCTCATCGGCTACACAAAGTATGACATAGACAGTTACCACCATATGCTGCTGACATTAGTTGTGTTCCTGTTTTTAAGCTAAGGCTGCACCACATTGCCAAGATGACGACACTTAGCTTTCAGAGAAACAGCAAGCACCAGAAGCTCAACAACACAGTCCTGTTCACCAGGAATCAGCCTAGCAACATTAGAAATTAAACACTCGCGCACACACATACCCTACTAGCGTATTAGTTGAGGTTAAAAGGGTCAATTAGCATATATTCGAAATATTTAGGTAAAACATTTAGATTTAGATATAAGATTTAACTTTTAGATTTAAG
>JBAMHW010000023.1:18766033-18776991 GCA_037177495.1 Rhadinocentrus ornatus
ATGTTCTGTTTGACCCTTATATATGTGGTTAACAGTTATGTTAAATGTAGGAAAAATGTGCTAAATGTGAGAAAAGTAAGATAAATAATAAAAATGTGTCAGGTACAACTTTTATACTACATTTTTACATATGACACCCCATATGTTGTTGGAATGTTTTTTCTTAAAATTATTATTATTTTTCACTTTTGTTTTACAAAAGCATGTAATGTGATTGCTGAGGTGTAGTTTGTGTTGGTTTAAAGTTTTCTCTCGCTCTGCTATGCCCTCTGTATCTGTCTTTCAGTAAAAACTGAAGTTGGGTCATTTAATTGTATATCAGTGTAACTCGGAGGCCTGTCATGTCATATCTCACACCACAAACACAGGGTTATAACAGGAAAGGTGACTGCCGGCCGTATACCAATGGCACATTAATTTACCGAAATCTACCGCATATCAGCGCAAAGCTGCGTTTTTCAGCTGCCAGAAGCCGTTTGAATCATTCGATAGCGTATATCATGTGTAGCACATAGCATCCGGTTTTGAAATTTAAAGTTTTAAGCAAATAGTCTAGCTAATGAAAATGTTTGATAATGATTCAATAGGTGAAGTCAACTCACCTTAGTACAGAGCCAACTTTAGTTTTTCACAGATACAAACAGATAAGATAGCATTTAGATAAACTGATACATGGATTAATGGATGGATATAGTTTTGAAACTTATCTTTAGCTTCAATTTCTTGTAAATTTACTTTGATAGACTATAGTGGAAATTCTGTTAGATGTGGTCATAAAGGTGAATTATTATTATTTATTATTAACCTTTACTTATACAGATAGTCCCACTGAGACACGCAGTCTCACTTTTACAAGAGAGACTTGTTTACCTTACTTAATATGCATGTATTTGGATGCCACCTTCCACCTAATACATTGTTCATTTTGCTTGTTGAACATGGGAAAAACCTGCATACAGAAGAGATTAAACCCTGCAAGGCAAGTTACAAAGGAGCAGAAGAGACAGAGGGAGAGCAATGTTTTCATGTCCCTCTGAAATGTTATGGTTTATTGTCCCACCCAAAAATAATAAAATGTTTTGTTTATTTTTTTACCTCTGGGCAGAGGACATACTTTCATCACTTTATTTTTTACTCTAGTTTTTCACTTGTTAGAAAATTTAATGCAGAGACTTTTACTGCAGATTACTGTTTACGTCTTGCCTCTCAATGAAAACTTTAGTTTTCTTAACCCTCTGGGAGCGCCATCATTTTCATGAAAATGCCAGGAGACATTTTTGTTAATTAGCAAATCGTGTTTCCTACCACCAAGGTGGTTCCCTTTGGAAATTAAATCGGCACAGTAACCCAATTCAGTCAGACAGAGGGGCATAGATGTGTGCTGGTCTGAGAAAAATCTTGATCCTACAGAAAAAAATAAATAAATGAGCTGCAATCTTTTTTAAAAATGCTTTAAAGCAGACCAAAAACAGGAATGTACTTTTTACATAAATTAAACATGTTAATTGTTGGAAATAACTCTAAATGCTGTCATTCTGGATTTACATATGGTCTGGTGAGTAAAACAGTATGACTTTTGATAATTCTCAATTCTGGCCCTGACAATTTCTGTCATAAGGTTCAATTCACTTCAATTCAGCTTTATTTGTATAGCACAACTTCACAACATCATCTCAGTACACTTTACAGACAAATCAGTTTGAGCCAAATCGTAATAAATAATAGCCTAGTTAAGAAAAACCAACAGATTGCATCGAATCTTGATTTTAATCCAGTCCCCCATCCTGAGTATGCAAGGAGAGACAGTGGAAAAGAAAAACTACCTTTTAACAAGAAGGAAAAAACCCTCAGACAGAACTCGGCTCAGGGAGGGCAGCCATCCGCCTTGACCCGGAGAGCGAGACCAACAGACACAGGTGTATAAACAGATTCTTCATTGCAAATATAACAGGGTCACCAATACAAATGTTTTCAGTGTAAAAAATAGTAAATAAGAATTATTGTATCAAAACAAATTGTAGCATGTCTTAGATCTGAATTGTGTTTTTTATCAAACCATACAATATTAAAATCAAATCTACTGTAAGTAGGTGCATTTATATGCAATACCATTTGCTACTTAAAAACAAAAAAACAAACAAAAAACAAAACAGACTGCAGCTCCTACTGCAGTTACAATTCTAAATTAGCAGAAACTTATAAAAACTTGCCTGAAAAACAGCTAACTTTCCCATCTGAATCCTAATGCCAAATGATGGGTGACATTTTAGCACTTTACTTGAAAACTACACTACACTACTAGTCATACGTTTGGAAAAACTTATCCAATAAATCCAATGGGACACACACACACACACACACACACACACACAGATAGACAGAGATAAAGTATTATTCATTTAGTTTTATATATACCTCAGCTGGAGTTACCTGGGTACTAAGGCATTTAAGATGTTACAGTAGATTTTCTATTATAGGTGCCTGCAGCTTTAGAAAGCTACAAAATGTTGTACATGTGTAGCAGAGTTTCAGGACAAACATGAAAGTGAAATGAACTTGGAGAACTTTAAGCAGCTCATAGAAACAAACCCTGGCCAAAGTTGATTTTTCCCTCCAACCAAGCAACCACAGCATGATAGAGCTAAATCTAAATCTCTGAAAGGAAACACACAGTTTGAGAGTGAAGGGGCTCCTTCGAGAGAAGTTTCTGCAGCAGAAAAAAATGGAAAATCTTTCATCTTCCTCAATGCAGACAGCAATTTGTCTATGGGAACCTATGAGGTGTCATTTATTCACAACTCATTTATGAGGCTTCTAATAGCCTGAGCTAAAATATTTCACAATATCAACCTTTAAAACACAATAATTTTTGCAAAGAAAATGTTAAAATTTTATATCAAGAATTTAAAAAAAAGGTGTAGCCATCTGTTATCTAGAAGGTACAATATGAACACCATTGTATTCTTGAACTTAATTTGACTGAATTACCTGATTTACACTCTAAGAAAAAAGTCTATAGATATAATGTCCGGGCAGAAAATTACTAGTACATTATTTCTGTTAACTGTACAGACACTTCCGTTAATCTAAAAATTGGATAATTCTGTATTTCCACATATGCTCAGTTGCAGTGGAATGACACCACATTGAAATAAACAGAGTAGTTGCACTAAATTAAATCATTTGCTTTGATTGGTAGCAAATAATCAAATTAAATTTGTTCAAGATCAATTATTAAGTTCTAATCCAACATAATTTCTACTCTCTATGAAACACACAAATTAAAGTTATAGGTGTTGATGCTGGAAATGTCTCCCTCTACTGCCCATTACACTCATGATGCCAACTTTAACAGTAAAACAGAACTGAAATTTCCAACAACATCGTCTAATGAAGATAACACAGGAAGTCAAGCACATAACTCTAAGTTTTAGGACAACAATTACAATAGGTTAAACTCTTGCTGACTATGTATTTCCCATCAGCCTTTGCAGTTTTTGCACACTTGGTACTGTGGATTTGTGAATCTGGAGAAAAGTGTACGGTATGTCATTAGAATACTGCAATATCAAACTTAATAATTGAACTTTAAGAGTGGAAAACTAATCTCAGAAGACTCCAGAATTCAGGACTCCAGATATTAAGTTTTGAGAAGAGCTCTTGTTCCCAAGAATGCAGGTTAAAACTGCTGTGAAAAGCTATAAACAGAAAATTCCGTCACATTCTGACTGTACATTTGGCCCTGTTTTTACAGGCTTTTTCTTGGTGTACAGTTTTAAAAGACACCTACTGAAGCGGCATGAAGTCTGACAGACTCATTTTAGAGGGGAATTAACAATCAACAAACATGAGTCATTTTAGAGAATCCTAAAAATGATGAGTAACCAAGAAAAACTGTTGTCTTAAGTAATTTTAACCATGAGCACAGCAATTTCGCCAGGTTGATCACCATTCAAAATTGTCCATTTTGCTTTATTTAGACACCAGTCAGACATCAGTGTATTTGACATTTAAATTAAGCTGAGGTCACTCAGGGCTGCTCTGCTCCTCCTGTGAACCCATAATATTCTGCTGGGAAACATACATCCTGATATTCCAGTGGATGTTATTCTAACACTTTGCTTTTATTTAAGCCTAATTTCAGATCAGTTACAATGCCCCCATGTCAGTATTTGGTGGTTATAATGTTATAGATCATTTAGTCTGTGTAAGATGAAAGCAAATCATAAGTGACATTATTAAATGAACTTCTCACTAAGGGGTGTTAAATAGCTAAATACTGCAGAACTCTTAATTTGACCACTGTTAATCTAAAAAAATGTTAGGTACTGATGTAAAATCTGATTTTATTTAATTTTATAAGATTTCCTTTTATCTGTTGGGATAACACATTACTTCCTCTTTTCTTTCTGCTCCCCACTCTGCCAACTTCTGGTTTTACCATTAGTAGAAGCAAGCAGAAATTGTTTCCAAGATGAAGGACATTATATATGATAATGTATTCATTCAATTTTCTCGTCAGTGGCATTTTATTCTTTCAGTGCTGGTGGACCATTCAGGTCAGAGACATGGCTTAAAATGTCTTTTTTTTCCCTCTTGTCTGTTTGTGCTTGGAAAAAAAGAGCAGTGCTTCTTTCTTCCACACCCATTATACAGGCCTCTCACCTGTACCTCATGAGCCTGTCAAATGTCCTCTGCAATGATTTAGACCTGAATTGGCATTAACACTCTGACCAATAGAAACTCTTTGACTTCTCTCGAGATGCAAGATTGCAATTTTGAAACCTAACTTTTAACCTAACTTAAATGCAAAATTCAGATCCCACGTTGATTTCAATCTTAAAAAACATTCATTAAACAAAATATTTTTAATTTAATTTTTTAATTTTGAATTCCATGTTATGAAAGCATTTTTTCAGAAATGTTTTTAAATCTGTAATAGGGGGATAAAAGTCAAAATAACTACCAGCTAATGGCAGTATTTTCTGCGTCTGTTGTAAATAAGCATAAAGTAAAGCCGTTGTTTGTTGGGGAGGCAAAGAATGAGTGAGGTTTCCTCTACAAAGCAAGAAGCAAAACTCCATCCTTGAACTTTTCCTTTTATTGTTCTTTAGATTTTCAGGGCACAGAGGCAAACTTAAGTTTTTATGGCGTTTTTGCTATATAAACAATAGAAATGTAGGTGATACTTTCAAACAGCTTATTTTGCATTGATGACTTGTATTTCACATGGCAATTGGAAAACATACATGGTTTGAATCAGTTCACTGAATCAGTCACTGTAAGCTGCATAAAATCCTAAGCCGAAGCCTATTATAAATTGTGTGCAGTTGTGACAGATAATTCTAACAATACTGCAGTTATATCAGACTGGGAGTTTATTATAAATTGTCATAATCCGCTGCTTTAGCATTGCAAGAGTTTCCTGACATTATTTGTTATGGGGTGGGGGTGTTGAAGGGGGGATGGCAGTAGTTTAAAGATTTTCAACACTGATCTGCATGTCTCCATCCAATTTAGACCAACATTGTGCCTTTCAGGCCACTTCTCTGCTGCTGAAGAGGCATAAAATGCATCCAGATTTACTCAAGAAGAAAAAAAAGAATTCCTGAAGCAAGAAACAGATCAGCAAAAATACATCACCTTTCCAGCAGGCTCAGCCACTGACTATAAGGACTCCTCATCTCCACTCAGAGAGCCCTCAGCAACCAACAAAGCTGAAAACCTTTGTGTCTGGTTGAGTGCCAGGAAATGAGCCAATTAGAGGTGTTTGTCAGGGGAGCAACAATCATGAAATAGCTCACCATGGCAGTTCCACAAGGATTGTTTCTTTTTTTTTGTTTGTTATTAAACAGCAGTTAAAGCTGCAAAGTTTTGCTTTCCTATTAGTAAAATTGTTTGATATTTACTGTTAGACATGAACTACATTTCTATTAGTGAAAAAGTACAACCTAGAAACAGCAGCATATATGAGAGCAACATCTCTATAGCGTAAACTAGCATAAACAAAATAAACAGTTAAAAAAATGTTAATTTGTGTGCTTGTCGTTTGTGCTTATTTAGTGTAAATAATTTAAGATTCATCTTAAAAATGTAACTAAGCCTAAACAGAAATGACATACATAACCTTTGACTAAGATGTGATAATAGGTCCACAATGCTCTTTACTGGCAATTAGTAAAGAGCATTGACTCCTCAGTTTCCTGAGCTTACATTAAAAACCTTCAAAGGGATCTTACACGTTTTCAGACAAGCTTTCAAAAAGGAGATATGTTCTTTTTACTTTAATTTTCCTGTTACTATTCAACAAATGTACATCGCAAAAAAAGATTAAAATTAATGCAACAGGAAATCAACATTTTATTAAATATTGATTAATTAAACTTCATCTACGCATTTTACCTAATTCAAGATTTTTCTAGAAGCTGTATATATGATATGAACTATATATATATTCTAAAAGGAAGAAACATACACAATCCAATGTAAAAGCCATTTTAAATCAGATAAGGCATCTATCATCAATACTCTAATACTTATTATATGTCAGTAAGACAACAATGTGCATAGTATACACCACCTACCAGATAAAATCTTAACCATTTATTTGCTCCAGCAGTGGACCATATTTGAGTGACAAATATTAGATATTTTTTCGGAAATATTCAGCATTATGGATCCAGTCATAGCATAAAAATCAATGGAAATTCATGTGCAAGGACACGTAACTATCTAGATTTGGTTGTCCCTCAGAGCATGACCAGTTCATGGTTGTCTAAAGAAACCTGATACCAAGAAAAAAAGTAAACAGAAAGTTAGTCATTACAATCACTGATGTGATTGGGAAATGGACCTCTGAAACCTCTGGACCTGATCCTCCAGAAAGAATGAATGACAAAGATTTATGTAAATGTTTAAAGGTTTCATATTGAATGAGACATCCAATTCTAGGTTTGAATGGCAGTGTGAGATTAAGTTTTATGTCGTATTACCCCTCATCACATGATCAATGGCAAGTATCAAAGCTTAAATTCAGTCAAGGGTTTAGTGCAGTGAGTTCATCTTATCTCTATAACACTGAACATCAGTTAAAATCTATAGTAAATATACTCAGAAGCTGAAGCCTGACTATAATAAATACAAAAAAGCTTCCTAGGTTCATAGATTTTAATATGTACATATGGAAGGAAAAAGAAAAATAGCAGAGTTGCACGAAAATATTATACTTACTAACTTATAACACACACACACACACACACATACGCACACACACACACACATATATAAATATATATAAAAGAAAACTAATAACATAGATAGATCAATGACTGTATTTCCATTTCTTTCAACATAGATTTAAAATGATTAAGAGAGACAAGGTCTTGAAGTTGTAAAGTGTTCTGTAGACAATTTCAGTTTAAAGGAGTACAGTACTGAAAAGTAATTATCCCACTTTCTGTACAAACACAGGGGACAGATAATGCATATGTCTTGTTAGCCCAAAGCATAAGGACCATCAGACTTATGTTGGAGATACACACACAGATAGGGATAGGGCAGACCAGGAAGACCTTTGTAGATTAAGCTGTAACAGTGTGTACACCGACAGGTTGCCAGATCAGGCCATCCAACCCATAAATAAAGTTCACAGTGGTGAGTCTGAGATTTATAGTTTGATATATATTATAGTTATAGAACAAAGGGAGGCGTGGTTAACTGTATCAATCATCTTCAAGACCTGGGTAGGGGCAATTAAGGCCTTATCATAGCAATTTGAAGAACATTCTCATTTTATAAACTGAATAACAACTTCAACATTTAATTCAGCAGATTGTTCCCTTAAGTAGATAATGCTACCAGAGACAGGCAGCAAAGATCACCTGATAGAAAACTTTTAACTTACTAATGGAAATGAATGGGTTAATAGTGAACAGTGCAACTGACCTTAAAAAAGGTTTTAGGGCTTGGCAGCCTTTCCATTCAGCATACAAACAATTGCACAAGAATCGGTCATTCAGTATTCCACAGCCTGTCTACATTACATCGAGACTTCTGGGACAAAAGGTAAGCATCCTAAAATAGATATTTAAGCATTAAAGCTTAAGTAAAGCCACATAAAAAAGACAGATTTTTTCTGTTTATTTTACGTTTAAATGAGATTATTTAAATTTAGATTTTGACTCTATTCACAGCTGGTATGCAAACCATTGCACTGCTGGTAGTGTGGGTACTGGGAGCATCACTGGCATTGCCAGACCCAGACACAGCAGGAGAGAGGGTGGCTGAAGATCCTATTCCCTGCTCTAAAGCCTGTACCTGTCTTCATGATGAATATAGCTTGGAGCTCAACATGTACTGCAGTGCTCGTAACTTTACACAAGTACCAACTGATATGCCACCATCCACTCATTCTCTCTGGCTGGATGGAAATCTGTTTAACTCCCTCCCAGCAGCATCTTTTAGGGATCTGACCAATCTGGACTTCCTGAATCTGCAGAGTGGCCAGCTGATGACCCTTGACCTTCAGGCTTTCAAAGGCCTCAGGTCGTTAGCACACATTCACCTTGAACGAAATCGAATCCGGATGTTACCAGGTGCTATTTTCCAGAATACACCTAACCTAGCTTCACTTAGTCTGCATAACAATCAGATCAGTCGCATTGAGGAAAGACTGTTTGCTGGGCTTTCACACATGTGGCTATTAAACTTAGGGTGGAACTCATTAATGGTCTTACCAGAGACCGCTTTTCATGATCTGCAAGGTCTGCGAGAACTTATTCTTGCAGGAAACAGACTTGCTTATTTACAGCCACAGCTCTTTCAAAACCTTGGTGAGCTTAAAGAGTTGGATCTGACTGGGAATTATCTCAAGGTAATTAAAGCAAATGTGTTTGTTAAACTCACTAAACTGCAAAAGCTTTATCTGGCCCAGAATCAGATTACAACAGTGGTACCCAGAGCTTTTGTGGGAATGAAGTCGCTCAGGTGGCTGGATCTGTCAAACAACAAACTGAACTCTCTACATGATGATGCATTCTTGGGCCTGCACAGTTTACACGTATTGCGTCTTTCAAACAATTCTATCAATGGCATTAGGCCCAGAACTTTCCGTGATCTACAGTACTTGGAAGAACTACGGCTCAGTTACAACAGAATTCGAGCTCTGGGGGACAGGATCTTTGAAGGGCTTGGTCATCTAGAGGTTCTAGAGCTAGAGCACAATCAAGTGCAGGAGGCACAAATGGCTTGCTTCACAGGCCTGTCCAATGTGGCTGTCATCAACCTATCCGGAAGTTGTTTTCAAAGTCTGCCAGACCACGTGTTCAAAGGTCTGTCAAGGCTTCACAGCCTACATCTGGACAGAGGATGCCTAACAAGGATCACAGCTCCAGCTTTCACTGGGCTCTCCAGTTTACGGAGGCTTTTTCTTCAACACAACAATATCTCTGTGGTGGAACATCTGAGCTTTGTGGATCTGGTAGGCCTATTAGGACTAGACTTAAGTTTCAATAAGCTGGAGGTTCTTACAATCCACACTTTTTCTGGCCTCAAGAATTTGGAGTATTTGCTGTTGTCCAACAATGAATGCCGACAGTTTTTGCAAAATGGAACAAAGCAGCTGCTTCCAAGGCTCCGTTACCTAGATCTGAGGGCTAATGCCTTGACCAGCGTGGTCCCCAATTTTTCAGAGAGCATGGAAAAACTTTTACTTTCAGGAAACAGGTGGAAATGTGACTGCAGCGTACTTCCGCTTAGAAGCTACAGTTTGAGGAAACCACGTGTGATTCCTCGACAAGTGGAGACCCACGCAGAGGGTGAAGAACCTGACTCAACTGTCACCATACATAACAATATCACATGCAACAGCCCACTGCGCCTCTCTGGTCAGGACCTACGGGATGTGGACAGTGAATTCTTTCAAAGATGCTAAGCAATCAAAGACATGTTTAAGGAATGAATAAAATAAATAAATCTGTACCATAACTTTTTGAGTAGCTTAAATTAATTCAGTTTGATTAGAAATTTTAAGCATTTTATATTAACTATAGAAATGTTTTGATGCCTACAAAAACTGCTTTTTGTTTCAAACATAATGAGGCAAAGGTTTCAAGAAGGCAAGGGTATTTTTTTAAAACCAACAAATACTTAAGTTAAATATTCAGCAAATATTTTTGTGGTAATTCAGATTGTAAGAATATTAGACTGTGATGATGAAAAACACAGACTTTTTCATCAGTTTTTATTTAGAGTTACTTGATATGTGCACAGGCTTGTTAACGATATTTAATAAAAACAGATAAAAATGTGATGTATTATGAACTTTTTGTTGTTGTTTTTTTATTGTAAATATGACAACAAAGGAGACACATTTTTGTCAAGCATATCTAGTATATTTTCCAACAATTTAACATGCAGACATAAAATATATTGTTTTCACATACATGCCTACTCATTCACTGGACAAAAACGTGAACTACTTCAAGTTATATCTAAAACCGATCAAACATTTAAAAAAAATAAACAAGAGATAAATTCTATACTGCTTTAGTGCTTCGTCTTTGATGCACTATCATATTGTACAAAGAGACAAAACCAGAGTAAATTTGACAAAATATATCTGTAAGCTAAAAGGATAATCTCAGGGAAACGTATGCTGGTGGACAAGTACAGGTATAAACTACTCACACGTGCTCTATAATCTTCATTTTGATTCTTCTAATACAGCATGCTCAAAAGAGGCCCAAAATGAGACGTTTTCACCAACTCAAATCTAGAAGGAAAAAACAAACAAAAATCTCTTGACCATTCAAACGAACGCGATATCTCAGTTCAGGAGGTCTTTTCTACCCACAGAAATGATTGTATGACCAATATCCAACAATAAGGCAACTACTGGTTTTGTGGGCAGGGGGGGGGGGGGGGGGGGGGGGGGGGGGGGGGGGGGGGGGGGGGGGGGG
>JBAMHW010000023.1:18785771-18802691 GCA_037177495.1 Rhadinocentrus ornatus
GGACAGTTTGATTTCACAGAAGTGTGATTGACTTGGAGTTACATTGTGTTGTTTAAGTGTTCCCTTTATGTTTTTGAACAGTATATGATTAATACATCTTAAACCAGATGAAAAACTTATAAAAATTTTATTATTATATGCTTTTGTCAATAAGTCCACATTAAATTCATTCATGTTTCTTTCCTTCAGGCCAAGCACTTGATAACTTATCTATTGGGTGCCATGTCTCCTGACTGCTGTGACCCCAACAGAGCCATAAATAATCTCTTAACACCTTAAGTACATTTTCCAAAGAGCATGCAACTTGTGTTTGCTCCGACATGTCTGGTTCAGAAAAAAGCTAAATTTATCATTCAGATTGTTTGTCTTAGATAAATAGTAAATTGTTTTCAAGCCACTTTACTGTAATAAATAATTTCCTTAAAAGAACATTGTCTAATGTGCAGAATTCTTTTTGTTTGTCATGATCGAGACAAAAAAATATTCAGACATCTCAGATGAAAAATTATTTTAATTCTCAAGATGATAAAAATAATTTGTGAACTTTGTAAACCATTGCATAACTGTAGTGTAACAATTTAACAAGTGTTAACAAACTAGTAATACACTACAGTAAATATGTGGTACACAAACCTCAATGTAGAAAAGAAACATCTAGTATTCTGAGACTTGCACCTGTTTTTGTGTTCACAACACAAAAATATCAATATACCAACAGATAATTTCTACAATTATCAGTATAGAATCAACTACATATGCACACAGCTTGTCACAAAATGAGGGAGATATTTTTAAATCTAAATAATGTCTAAGCCCACTGACATTAAGTAAATCATCCCATGAAATGCAGTTTCCTCAGAATTAACACAGTCTCCATCAAACCACTTCTTCCCCCTGAGAAAAATACATTTCTTTTCTTATATTATTTCGTTACACTAACAAATAGAAACTTGAAAACTTTCATTAGTTTAAGTTCTAATAAATTTTATTGAATAGCAGTTCACAACTAGTTGCTACATCATAATCAATTTACTGTGCTCCATAATATCCAGTGACCTATTAGTTGAATATCTAATTTAGAAACGAGTTTACATTCAATATTTCAGGATTTCGATATTCAAATAACACTTCCACTAAAAATGTCTACTGTACATGGACCAACTGGTTCCACATTCAGATTACTTACTTTTGATTCTGTACTAATATTTTTACTTAATTTGAAAAGCTCCATATCATCATATTCATAAACATGTACAATATTGCATAAATCTTCTGGCTCCATTTTAATAAAGTTAAAAATAAACAAACAAAAAAAGGAAAGAGACAACAACTAACAATTATATAAAACAGATTAAACTATTCCAATGCAGAGCAGAGCATGATACATTTATCACTGTTTATTTGCAAGATTCTTCCTATTTGGTGCTTTTTCTTACAAATAATGGACATGTTGGTGCCAAATGACTAACTGAGAACAAAACTGTATATTTAGTGGTTTAATATTGCTGCTTTCTTAAACTGTATGGCAAATACAGACGAGAAAAACAATCATCACTCAGTTTAACATTTGTTTCATGGTGTCAAATTGATGAAATTATCCTCATTAGGTTAGGCTTTTTTAATTTGTTTTTTTCTTTTTAGTTAAAGTGGCCTAAATCTAAAGGGCCTTAATAATCACATTGTGGTCCACAAAATTATTGTAAGGCACTGGATTTCTAATTCTGATTAACCATGCAAGTGTTTTACTTTTCAGTCAATCGACATTATGTAGTCATTAAAAGGCACAGATTTATTTGAAAATTGGTCCATAATTGGTCCAAAAGACAAAATTGAAATAATCTAATAAAATGCAGAGAAATTTAAGCTGTGCTTACTGAGTTAATTTTTGTTTAATGGGTTTTTTTTTGTAAAAAAAATTGGGTTCTAAGTAGAGTTCTTGAAAGTCAGGGGCCAAAACAAATTACTGTATCTGAATTTTAATTTAGTCTGTATCTGCCACTGATGCTCACAATCATGTTCTGTCTCAGGAATTATGAAAACTAATTCAGACCACGGGTTTAAGAAATAGACAAAAGGGACTCCAATAAAAATAAAAGCACCTTACAGTCACTGTAGGCCTACCATAACAATATATAATGCATACCTGTCAATTTCCAAACTATGTAGATTAAGCAAAGTCAAACAAAGTTTACTTATAACAGTACTGTAGTGAAGTTTATATGGCCACTTCAGAAGCACAAATGTCATTTACCGAGACATTCCTTCACTGTAGACAACAATTTAACTAACATTGACTCCTTGGTTAAGGTCAGCATGTGCTAGCCAGTATTGCACAATCTGCCATAAATGCAAATGTATATTTATCACAAAATCAGAAGTACAAATACAAATATTATAAGGATCTGCTCAATGCAATTTTGATAGTCAACTATAACTAACATCAGATAGAAAAAAAAAAAGATGTCTTTAATTATTTTTAGTGAATTTTATTTGTTTTTAAGGTACTAGGTGATTTACTTTTCTTTTTTTTCCTAATCAATTTAGAGTTCTTACTGGAGTAAAACAAATGCTGAAATGTAGTAGAAAAAGCAACTATACAGGTCTTTGGTAAAACTGCAAAAAAAAAAAAACAAAAAAAAAAAACAACAACAACAAAGAAAGACAGAAAAGGATACAAGTCCATTAATGTTGTAAGCAAAAGAGCCGTGTTGGTGACTCAGAGGATTTATCCATGACTGAATGAAATATTAAAGGAATAATAATAATAATAACAAATAGAAAATCAAAATCATTAAAAAACAATATACTGCCACTCAAAATGTTGACCTTTGTCTTAGTTTTATGTAGACAACCTTGTTGCTCTCAACTGTCATTTATAGCTTTGGGCAAGAAGGGCTGTGTTCACAACTACAGGCTGATCTGACAAACACTTGAGCATTATTCTAAGTTCTCTTCTGTGGTCATTTTCTCCACACAATACTTATTTGGACAGCTACAAAAACACCACTTTGGTTTATTTTAACATTTTTTACACTGGACATCATTAACCGAGTTGGCTTTACAGGCAAAAACTAAATAAACCAAAAGGACTCTGTGAATTAGCTGCACCGTACACTACTATCCAGTGTACTGAGATAAAAGCCAACAAACAAATTGTTAACCTTGAATTATTTAAAACAAAAAGGAAAATCTATAGTAGTACAGGCCCATGACATCATTTTACTTGATTTACAAAAGTACTGAAACTTTGACTAAAATTAATTTACAAAAATTAACAATTCAATCAAAAAAGATTAAGTCAAGTTAGATGCATAAGACAGATCATTTCATAGTTTATGAAATCTGAGCTGTGGATGCACAACAACATTCAAACATCTAGATGTATAACAAGAAACTACATTAATACCTTTTCCAGTAGCAGCGAAGCTTGCAGAAGTTATTAAGCCTTACCTACATAAAAATAAGTCAATACAAATATTCTGGCAGTGTGACACAGTGCGAACATTTTTTTTTTCTTTTTTTGTAGCTGGTTACTATACCGCATAACATGCAATACCAGAAGTGTTTAGCCTGCCGTTTATGCTGAAATATAGTCATGAAAATGCTAAAATACCATAACCTTTCTTGATATTTTTCCTCTGAGTTGCTTAATTGTCATTTGTGAGAATGTAAACAATGCATTATCTCATATTTATAAGTAGTAAAAAGTGTACCTGGAGATACATGATTTTCTACTGATTTTAAAGCAAGAATAAAAATGTTTTTTTTTTGTTTGTTTTTTGTTTTTTAACACAGTAGAAGGTCATTTCAATTAGAGGAACCTAAGCATAAATCCTACACAAACTCCACTCTACAAGTAAACTACAGAATTCTTCATTTACTGCAGAATTATTTACTAGAAAACAAGGAACTGAACTGGTCAAAAGAATCCTGCATTTTGCTGTACAAATTTCATGTGTCTTATGTTTGCATACTCCCAAATGTATAAAAAAAAAAAAAAAAATCCAAAGAACAAAGCTGCACCAAAAGAGCACCACAACCAAGCGATGAATGGGTGGGTGTGTAGCTGGAGGGGAGCAGGGGGGTTCGTTTCTATGGGTTAAGCCAGACCACAGGCACTGACCATTTTAATCTTCAATTATTTTCTGTAGAAATACTCAATGGAATTTGGCCAAATACAATGGATATACTTATATACACATATAGTCAACACATGTTGACGCTTTTGTGAAATTAAATGCACAGAAACGTGTGCATTTAACCGTTTGTCTGCTCAGACAATCCTACACAAAACCTTTTTAACTAAGGCAAGGCACTTTAGCGTTAGAGGCCGATATGTTCTAGACAAGTCGAGAGACTAGATTCCTAGAAAAATAATAAAAGAAAAAAAAATTTAAAAATCACCATTTCAGGCTTATAACAAATACAATACATGCTTCTCTAATGGCTAGGCTATATAAATTTCTACATAACAAAACTTACTGATTGAAAAACAGCCTTAACATGTAGCATGTGCCTTATTGATATTACAGCTGCTGGTTACGCCTACAATGCAGTTCAAAATTTGCACTTATTTGATTGAATTTTATAAATCTAACTATGAAAGTATAAACTATTAGATACTTTTCTATGAAATCCTAGTAAGTGGAACCATGCCATGATTTTTTTTTTCTTTTTTAAAGGAAACATGAAATATTCAAATTATGTTTCACAGTACACACAAAAGCTTCAGACATTAGCTTATGTAGAAAAAAGTATCAGTCTAAAAAGAGACACAAAAGAATAACTACAAAGCAGCTTAAAGCAAAATTCTATATACCCATTAATAAAGTCCCATATCAACAAAGTGCTTTTAATAAGAAATCAAACTTCCTCAGAAAGTTGGTCAAATTAATGATGTTTGACTGATGTAAAACAAAAAAAAAAAAATCATTAAATTTGGCTAGGGGTTTAAATAAATATGGATTCATTTAAAGAGGAACGCTGCAAATTCCCAACATTGACCTGTTGTGTTTTCTTTGTTAGTTTGACTCATTGCTACTCATATGCAAACTCATACGTTATAGAATCGGACACATTTTCAACCACATGACATTTTAGCTAAAGCGTAATTTTTTCCTATTAAAATATGACTTTTGATTTCTTTAATAAGGCTACAACAAATGCACGAATCCTAAATGTAAACATCAGTCACATACAGGTTGTAGGGCATCAGTTTCCTTGATCTGCTCCAATTTTTATTTTTAATTTAATGCATTCCTCTTTTTGAGTTTTGCCCATTAGATGCATAAAATCATCAGATTAATTAGCACGTGATCTCAACATTGCTGTGTGTGTGTATGTATATATATGCAAACTATTAGATCTTTTTGTCATGTAGTTCTTTGTTGTATTAGTTAAAGCTTTGGTCAGAGTGACTTTAATTAACTCAAGAAAGAATGTGACAAACAATGATGTTATTTATGATTTTGGTAAATATGTTGCAACCCCCCCAAAAAAACATTAGCCTTTTACATCTTCCAGAATAACTTCTGAAAAGTTGGTTAAGATGCCAGATGTCCTCTGGTCCATCGTTATGTGCATAAAGAAGGTAAGATGCTGCCACATAAAATAAAGATCAACCCAAACCTCCACTCATACATCCCTTAGTGTTTGAAGGATGGAAGATATGACAGTTACAGGGCAATTTATATTCTCATCTGAAGGCATGACTTTTTAGACCTAAAGTAAATAGGCTGGCTAATGTAACATGGGCAGAAAAGCAAGACAACATCCCCTGTTTGCAATCTGATTTATACCAATTAATTTGTGCCAGTCAAACATCATTTCATTCTAAAGTAATTTGATCACTGTAAGAAACCGACATTGCTGTTTAGAAAATGTATTAACTACGAGTAGTTTTTCAAAGGGCTAATTTTTTAAATAGTACCTTGGGTTACTGTACATCACCACTTCAGTATTTTTGTTCTACAGTAGGGACATTCAGTTTTACTAGGTGCACAGTTCTCACATAGTACATAATGTTGGCAAGGTTGCAGAACAATGCAACGATCATGCTTTTGGCAAACTATACATTTCTTTGACTGAAGCTGATATATTACCTGTTGGGGGAAGAAAAGAATCAATATCAGCTGCAACCTAGAAACATAAAGTTCATGCAGACTTCAAATAAGCATGCTTGATGACAAACATGGATGTGAGGAATAGTCTGACAAACCATTGTAAAACTACGCAGATGCTACAAATGAAATGTGTGACATCTAAGCTTTCTTACCCCGTCTATAAGATCTAGGTCATTACGTAGCTGACTCTGGATGGAGTGAAGCTTTGACAATGGGAGCTGCTCCAGCTCTCCATAGCTACGAAGAAGAGGTGTTCCAGGGGTGCGACAAAGCACATCAAAGTCCCCCTGGAGCTCTTTCAGCTTGCGCTCTGTTTCTTCCCATTTCTGTTCCGCCAGCTGCCGCTCTGCCTCAGCCTTCTTCGCTTGCTCCTTTGCTTCATGTGCATCTTTCTGGCAAGCTTCACAGGCCTGGAACAAAGGTCACGTTTGTGTTGGAAAAAAACCTAATCAATGAACTGTGAAACTGTTTGTATATGTGAATATTTGTATTTCAATACATGTTCATTGAGTCCGGACCTGTTTGACCTGATGCCAGGCCTCCTCCCATTGTTTGATCTTCCTCTTAGCTTCATCCAGCTCTCTAAAAAGGCGGGCCACATCAGCAGTGCTGGTTGTCGAGGTTAGGCTGCTGAAAACTGGTGATGGACTTGGTGAAAAGCTGCCACTTACAAAGTCCCAAATGTTGCTAGCTCCTCCATTCAAACCTATACAGATCAAAATATGTTCACTATTAATCTGTGTTACACATTAAGTTTGTAAAAGGCTGTTTTATTCTGAAATATCTTATGAGCTCTAATGTTTTAAACAAAATTGTAATCAACTTTTAGTTTAAGCTGATTGGAGCTATTTACTTAAGTATATACTATAAAGGAAATCACCTCAGACAAAATGTCTTGATGCTAGCTTACCCAGAGAGTTCTGTGAAGAAGAGGTGGGTGTTCCCAGTAGGCCATGCTCTTGCTTGGCTAACATATTGGATGGTTGATTTTGCTGAGACATTGTCCCAGACAGCAGGGACTGCGACAGAGACTGGGACAGGGAACTTAGTGGGGAGGTGGAGAGTGATGATGAGGAATTAAAAGAAGATGATCGTGCTAGAGAGCCAGGAATGTTAACAGGAGCGGATCCACCAAGCACCCTTTGACCTGAAAGAAAAAACCCAAACAGTTGTCTAAGAAATACACAAAACAGAAGTAACATCTGAAATGAACAAATCCAACTACTGTAAGTGGTATAAAGGCACCCCTTACTTGACAGTCCTAAGCCGTTATCTTGCTCCTCCAGTTCTTTATCATGCAACATAGATGCAACATTGATGTCACTAAAGTTGAGGTCTAGTGCAGATCCTAATGAAAAATAAAAAATATCTGACATTTAAGAACAAAACTCTGTTAATTTTAAGTACACCATCTCCACTGCGTAGCATGACATGCGCTTACCTATAACAGACTCCACGGTGTTGCTCCCTGGATAAAAAGGAGTGGCTTTTGCATTCATTGTTGATAAGGTGGTGGGTGAAGAACTATCTGAGCCAATACTAGAGGCCAAGCTTGATGTTATGCTGGAGGTAAAGCTTGATGCCAAAGGATTCACTGTGGAGAATACAGTATTTTGTGTCTAAAAGGAAAGCAGAAGAAAACATTTAATTATCTTGTTTTTACTGAAAAGGATCTCAATTGAAGGTAAAACTTTTTATCAACCCATTTTTTTTCCCACATACCTGTTTTTCTTGGTCCATGAATTTTTGATCCTTGCTTTTAATCTACAAATGGGGAAATAACACAAAGACAGCTAATTTTAGTGGCAACATTTTAGACCCTTTTAATTAAAAATGCAGTTTGATACTGAACTTTGCAACAGGCTAACTTCTACTTCCTGACAAGGGTTGTCTATGGCCTTTTGTTAAACTGACATTTCCTGATTGTTGTAGCTCTAGACATGATATACTGAATAGAGTAGTGTGACAAGTACTTTATACATGCTTAGCATTTTAGGAACTGTTAAGAGAATAATCACCCTACAACAACAATCACAACTGATTGTATTTCTGAGACATACTGTATGTAAAATAACAAATGCAAAATCTGTAATATTTCAATAATATGATAAAACACATAGAACAATCTATAAGCGTCAGAATTGATGGTGAAATGATTTTAAGTGATTAAATTAAAAATGACATGAGAAATAAATGATAAAAAAAAATATCAATGCCAGTTTTACACCAGGTGTAAAGCCACTTTTTTTTCTTTTTTGATTTTAAAGTTTATTCTTCCCAAATCTAAAGAGTGGATTCTGTGTACCTGATCCTCACGTTCAAAGCCCGGTGCTTTAGGATAGTTAGAAGCCAGAGATGACACACTGGATGTGGTGGACTCTGAGCATAAACTACTATTAGTAAGGCATATGGGCCTGCTGACGGATCCCACTGGGGATAACAAACTGTCGCTTCCTGAGCTTGGTGTTACAGTTGAGTTACTAGAACATGAAACCTGGAATAGAGAAGTGCATATGATCTCAATAAAAAGATATTTAAGGAAAAAGTAGAAAAAAAAAAGGAAATCCAAGCTATTACCATGTATGAGCTATGAAAGTGATAAAATGAATAAGACTGAGAATATACACTAAAAGGTAACAGTAAACTGCTACTGTGGCTTAGTTGGCTAGCTTTCGATGAGAAAATGTTTGTTTAAAAATAAAGAAAAAAAAATAAGTGTGACAAATGTTTAAAAAAAAAAAAATGACACCATGATAAATTATGCCAACAACAAAACATTTTTAATCCAGCACTTGTGTTGAGCTGCATCTGCTAAACTTTTCATTAAAGAAGAGAAATAAAAGAAGAAAAAAAAAAGAAAACATACACTTTCTACTTGTCCATTGCTACTGGCGGCGCTGATGGTGGAGTTTCCTCCACTGTTCCACTCGGTTACTGGAGACTCTGAATACTGCTGGGAGCCCAGCTGGGACTGTGAACTCGACTGTATCGCTGTTAGTAGCGAGTTCATTGTCTCCTCTGTTGAGGGAATTCCTGAAAGGATTCAAATTCATTTTAAGTTTTCATTTAGTGAGCCAGATTGTTGATCAAATTAACATTCCTTGTGGTCATTATTAAAACCCAAAAAGGTAAATGGTCCCTTTTTTTTTTTATTTAAGGTAAATGTTCTGACTTACTTTCTACATGTGCGAATGCACAAAACGGTCCTCTGGGACAGTATCCTGTTTGTCGCATATCATTGCATTTGGTAGATTTGTAGATCTAGAAGGAAGAAAAACAGATCACAAGTTATTTAGATGTTTTGTTTTGGGAGAAGAAAAAGAAACACACTAAATATCTGTATTTTCACTACAGAATTACATAAGTGAAGTTATCTGTCAGCCTAATTTATTTTTTTTATACCTTTTTTCCCACCATTAGAATCAAACAGAGGACACTCTTAATAATACGGTCAACTGATAAGCCTGTCACAGATCAGTTCGATAGAGGTAGCACGAGGAGAGGTTGGTGTATGACACACTCCATCAGGGACAGCAGGACAATAAATAAAACAGTCCTGTACAAGGGTCACTATTCAAAGGAGTCCCTTCTTTGTCCTTTATTATGGTAAAAAGGGACAATTTAAGTAGTACTCTTTTCGGAGGATTCAAGTAGACAATCACCACCACAAAGCACCTGTGTGATCTGCTGCCACCTGCAGGTCTTTTCCAGTTTTAACCAAATCTTTCAGCTTTCCGTGCCATCGCATTATTTATATTATATTCAGTGTCCAGCCAATCTGCTCAAGCAAATGGCCTTTTTTATTGTTTAGATCATTCCTGTCAGACGTCATCACCTACCTCTGGGGACAGAGAGTCATAAGAACATCTTCTCTGGTTAAAGTGCTCATGACACGATATAGACTTTATGTAATTTAGCAATACAATTTTATATATAATGGTATAAATAATTGGTTCTGTGCAGTTACAAGTCAAACAGGCTTGTTTTTAGTGAGAGAACAGCTTGCGGCTGACTAATTATTCTACACGCGTGACAGAAGCGATAGAAAACATGGATGATGGTTCCAGTACATCAAGTCTGGTTTGTGTGATGGTATTATCGGCCAATTCCAGTTGAGAAGAGCGTGGTTTTGCTGACGATTATGGTGGAGGAGCGAATCGTACTGAGCAGACTTCCTGCCCAGCGAGCCAGAGTCTGAGTCAGACGGGTAAACATGGCCGCAGCAGGAGCAGTGGCAAACAGACACCAAGGGGACACAGATTGATGTGCCTGTGTTACATACGTTACAAATAAATGACTTGTTAGTATATGTAATTTACTTAAACCTGATTTTAAAATAAAATCAAAGTAGTGTATTTATATTGAAATTGAAATGTTAAGCCTACCTGATACTGTGATAAGGACATACAGTACTGTGTAAATAATGACATTTGAGAATACTGCAGCCTAATTGTTATAATATAGACGTTAAATGACTGTACATTTGCTAGAAAACTGACCAGATTTTTTGTCTCAACAATAGAACATCCAAGGTGGACATTTTGACTGTTTTGAAATTTTCATATTCAATTAGGGCTGGACGATACGGCCAAAACTTGTATCACGATATATTTCTTAATTTCGGTCGATACGATATAATTCCGATATCGATATAAACAAAATAAAAACCTCACAAAAACTGCCAAAAATGCCACAACAGATGCTGTAAAACTAAACATTATTTTGCCAAGTTTATGTAACTCCTCCAGTATAACATTTTAGAAATAAAAACTGTACAATAAATTAATGTTCACCTTTTTTTTGTATCTAGCAAGGCTAAATTAGCCTTCAAACAAAGTAATTTAAATCACCATCAAAGGTCAAATAAAACTTTTACCTTTCTCAATAATAATAGCTTTAACTTTAAACTATAACACAGGCTTATTATGTTATTCTTAAAGTGTCTGTGGTGTACGTCATCACTTACGTAGCCAATGTGTTGCAGCTCTTTCTGTTTGGCTTGAATGCCAGTAGAAGTATATTGCGATATATATTGATATTGAATTATTGTCCAGCCCTATATTCAATAATCAAAAAGCCTTGCTGCTGGTCCCCAACTTTAATCAAATCTACATGAATTTTTATTGCTAAAATTAGTTTTAAAATTTGTATGTAAAGAACAGAGGAAATAAGATCATTTCTACCTGTGACGGTGAGGATTTAAACGCACAGGATTTTGCACTGTTCTATTTTTAGATTCTTGACATTCTGGATCATATCATGTGGAAATATTCTGTAAAGGGTGGTTTGCAGAGATGGATCCGTGCTGTATTTTACATCATAATGGACCTTGTAGGAATAAATGTCCACATCAAGATGTGCATTGGGAACCCAGCAGTGGGCTACAATGGTTGCTTTATAGTTCGTTTTGTAAAACATTATTTGATTAGGGCTATAAGCTATCAATATGAGCTAGCTATTATTTTAGCTGTATAGTTAGGTATAAAGGGAAATGCAGTTTACATGTAGCGGTCAAAATTACTGCTGGTGGCTGTTTTAGTAGTCTAGTTTTAGAACCGTAACCACTCTACTGTTAAAATAAAAAGGATAGTCTTCCATTTTTCATTTTTGTGGGTGCCAGTGTGATCTGTGTGTGAGCATGTTAACAGAGTAGGAGAGTATTTGCTGTCAGAAGCAGCTAAACAAAAAAACTCACCTCTGGGTGAAACTGCTGTTCTGTACGAGAGTGACAATACTGGCAACTGTCTCCACTATCACACTTGGAGGGTTCACCCCATTCATCACCATGTTTCACATTAGGGCATGGAGTTGACCTGCATTTATAGAGTCAAAACCTTTAACACTCATATACCAAAACAATTACACGCAACATTATCTTCTCTTGAACTAAACCCTTGCTCACCTGTATTTAAACTTTCGTGGATTTCGCCTTCGATCCCTACTGTTATGGTAATGGGGGCATGCATAGCCCTGTCTGCATAGTCTCGGGGGCTTAGTACATTGATCTGTTTTATAATTGGCTAAAACAAAGTTGGTATCTGCAAAAAGAGATGAGTATTAATATCAACCTTCTGCATTTTCATGTTGCAGGGGGAGTGATTTTTGTCTTTTTTAACTGGTGTGATTAATTTGGCAAAATACACAAACTTTCCTCATTTAACAGAGGCTTACTCACCTTGCCACCGGGGATCTTCTGTCAGAGTTTTCTCAATCATGGCTTGGCTAGCTAATACACCAGGCTGCAAATCAGGAATACCTTCCCCAGATCCCAACTGACCATTCTGAAGGGCCTCTTGTGCTTGGATCTCTCTGTACACAAAATTTATATAATTATTTTAATTTCTGATTCCTTAAAAAACAAGGCACCCTTGGAATAAGTATGCTGTTAAAGTAAATTCTAACCGCAGTATAAGCCAAATAATTCCTGTAAACCCCTGTAGTAGAGCTATTCTGTATTGTAGAGGTTTGATGTATGTCTGCATTAACAAATTTGTTTGTTGCATCGTGAAGCTTTGAAGCAAATATTTGGCAGGTGTAAGAAAAGCTAATATTTGTTTCACACGTCACCTTATATCATAAACTGGAGGTCGGAGATCATGTGGCCCATGAGCAAAAGCACAGTGGAGGCCATTCTTCACACAATGTCCTCGAGCATCTGTCTCATGGATACAAGTGCCAGTCTTGTAATATCGTAGATGGTACTTGCGCTCTGTGTCACCAGTGGTCCGGTGTAGATAAGGACAGCTATGGAAACAAGCACACAAAATACACAGAAAATATCAAATACAACAGATAATAATAATAAAAATAATAAATGCATGGTTTTTAAACAAGCAGCCCAAGCTTAAAATTATTCTAAAATAAAAATATTTTTTTACAAATGTATTTAGAAATGGAAAATAGAGCTGAGGTGTGTAATTGTGGTGAATGATTAGTAAAAGCAAAAAACTCTTTAAAAAATGAGATTTTGTTTTTGAAGAAGGATGTTATTGCTGCACACATTGCTTCATAAAAGAGGGACTAACAGAACAGCAATGCCTCAAGAAATGAACAACCAATAAGCCCCTTGAATAAAACCATTTTTTTCTTCTTGAGTAGCTACAGTTGCTATAGCAACACATACGGTCATACAAAAATAGCTTCCATTAGCAGAGGAGGAATAGTAAGGATTGCAGTGTGCACCTTGCAATAGTTTAATAACTCTTTTTTTTCTTTCCCTAAATCATTACTTTGCATGCAGTTAAATACTCCTTTTATTTTGGTAATTACCTATCACACAAAGAGGCTGGATTTATGGGTGTGCTTCTACTCCCACTTTTAGAGAACCATTTTATTTAGTCTCTGCATCAGTAGGTTTTTGCTTAAATGTTGACATCCACTGAAACCAAAGGCATTGAACGACATGCTTATTAACTGTTTTCTGCTGTGATGGATAAGCTTACTGTGCTCCATTCACATTTTTTTCTGATATTGTACATATATAGAAAAACATAAACACATATAGAAAAACACCCCACAAAAAATAGCAGAAACTGGGGAAATTAGATGACTGAAAATATAATATTCTGGGGGAAATTCTGTGTTACATTACATCGCCATCGGCTGGAAAAAGAAGATACAAATAAATAAATAAAAAACAACAAAAAACAAAAGAATAAAATAAAATAAGCTGCATTTGGATAAAGAGGCAGCTTGTTAAATAGTTAATCTCACTGAAAAAGAAGTGCAATCATGCTACTATAAAAAAATTACCTAAATGTTCTCTCTTTTATACAAAGCAAGTATAAAAGCATGCACGCAATAACTAAAACAGCCACACAAAAAGAAGACCATGAAATAGCATTTACAATAAATTGCCAAAATTTTGAAGTTCACCTTCAGAGCACAAACATGCACCATTTAAATAAGTGTCTGTCGCTTTAAGTTAGTTTCTCTTATACTTTTACTTAGCACACTTGTAGTTTAAATTACTCTTTGGCTAAAATATAATATCAGTCTAAGTGTACTTTCTTAATAATGCTGATTGTGTATCATTACCTATTAAATCTTAAAATATGACTTAGGCAATTATGCTATAAGGCTAACAACATGTACTTTGTAACTCTTTGTCAAAATTTGTTGATAAATGTGCAATGCAAACAAAAGACAACTTGATTAATAAGACCCTTCTCTAAAAATCAGTAACATTATTACAAGAAAAAATATATTTAAAAAAAGCTTTGTGTCCTAATGAAATGCCAGTAAAAATGCACTAAGAAAACATTACTTCTTTGGACTGCACAATGAAAAAGTACTATATAAAAGAGAGGTATAGTCACACAATTTTCAAATAATTATATACCGCAGGCAAAGAGAGACCGCCAATTATATCTAAGTAAAAGTATTTGATTCAGTACTTAAGCCAAAAATGCCTCTGCTAGATATTTCAGCAAACCGACGTAGTAATAAATGTGCAGCATATTGCTGATTATAACGGGGACTTACTCATCTCCATCTGGACAAATGCCTGTGGTCTCGTCGTATTTGGTGCAGTACACGTCAGGGCTGTAATTAAAGGTTCCGTCTCTTCTCCTTATGGGTCGCCTTCTTCGCTGGTTAAGAAAATGCCAATGAAAGCAAGTAAAGGGTCTGTGTTGCGTGCACTTGTGTTGCAGGAACAACGGGCACTGCTCCGTCCTGAACTCCTTCAAGTACCTGAAACAGTCAGGAAAAACGAAAAGGTGGTGTCGTAAATCCAGTTATAAGTAAATATTTAGTAACAACTGAATCCAAAGCTAAGCAAAAGTGTGGAGATGTGTTCCGCTGGTCGTGCTGTAGACTAATATATGTTGGGTCACTAACGTTAGCAAGCTATTCAGAGTACAAACCACGCATGTATTTCGTCGTAACTCTGGTTAAGAACCTGTGAGCGTACGTCTATGAATGTGCGTAGTAAGAGGGAACTCAAAATAAGGCCGAGCTATTTACAAGCAGGCTGGTTAGCGAGTTCCTGGCTAATCATTTAGCAGACCAAGATGACAATATAATATAAAATAGAACATTTAAAACCATTTAAACTATGTGAACCCATAGTAAACTAGTTCGATAACGAATAGTTTGGCAATTGAGCTATTCAACATGTTCGTATTTCCTGCCTTAGCGCTGATATCGTTAGCAGTCGATGTTTGCTATGTAGCGTTAGGTAGTCACAAAGCCAGGAAAAGCACCATGTTTTTAACGCACACACAGGAGTTGAGGAATGCTAGAAATGAAAACGAACAAAAGTCCGCATGCAGCTAGAATTTTCGGCAACAAGCAATTTTGTTGATTCTTTGCAGCAGCGTTACTCACGTATAGTGGGTTGGTTTCTCGGTTTGAGGAGACGCATTGGCCGCCGTTTTCGAAACCGACGGCATTTTCAGTCAAAACAATGAATTGCGCATGCGCTCGGATCTGTTGCTTGCGTACAGACACGTCCGCCTGCAAAACAACGCTCTGCAAACACCATTGGACTGTCCACGCGGATATAGGGGAGGGGGCGCGCTGGAACAATTAGACACTGACTTCTCAGATTGTTTCTGTCGCCTGGCTTTATAGACATACTGATAGCTCAGATAATTTAATTCAAGCTGGTGATATTATTGTACTTGCAGTGAACAGACACAGACATTAATTTCATGTATCCATGTTTAGAAAAATAGCTACCATGTATTATTATTGTTAGTAGTAGTAGTGGTAATTTTTTATTCGTTGGCTTTTCATCTGCTTTTAATTGCATTCAGCCACACGTTTTAGCAGAAAGATTAAGAGACTCTCACAACATCGATTATAGTCTGTATCCTGGCTGGTTGACTTTTTAACAGAGCGACCACAACGTGAGAGAGTAAATGGTGTTCGGTCAGACACCCTCATCTCTTCCACTGGGTCCCCCCAGGGCTGCGTCCTACTCTCACCTTTTTTATTCGTTTTATATACCAGCGAGTGCCGCAGCCAACTTGTATGTCGGAACATTGTTAAATTCCCGGATGGCTCAGTTATCGTGGCCTTGCTTGATAGTGATGACCCTGATCACGGACCCGTGGTGAAGGAATTCACCGACTGGTGCAGGTCATCCTTCTTAAATATTCACATCAGTAAAAAACAATAAATGTGCATCGACTATGGGAAGAATCATCCGAACATCTCTCTTGTCAGGATTGAGAACCAAGCAGTAGAGGTGGTAAATACTTATAAATACCTGGGCACCCACCTGGATGACAGGCTCCTTTGACCTCCATGTCGACGCTGTGTGCAGGACGGCTCACGCATGTATTTTTATCGGAAGCTTCGTAGTTTTAATGTTGACAGAACTTTTGTGCAAATGTTTTACTTTTGTTTTTTGAAACCCTTTTAACTGCTTGGTTTGGCTCCTTTCATAAAAAACAAAAGCAGATTGCAGGGGATTGCAGATGCAGGGGATTGCTGTGTAGGAAAATTGCAGGGATCTCCCTGAATGACCTCTCAGCCCTGTACACCAGAGTCCAAAGCAAGACCTGTTCAATCCTTGCAGATCAAACTCACCCCTTGGCTCATGAGTTCCTGCTACGTCCATCAGGGCGCATCTACCAAGATGCAAGACTAACAGAAATAAATAAATTTATTTTTGTCCCTGTAGTCATCACCCTGTTGAATAAGCTGAATAAGTAGCTCAATTTTTCTGGTTTCTTTATTTTATTTTTTTTAATCTATATATCATAGTTCTTATTGCAGGGATCTCCCTGAATGACCTCTCAGCCCTGTACACCAGAGTCCAAAGCAAGACCTGTTCAATCCTTGCAGA
>JBAMHW010000023.1:18802791-18820875 GCA_037177495.1 Rhadinocentrus ornatus
TAGAGGCGACAGAAGGAACAGTCCACAAAGTGGGACGTGCAGTAGAGCAAGCCACACAGGAAGATGATGTAACAGAATGAGTGTGATCAATCATGGCTGTTAACCAAATGTTTACCTGATGCATACCTGTTTCAACTTCAATCCTATTTGAGATGGTGTAATTTACAGTAGGGGGAGAGTAGATGTTAGTTGTCGGGGGTCCACTACCAACACCTTTTAGAGATGGGCCTGTTAAATTATCCACCACCTTGATTACAAACTGACCCAGTTGGTCATCACCAGTCATATAAGCTCCAAGGACATATAATCCAGTATCTTTAACCTGTGGATCTTTAAGAGTTATTAGTAGAGGGTTGCAGTGTCCCGGCTGACATTTTGAGGGAGAAGAACACTTTACAATGGATAATCTGTCGTAGATTACTGGGTCCGCGGTGGCAGTAAATCCTGCCTTATTACGATACCCGCAATCAGAGGGGCCAGTGTTAGCAATTACCCAGTGTCAGTAGGAGCACCAATTTAATCTACTACTGTCAGCACGATCAAGTCAAGGCTCCACAGTATAACAAATGTATTTTTCAGACCACTGCAATTGTTCTTGTCCACCATTACCACATTGAACTAAACCAAAATCTATCGTGGCTGTACCAGTTTGGTGGCCCTGTGGAGTTCCTCTTGCTCCTGAGGAACACTGCAGAGGGTGGAGCAGAGGTACTGTTTTTGGGATTAATGTAAGGTAAATAGGCCTCATACCAGATGAACATCATGAACATCACAAAGAATATGAATGCACCCAGATGAGCCCATCACTGTGGCATGCGTGTCTCCACTGCTGATTACACATCCTACAGCTGTGCTCTCACTTCTATTAAAGGTCTCTGTGGCGGGTCTGCTGGTGCGCACTGGTTAAGATGATACCAAGAATCATCTTCACCCTTTAGTCTGACTGAATGTGATGTTACTTCAGTCACTTCAAACGGTCCAGTCCACCTGTAAAAGGTTATCCCAAAATGTCACAAGGGTCAATATCATGTTTGATTTTGAAATGCACATACACATATGTTAAAAGAGAGATTAAGTATAGATGTCCTCTCCTGTAGACGGATCCACATCATTGGTCCTGCTTTTCTTTATTTTTTTCAAACTAATTTGCATATAGTTATATCTACTGACAGTTAAATAAGGAAGCTCCGTTAATTTAATTTCCATTTATTTATCAGCATCTTCTCTAAGTGTTTGGAATTTAATTTTCCTCTAAGCGATTTATTTATTGATTCATCAGTTTGCAAATAGATTGCAAATCTGTAGTTTGCTTAACTGAAACATAGATCAGGTCTTCAGTTTGGATCCTTAAAAGCTGATTCAGATTCAATATAAATTATAATTATGTGAATTATTTAAGCTTAACTTAAACCAATTGTGAACAAGTCTTGTACGTATGAAATGGTCTAGAACTGTAGTTTTCTTGTGTTTACTTTTAGCACCTTCGCTTCATAAAAGATTTAGATTTGTTTAACTTCAGTGTATTTACAGGATTTTGCATCTCACCATCATCATTTCGACTGGTCACATGACGATATGGGTCGTCTTCTGAACTGTTTTTGCCACTGCTGATGCAACCTTAATGCATGGAGTTTGGGGTTGCTCCACAGAATCCAATTTTGAGCTATAATACATTAAAACCTGCCTACTTTTTCTGAAAAAGGGCGGCGTCTGTGGAAGAAATTTTACTACATTTCATAATAATCACTCATATATACTCATATAATATTTACTCATATTAAATCATTCATATATTCATTTTCCTTACTTTGCTATTACTATTGATTCATTCAGTTTGGTAGAGAATATTATAGCACATTAAAGTGAGTCTTTCATTTCTGGGTTATGGTGCATGGTTGTTTTGGGTTCGGACTGACCACTGTCCCAGTAGACCTTGGACTGGAAGCGTCTTGAACACCTGCTGGATAAGAATAGTTGTTTAGAATTATTATGGATTCCAGCTTGTTATTGAGGACTCTCTTCCGAAAACTGCGAAGACAGTGGTGCCATTCAGTCTCTTTTCACTGACTTTATCTGACCTTGTGTGTGAACAGGGAAAATATCAAACATGTTACAAACTGGCTGTTTCTGATTGGTATAAGAGAGTTCTCTCTTGACTCCCCGTGGGTTAGGAGACCGCTCTTACCTCTTAAGTGATTTGTACTCAATAATTTTCCTTTTTATTAAACACATTTACTCTTACTCATACCAGACCCTTGGTAATTTTCGCTACCACAGTTCACAACTCCGCCCCTTTCAGAAACATCCAGAAAGAAAGGTGGTGGTGTTACAGCCTGAAAATATTAAGACATGATACGTTTAAATATAATTTAAATATTGTCCAGGAGAAGTGTTTCAGCAATGCTAAAATATTTTTTTACTATTATTATTATCATTCAGGTGATTTTTCAAGCTATTTGTTCTGTTAGAATTTTCTGTTGTGTATGCTGCAGGAACATGTAGCACTCGTGAGCTATAGTATGTTATCAGCTTGTGCCTCTGTGCGTGTGTGACATGTGTGGGGCTGCTGGCACATGTGTGTAGTGTGGTCATTTTGCATGTCCTATCTGCCTCAAGGGTGCCACAGTGGCAGAGTGGAGAAGTTGTTTAAGTGATATATTGTGAGCTTTAGCCACTAGAGTCCATCTTAGAAGGGCAGCATAGGGATTTGGAACTGGTGTAAAGGAAGTTGTGACTATAGCATTCACGGGCCTAAGATCATGAACCGACTTACTCTGCCCTTTCTCTCCCTGAGTCTTTGACTGCTCTGATTTTGATTTGTAAATTTAGAACATCTGTTTGCTGACATCAGACCATTAAGTCATCTCCTACGTTTTGGGCAGAAAATTACTTTCCTGCCGTGATTGTGTGAATTTTTCAACTTTCCTTGTTAAGGAATCCCTGATGTCCACAGGTGTTTCTTCTTTTGCTAGAGGGTTTTCTATTATTATAATTATTCTCTTAATTTAATTTTCATGGGCTCAATTTCTAATTAATAGAAAAGGTTTATCCTACCTTTCAGTTTGGTCGACCAAATCGTGCCCGAGTTGGTATTGGATAATGTCCAACCAACTTCAAAATCTTCTGGTAGGAGAGAAGAGAATTTACCATTAAATTTTGTCACAAAACAATGAAATTAGTATCCAAATAACCACTGGATGTCCACTCCTTGTCCCAAAAATATCACGTCAGGGTCGCATTTGAAGAAAGAATAACCCCTAAAAAGTATTACTTTCCAACATTAGGAATGCATACTACTTTCCCACACACCCTAATCAAGGGGGTACTCCTTTCATACAAACTTAGAGTACTAATAAATACCTCTGACACTGTGGGTTTTTCTCTTCTCCTTCAGAGTGGACTGCAAGTCAGTGAAAACAGACTACTTCTTCTCTCAGTTCAAGTATTTATTAAATTATTTGTTCTCCACATGGCCGGCAGTGCACACTGATCTACATGCTGGAAATCCGGATTTTGTGATCATGAAAAACGGGCTTTTGGATCAGGGTGATCCAATCCTATTTTGCTTTGAACAACCGGGATAAAGGTAAGCTGGAGTACGTGATCCGCCGTCCTGAAAAAATGGATTACTAAATCCGGATAGTTTTTAACCGGATAATGTTTTTTAAACAACCAGACCTTCATCATCGATCAACAGGTCAGAGAGCAATACTTTTTCTTAAAGATGTCTTTCACTCCATTGTGTGTCAGAATTCTGGTGAACACAAACTAATGCACCCAGTGTTCTTAGAATGATCTTTGAAGAGGACTGTTCTTAAAAAACAGGCTTTACCAAATTATTTTCTTAGGTTTAGGACATTATCATAGTTCATGACAACACAGACTGACTCTAAAACTACTGCTATGTCTTTTTTTTTTGCAGGCAGGAAATAAAATGAACACTGAAATAACTGTTGCCAACTCCTCAGTAAGGAAGTAGCTGCTGGCTGTCCTGAAAGTTGCTAAATGATGTCATCGCCTAATTTGCATAATTTGCTATTTGCATGTAATGTAAGGGACATTGTAGTAGAGAAATAACATCGTGGAAAGAGAAAAGTATAAAAACTCCTAAAAAAAAAAAACATTTAACATTTTGAACTATTTTTTGGATAGACAGCTTTAACTTGACAATCTAAATGGAACAAACAGAAATAATAGGAATGACTGTCAGTGGCAAAGTGAGAAAGTGAACGGGAGGAGATGAGACACCAGGAGCAGATGGAGAGAGAAGAAAGGAGGTACAAGGAGATGATGGAGAAGGAGAAAAGATTTCAAAGGGAGATGAGGGACAGGGAAGAGAGGAGGGACAGGGAGGTGGCTAGAAGGGAGGAGCGCTTCATGTCAATTTTAGAAAGGCTTTGTAAATAGTGTAATGTTTGTCCTTAATGTTCATGATGTTTGATGTTCATTGTGTTTAATGTTCGGGTATGTTCACTTTTAAAATGAATTAATTTTTTCACCTGGTGAGTCAGGCCTACTTCACCTTCGGTGAGAGCAAAAATGTCGACCAACAACCGCCACAGCGCCTCTTGGTGTGCAGGCTCTAAGTTATCACAGCTACGTTTCCAAATCTCTCTTATCGGCACAAGTCTGTCCATTCTTTTTGTGGGCTGCTGGTCTGGTGCCGGTAGTTGTACATCCACTGGAGCTTGCAGCGTGGGGGACAAGGCGGATCGGGCCAGCATTAATCTGTGCTGAACCCCGTCTACTGAAGCTACTGCAGCGTGGAACACCGGAGCAGGGGCCTGTGTCGTCCCGTTTACACAGACCCCAGGGTGTTTCCCTGAGTGCCATAATGCTCATGATGGTGTAGTTAGCCACTTCGGCTAATCATGGCTAACAAGAGTAGCTGGGAGAAAAACATTACGGTGTTTTGCTTTTGACACCAATGTAGCGTCCTGCTGGACGTGCTGAAGAATGGACCAGAGCTACTCCAAGAACAGCAGTTTTTATTTTTCAGAGTAACGGTTACTGATGGCCGTAACCACGCCGAACAACAACCGAAACAGAACTCTCACTCAACTCTCTCCCAACTCGACAGCCCTCAACCAAACTCATGAAAATTTCGATTTTCTAAGGTCCGCATACAATTCAATTGAAAAATAACTCGACAGTGCCATCTAGTCACCAAAAAAATCCCAAAATGAATTGGGTCCCGAAAGTCTACTTTGATGTACGAAGACGAATATAGGTACACATGTGTAACACCCCAAGACGAGCAGAAAAGTCAATTAAACAGCTGTTATTATGGCAACGGGGTGCCCACCATCTAGGCGTTTATGCCCATTTCCCCCCCGTTTTTTCCACCATATATGCATCGTATTTGAATGAACTAGCCAGAAGGGGTTCGTGCAAGTGACTCCAAACTCGCTGGGAAGCTTCCTGACAAGTTGGGGACCAAACGATATTCAAATCTTTCAAATAGGAGAAAGCATGTTACCGTGGCAACCGACGGAAAAATGTTAACATGTTAGCTAGCATGCTAACATGTTAACAATAATGCTAACTAGCTAAATCAACATTTTAGATTCTCAGCTAGTTGAATAAGCACGTTAGATAGCATGTTAACTAGCATATTTGCCTTGAATATAAGCATGTTAGGTGGCATGCTAACATGTTAGCATGTTAGCAAAAAATGCTAACTTGGTGAATTAGCATTTTAGATTCTCAGCTAGCCATTTTACCATATTACCAAGCATGTTAGCTAGCATGCTAACATGTTAGCATGTTATCAAAAATGCTAACTACATCCATCAACATGCCGGAATCCCAGCTAGTTCAATAAGCACCTTACATAGTATGTTAGCTAGCATATAAGCATGCTAGCAAAAATCTTCACACAGGAACACCATGCCCAGTTAAGCTAAATAGGTGTATGAGATGGGTGTCGGGGGCCACGGAGCTCGGACCCGATGGATGCTGCTTGCCGCTTAATTGGTTTCATTGTTTTAACCTAAAATATAGAGCATAACCCTGAACAGAATCATCAAAGTTGGTTTGGTTTTAAAAATTTACAAGCTCCATAATCACATGCTGCTTAGAATTTGAGTCACATAGTTAAATCTGCATGCATCACATTTATTTTTGAACACTTCTTAAAAGTCACATCTTTAATGAAAATAAATGCCTACTTTATAAGAAAAAAACTTCACATGTTTTTTGTGGAATTTATAGGCAATCGCACAGCTTTTGTCATGATCTGAAATAAAAGCAGCAGTTCATGACTTCTTGTTTTGAAACTACAAATTCTTTTAAACATTGTGAAATAACATTTTAAATGATCTTGCCCACTCACTACATGCTACACTTAATAAATGTAGACAAACAGTGGATTATGCAAAGCTTTTATATTATTTCTTGTTATCTTGTATTTTACTTCACTTTTCACATTACCTTATTATGCAATATAGTAACAACAAACAGTTTGAAGTGTCTCTTTATGGCATCTAAACCCCCCATCCATTTTCTTTGTTTCTCTAGAGGCAAATATGTTCAGCTACCCTTTAGTTCCTCTGCAAGGGATTTTAATGTACAAATGCAATTATATGTCTAGTCCATTATTCAACCCCAGAAGTCCACCACTTGCACAGTCTTATAATTATACATAAGCTCTGGCTTATCCAGTTGTAATTACTTTGACATACCCCACTCAAAGTCAGTTTATAGTTAGACAATGTCCGGCCTCTATATTACCAATGACAGTATGTGAAGGGACTGCCCTGCATACAAAACATTTTACTGTCTTTATTATTTCTTGAAATTCTACACTATTTACACTGCTCTCCGGTACATCTACAGATGGGTCAAAAACAGAGCTGAATTTCCAAATTGGGACTAATAAAGTAAAAAATTATTATTATTATTATTATCATCATCATTATTATTATTGTATTTTGCATCCTATTACCAGCATCATCCCGAGAGAGTAGTGAATATGGTGAGGAGAAAAGTCACACCCTTTTCCTCCTGTGACTTCAGCTGTCACAAACCTTTAACCTTGTTCAGTGGTCTCAGCTGTTCATACAGTTTACTGTCAAGCTCTTCTCACAGTATGTCAGATGAGTGCGTTTGTGTGGAGATGTGTGTATGGGTCATGTAAAATAGTATTTTGTTTCTGTAGATGCTTAACACATAAACACAGAGATTACTGTTTGTATCAATGGACTTCACAGCCCACATGCCTTTTCCCTCAATGGCACTCATACGGCCATGTTCTATTTACGGATGATTACAAAGTCTGTAAACATGTCTAAATCAATGTACAGATTACAATTTCTCAAGCTACTCTGGAAACTACTTATGCAAGATTAATAAGTTGAAAAGTGTTTAAAGCAGAATATCTTTCTGCTCAAATCAAGTACAAAGAACAAAAAGAGTTCAGTGAAAAAACTCATTTTTACTATTATGCACTAGAGCAAGTTTAGCATTTTTGTAGACCTTTAATAAACAATCCTCAGTGCAGCTTTCCCAGGATTACAGCTGGAATAACAGTTTGTGGTTTGGAGTCCAATGTTTCCCAGTCACACCATTATCTCCGACTGCCTCGTGCATATGCAGACTTGTTTATGCATTCATGTATAATCCTCAGCCTTGGTGTGACAGCTACTCCTTTCTACTTGTTGTGTTTGGTGTTTAATATACACACCACTTAAGCATCCTTAAATGAACCTGCACAATTCTGTATTGTTTATATTTCAGAAAATGTGAACAACAAAGTCAATATCCTTTGACCCTGTAATATTTCATTTTAAGGACAGATGACAACAGAAAATTTCTGAATTATAAGAAACAGCATAGTGCTATAAAAAAATCTTTTGAATGTGTAATGACAGAGCAGCAAAAGGATGTAAAGCTTTGAGAAAAAGGAAAACACAGTGGTCTGAAACCATGTCATCACCGAACAACCTACCTTGCAGCTGTTTGATTTAAGTATTTACACTGATTGACAAAAAATGAGTAGATTCATCTTATGAGCATAAAATAACAGCAGAACAGGTCACACCTTTGCAGATAAAAAAAAAGAGTGTAACAAAGGCTTGTGATATGTTTACTCCATCCCAATTTCTTCTCACAAGACAACACCTGCCTCTTTTCTCTGCCATCATACTAACAAGATCTAACAAGGAGGTTAAAGATGGCAGCCAGAACTGACTGATTCTCAGATCTGTTTCACTATATTTAAAATATTCTGCTTATTATACCCACTAAACAAGCAACCTCTACACTCTTGAGCTACACCTAATGATATGACACCTCAATGAATTAACTCAGCTCAAAACAGGACTGTGACCAAAGTGTTTTCACACCTATAAAAAGTAGGAAATAAAGGGCAATAATTAGAGAAAATTTATAAAACAGCTTGTTTTGTATTGCTTGAGTTTTTAAACAGCTTCTACTGTAATATTCTTAGAAATGTGGGAGGTTTTCATTATATCCAGAATTAAAACATTTGATCCAATGATTGCTTAACTCTACACAATAAAAGCTTTTGGACAAAAGATTAAAGAAAAAAAAATAGTAAAAACAAAATGAGCTCAGCTGAAACACAGAAAGCGTATCATGTTAGAACAAGAAAGAAGACAGTCTGCTATTTGTGTGTTGTATTCTATAATAACAATGCCCTGAATTAATATTAAATTGCAGCTGTGATGGTGTACACATGTAAACCTCTTGATAAAAGCCACACTAATATTTCAAACATCACCCTTCCTTTTTTTTTTTTAATTAAACGGACATGATCTGTAGCTGAAACGGAAAACCTGATTAGATTCAATGTGATCTAGAACTTCTGCTGTGTGTCTGCTTGGCTCTAATACTTTTGTATTGACACAGGTGGCTCCTCAAACCCTGCAACATTATGTGAATGTTATGGAAGGTTTCGATCACTGATGTCACAATATAATGTGTTCAACTGTTAATCTGCCATGAAAAACTAACCTCTACCTTGAGAGTAATTAATAAATTAGTTACTTTTGCCTCGTGCTTTTTATTTAGGCTACTGATGCTTGCATTGTCCCACATACTTTCTTTTAGAAAAGATTAAACACAAAATAGACTAAAAGAAAAGAAGTGAATGTGCAGATAACATGACAATAGTTTTTTATGTACCCTGCATCAGTTGTTTATTCAAAAGATATACACATACAGCTATTTTCATCATTCAGTCTAAATTCCTGGTACTGTTTGTGTCTTTTGTTCAGAATGTCAGTGTGTTAACTGAGACACAAGAATAACACAGAGTGGGTCAAAGCTGAAAAACAGTTTAAGAAAGTTAATATATAACTTTTATTTGAAAAAGTTTGTGGAGATGTTTTTTTTTATATAAACATTTTTTTTATTTTTTATTGTAGTCACACCTCTGACACTTTGCTTCTGACAGGGAGGTGCAGATCAAGGCCATGGTGACAGAAGCGGTTCACTACTGACCAGCTGGCCTTCTGCTTAATGAAGAGACGCAGCTTGTCCCTGAAAGTTTCCCCTAGAAAGCTGTAGATAATGGGGTTGAGACAGCTGTTGGAGAAAGCTGCCAGGTTAACAATGTGGCCTGTGAGGGGGTAGTCATGCCACAGGGTGGTAGCAGTCCTCTGTAATGGGTTTGCTGTGCCCTGAAGCAATTGGATGCTGATGAAGACATTCTCTGGGAGCCAACAGATGAAGAACACCAGTACCACCACCACAATCATGCGCAGGGCTTTCTGCCGCCGTGGCCATAATCCACGGTGCTTCTGGGCCTTCATGAGGATTCGCCCAATCAGAGAGTAACACAGACCAATAATGGAGAAGGGCACCAAAAAACCAATGGTCACCTCGAGCCACTGAATCTCAAAGACATTGGCAAAGCAAAAGTGCACCTCACCCCTGTGCTGAGTCTGTACAATAGTAAAGGGGAGAAGTGTGGCCAGGATGGAAGCCATCCAGATGAGGCCACAGCTGAGTTTAGCGTGCTGCATAGTCCTTAGTGGGCTGCAGCTCATACAGCTAGCCAAGGCAATATATCTGTCAAAGCTCATCCACGTGAGAAAGAAGATGCTACTGTACATGTTGACCTGCAGGAACAGGGACATGAAGGTGCAGAGGACGGCATAGTCATAATACTTTTCATTCAGATTGAAGACCTCAATTAGGGAATCAGCCACCAGGATGAGGTCTGCAACAGCCAGATTAACAAAGTAGAGATCAGGGATAGTCATCTTCTCTCTGTGGTTCAGGTTTACCACCAAGATTAAAAGGTTGCCAATAAATCCAATAGGAAAAAGGAGAATGGTGTAGAGGCAGGACAGGAAGAGACCAATAATGTAAGACTGGTACTTGTCAGAGTTTTCTGTTAAATCTGTTGTGTTGTACTCATATGAAGTGTTCAGTTGTTCTGTGGTGTTATCATATATCCAAACCAAAGCAGTTGTCTGCCCTTCCATACTGATTGCGGTTGAACCGTCTTAAAATCACAATCCACATGTAAATCTGCTACATAGTTAAACCTTGGCAGTTCCCAGCTTTGCCTCTTTAAAGGAAAATTCATCAATGCTGTATTGGTGTGCTGACAGATGTCAGGTGAGCCAAGCAAAACGTTTATGGGATATTTGACCCCATAATAACATCACGTTTTATCTGCCTGTAAGTTTTTGATGCATAACAGAAGCACATCCATGTTTTAAAAATCGCCTTTGGCCTTTGCCTCTGATGAGTCTCATCGCTGCGGCTGTCCAGTTTGTGGTCCTGAGATTAGAAGGCGTTTTTCTTTTTCCTCTTTTGAGTCATTTTATTCGAGTGCTGCTTTGTCTCTCCAAGTGCATTTGAATCTTTATTCATTAAGTCTCGATGAGAGATTTTATTGCAGTGACACCTGAGCTGTGAAGTAAAGAGGAGGTAAGAAAAAAAAGAAAAGCAAAAGACAATTAGTGGAGAATACATTAAAAGACAGCTGTCATAACCCTAATTACAATAATAATAATAAAAAAAAGCAGAATGTGTTTTAACTTTAAAAAAGGGTTTTTAAAAATCATATCTTAACTTTTTTGTAGGACTATCTTGATGACATTTTTTACAGGGTATAAAACGGATGGCAGACGGCTATGTAAGTACATTAACATTCATGCTACAGACTTAAACAGATGCATTGAAATCCTTGTTTAAAACCCACACAGATCCCCTAGCTCTGTTTAACTGGTTTTTCCAAACTTAATGACTATTAATCAGTAAGTTGAAAGAATATTTGCTACTCAGATGAAAAAAATAAAAAGATCACTTTCATCAAAACACATCATACTTAGTTTGAATGTATGTGATAGAAGACTTGATCATCTTTAGGCCACTAATCACAAACTCTCCCTGAAATACTAACCTCGGTTCGGTAAACATGACCTTTAGCAAATATTTGCAGTCTTCTGGGTTTTTATTTCCACCACAAGAAGCATTCTGCAGTATTTATACACTTTTACTAAAAGTACTAATAACAGCAATAATTCTGTTTAGCTTTTAATTCTTGGCTTTAAAGATCTCTACTTTAAATAAAAAGATAAAAAGGAAATATGAATGACATATTTCCTTTTCTTGCTGTATAAGAACAAACAGTACAAATCCCACAAAAAGTAAATAAAAAAAATATTATAAAAGCTAGAAGCTGATTCGCCAGTTTAAGAAGCACTTAGCTTTCGTATTTTGGTAAAATATTCAACACTTTTTAAGATTTTTTTTCTTTGTACTGAACTTGTGTTGATCTGCTTCTTTTTACAAAATCTGTAACAACTAAGATTATATAAGGTCCTCTGAAAATCTACAATCACACACAAAAATATAAAAGAGAAGTATGACAAGTAAGAGCTAGCTGGTAAAAATACAATTTCTCAAGACATGAGAAAAATTTCCCATCTATATTCAGTCCACAAATATTCAAACACAGATGAGGTGACCATCAGCTACACTTACTTTTACTTTGGGATTTATTTCTTCTCCATGCTGGTCCAGTTCAGAATCAGAGAGCCAGAGATTTGCAAATCCCATGTCCAGGCTTCTCTTCTGCACCGCCAGCTGTTTGGCCCAGCCCTGTCTGGGGATGAGAGGAGGGCGGGGGATCCAGAGAGGCAAGTAATGGTTTGACACTGTCACTATGCTCCACTAGACACCTTTCCTTTTTTTCTCTAGTTTGTGATTCTAAACTTTGGCCAAACATCCCTACAGATTCTGCAGCTCAACACCTTCTGTGTGCTGATTTTAACAGAAGGAAAAAGTCTCAATAGCAAATACGAATAGTGTGGGGTTTTCCTCATCAAAACTGTGTTGTTATGGAAACAACTTATATTTTTCCACAGTATTTGTTTACCTGGGTTTATCAGCTATTAGTCTTAAAGAGAATGTAAACACACTGCCTTGTTTTTCCAACAATATGTTAGTATCCAGGCTAATAGGTTGGTATGTGAATTTCAAGTCACAGCAAAATACACTAATCTTTATGTAAGTAGTTTTTATTGCTAACTCTATAATTCCATTTAGATCAAGCAAAAATAAATCTGTTAGCATTCACTCTCAATAAGTGTGAAATAGAGCAGGGACTACAGGTTCTTTACTCCAGGGCAAGTAGTAAGATTATAATATAATAATATGATATATTTAGAAATTTAACTATGTTATGTTTCACACAGCAACTGGAGATCCTTTTGATGTGTTAGCAAGTGCAGTGTCCCATCTGCCACAACTGAACCAGGCTATCTGTATTTATAATGAGCAATATTCATAGCTATAAAACGGAATCATGCTGGTTTACATTATTGACATAATGTTGGAACCATCAATATTTTTTTGGGGGGGGGGGTAAGAATCACTGGGTTGATGGTTTGTTTTATCAGGCTGTTATGGGGATGTGGATTGATCACGCGGATGTGGTCGGTGAAGGGCTGAGCTGTCAAGAAGGGGTTGTCAGTCGGGATGGGTTTTTGCCAGGGAGAGGAGTGTACCTGTAATATTTGTTGACCACTGAGCTTGATTTCACTAAGAAAGAGTATGCTAAGTTAAATGATGTCATTATGTTTACCAAGTTTGCCCCTGCATCAAATCTATGTGTGTTTTTATGAAGCTGGTGCAGTGTCATACAATAGAGCGAACCCGCTCTCCGCCCCTTTTAATAACTGTAGAAGTCCCTATACATAATCATAAGCTTACGTTTACGATAGGCTAATTAAAGTCAGGTATAAAATTTTGCTCATGTGATAAGTAAACAGCCAAAAAAAGAGCGAGGCAAGGGGAAAGTTTTTGTTTCACACCAGGAAGTATTTTTATTTAGCCTCTGACAGACAGGCAGGAAGGGAAGTCTAAGTCAAGGCCAGGTCCTGAACATTGCCTGAAGGTATGTGATTGCAGCTTCTTTGACATTGCTGTGCATTCAGTAACTTTGAATATGATCTGATAAAAAACAGAAATCAAAAACGAATAGATTCAGGAATCTGTCGAGAATATTATAATTATGTGCTTGCATATTTGTATAAAAGAAGAGTCACATTTTTGTTCTCTACTGTTCTCCAGCAAAAGAGTTTGTTTTTTGAGAAGCCATTTCTGTCTGACATTGGAACGCTAAGTAGCGTATTTGGTGCTTGTGCTGACCTGCAGATTGTGAGCTGATGACTCGGGTTTGTTTGGTCCTGTTTGTGACTATTTTAATACTCTAACACTGCTTTCAGCATGTCACAGGTGGGTAGAGGGGGGTTTACAAGAATCACTGCAATGAAGGAAGCACAAAGACATGGAACAAAGACAGAGTCGGGAAGAGAAAATTGTGTAGGGATAATGGATTTTGGTCCCTATTATGTTTAAATAATGTAACTGTTATAGTGGCCACACAAGTCCACAGTCAGTATGTTAAAGAGTAAATTTAAAAAAGGTAGGGTTCATTGCTGACATGATAACGAGAGGAGCATATTTTGATATTCTGTGTGTGCAGGTAGCACATAGTTTTCTGTTTCGGGGAAGATGATTTTTGTAGCCATGGTGTGGTACAGCAGTGATAGTCGGACAAGGTCAATGCAGCAACCAGATACCCAGCAGGCTCAAGTTTGGCTTTTACACAAGAGACGAAAGCAGAAAATGGTCTCTGTAGGTAATAAGAAGAGGATTTTAGATGTTTTTGTAGCTGAGATGAAGAATGAGTCGAGCAAAGAAGTCTGAAAGGTCACAATGTGATCGAGATCTGCACAGCTTTCTCCCAGTTACCTGATATCTGAGTCATACAGTCTGCATTGGAGTCATACAGACTTTACATAGATAAGGATGAAGTGGGAATATGATGATCATTCTAGGTGAAAGCACTCAGCGTAGGTAAGATTGAATGAATAGGTTTTGGATAGAAGAAAATGAATGAGCCATTAGACAATAAAATGCTGACAAGGGCAGCTGTAACACTTACTGATTTCTAAAGGTTATCCACAGTGGAAGCCTTATCATTCAAAACTAGTAGGATATTGCATGTGCAAGCAATGTCTGAAATTATGTGTCATTGGAACTGCTGATATAAACATTGTGAACAAATACGGACATGTAGCAATTTTTATTTTTTTAAATCCTAGCTCTTTTTTTTATGGTTTCATGTCAGTTGCAAGACTTACTGCTATGTGAGAGGATGCATTCCTTGTCTATGTCCACAGGGTGGCCCACTGGTATAAAAAGTGGATAAATGAAAATACAAAGGCAGGCCTAGCAAGAATAATAATCAGTGACATGGCTGAACATGCAGCCAAGTGAATCCACACATGAGATGTTAAAGCCTTTATTATAAAAGATTCACTGTAAAAAAGAGAGGCACCCAACTGCAGTTAAGATGGCGGACAACAGCACCGCCATACCTCAACTCTATTCAGGAAGTCAGGTGACCTCGACACCGGAAATAGTCCCTCTTAGTGTGGCAGCAACACGTCCTACTTGGGTCCAGTCTGCCGAACCCAAAGAAGAAGTTCTTCTACTGGAAGCAAGACGTGACAGAGAAAGAACGTAAGTAAAAGAGTGTTTTTATTATCATCTATTCAACAAGTGGTATGTCTCTAATATGCAATTTTTGCTATCTACAAATACAACATATCAAATTTTTAGAGGTAATTTGTTGCTGTTTCTCCACCAAGTGCGTCTTTCAGATTGATACAAAGATGCGGGCTAACATTAGCTTTGCTAAGAAGCTGTCCTTTTAAATCAGAAACTGGGCAACGTATGGGAATTTAATCTGCTTTTTGGTGGGTTGTGGCAAAAATACTTTTGTGCTCAGTCACTTCCAGTACCTGACCTTAATTGGTGTAAACAAATAGCATAATGTGTATAGTCACTGCTAATGGCAGTTTTAATAATTTTATGGATACATAGAGTTGTAATTCCTCCTCTATTTGCTTTCTATATTGGTAAAGGATTCTTAATGTACAACCTGTCAGCTTGTATTACAAGCTGTTTACTAATAAGTGTACTGTTGACCTTCTCTTGTTCAGATGCATTTATCAGTCATTAAGAAAGATACTCCTCTGGAGCTAAACCTGTTGTTGTTTGGGTTTGGGTGTCCCCTCTGCCTTAATTTCAAGACTGCAGGTGATGGGGTGATCGAGAGGCACTTAAGAAAGCACATTGCAAATGCAGTACATTTCCAGGGTATGTTGATAAGAAGTATCTGTTTCTGATCTCATACATTTTACATGTAACCATTATGTTGAATTGGTGTATTTGTTATTGCTTGTGTTTAGGCTGTCATATTTTAACTGCTGATATTGCTTTGAGTTCTAAGCTTGGCATGCTATTATAATCACCCAGATTAAAAAGAAAACCAGGTGTCCTCATTTAGTCCTGCTTACCTTAATCCAGGACTCCATAGTCAAGACTAACTCAACCAAATTTTAACTATATATATGAAAACCAGTTAAACATTCCACCTTAAAAGTTTGGATTAAGTACTACTCCTGTATTAAGTCCTTTTTTGTGCAAGATGCCAGTAATATAAAGATTATCAAACATTTTTCACTGTTAACAATTACATCCTCTTTCATTTCATGTTCACTCTTTACTTTTTGCTTTCAGATGTGGCATGATGATCCGATGAATGGAAAGAAGCGTTCCAACAGATTGTATCTGTGGCAGAATCCATCTACCTCTCTCCAGCTAAAACAGCACCTAAAGCTAAGGGCGCTGAATTTAAGTGACCAGCAGGTATATGAACATGTTATCAGTCACATGTATGTGTGTATGTGTGTTCACATTTATAATAGATTTAAAGATGGATTTTTTGATTTGCACTTTTTTCCAACAGATCTTTGAGCTACTGAGAGTGATTGAGGAGGCAACGGGTCAAGGAACCAGGATAAGAACAATTTTGGAATATTCAGTTTTACTTGCTCATCATTTTTGTTCAACTTTTTGCCTTCTTTTAATTTTTTTTTTTATTTCTGTTCTTAAATTTAGTGATTGAAAATAAAGTTAATTGCAAATATGAGAACTCCTAAGTCAATTTCTTAAAGTTACCAGTGTGATGGTGTCAACAAAATACTTGATTAATCCCCAAAAGTAATTTCAATGTTGTGACAGGGTGTTTGTTTTTGTTAAGGAAACAATTATGATGATGATGAATTACCTAATCCAGAGGACGATGGCTACTGGCTGTAATGATCTCTTATACTTTTCTGCGTTTAAGCAAACCCTAAGAAGTGTGATTGAACATACTGTTTCCTCACAGTGCTGTGTAGAGGGTGTTGTCCTTTATGTCCAACAGCTTATTTTCCTCTGGACAGTCACATCTCCCTTAGCTCCAAAACTATTTGGTTTGATCACTCTCTTTAGGGCTCAGGTTCTGGTTCTGCTGCCCCAGCAGATGCTGGAAAGCAGATTGCACTTTCTACAACAGACTTACAGAAGACATAAAAAATCAGACATTGAATGATTTTAGCTTCCTTAAGTAGTATGCTAAGTCCTTTCCTCTAGACTACTGTATGCTACAAACAAACATGCTACAAAATTTGGGCCCACAGGGGACACAGCTTTGCAGTGTCTCCCAACGGCAACACACCAGACTCAAATTCAATGGGTCCAACAGCCTGAGTTCTGCCCAATGACTCATTCAGTTCAGTCAGCTGTTTTTGAGCAGGGAATCCAGGGAGGTATCTTACTGGAATTTATGGTGCTTCTCACAACAGAGCAGCTGAATTTTGTTAAAAGCACTTGAGAAATTGAAGAACATAATCCTCAAAGTGCTGCCTGATTGGTCTAGGTGAGAGTAAGCTTTGACGCAGGTAGATGTTCAACACTTAGAACAGTACGATCAGCAAATTGTAATAGGTCCTGAAAGTTGTTGACTTGCTTGGCGGTAAGTTGATAAAATTTCTAAGAAATGATATGCTGTCGTGTTGTGTTTAACTGGATTACAGGAATAAAATGCTAACAATATAAAAATGCTATTTTTTTTTCTTCAAGTTAACCTTAAAATTAACACATCTCAGTAAAACACAATCGGAGTGTTTCATATATATGCATATATATACATACTATTCACTACTAAGTTAGAAATATTCAACTTTCTGGTGAAATTGACACAAAAATGTCCATAATTCACAAAACAATGATATATCATGAACGTAAGACATTTAAGTACAATCATGAAATGGTATTTCCTTCAAAACAATTCATAGAAAGAACAGTTCAGAAGTGGTGGGTATATGCAACATAAATAGTGTCATGGGTTAGGTGTCGCCTGGGTCTGATGGCATCTAAACTGCGTCATTGACCCAGAATTTTTTGTAGTCCATTCATGGTTGACACACTTTTGGTTTATTTGTGGTTAATAATTTTAATAAAAAGCAGGATGTTGTGCATTAAATACATAAGTTTATCAACAAAGGTTATAGTGCAACATAGATACATTCTGACATCATACAAAAGCCAAATATCATTAATTTGTATGTCATGTCATTATCTGTACCACTTGTTCCCATTAGGGGTTGCGGGGTGAGCTGGAGCCTATCCAGCAGTGTTTCAGGTGAAAGGCAGGGTACACCCTGGACAGGTCACCAGTCCATCGCAGGGCCAACATATATAGGG
>JBAMHW010000023.1:18820975-18831006 GCA_037177495.1 Rhadinocentrus ornatus
AGAACCCAGAGAGAACCCACGCATACACGGGGAGAACATGCAAACTCCACACAGAAAGGCCACCAGCCCCCACATTCGAACCTCTCCCAGCCAAGGCTCGAACCAGCGACCTTCTTGCTGTGAGGCTAACCACCACACCACCGTGCAGCCTAATTTGTATGTTTATTTGTTAAATTTATGTTATGTAAACATGGAATGTTTAAATACTTAAATGGGCACATTGGAGAGCAATAAAGATACACGTGTTCATTAAATGTCAGTTTTGAAGTATTTCATGAGAATTAGAGTAATGACAGTCAACTGTCATTGTTTTTTTAAGCCTAATTTAAGAAGGTCTTTTAAATCTGAGAAATATAATTATTGTGATAATAAAAGGCTAAATAATTATTATTTTAAGTTTTAAACGGACAACCACGTCCAATTTTCACTGAAACATTGATATTTTTCCCATTTGTTAAGTAATCAACTTACTGTAAACACACGCTTTGTCTGACACATCTGTCTATGATTAATATTGAATAATTACGTAGCAATAGTTTCATTTTTTCCACCATAAATTTGAAAATGAAAAAGAAAACAACAAACAAACCCATTCAGCTGCAAAATTCATAAACATATAATCCCGTTCCACTGCTCTCCTGCCATGACCAATATGGCGGACGCGTAAGGGTATCCTAGCAACGGGCCGAAACGGTGTCTGTTTTTTTGCCGAAGAAGACTAATTTCCGGTGTCGAGGTCACCTGACTTGCGGAATAGAGTTGCGGTATAGCGGTCTGTTGTCCAACGTCTCAACTGCAGTTGGGTACTCTTGGTAAAAAAAAAAAAAGATCAAATGCCACAGTGAAATTTTGATTAATTTAATTTTTCTTAAGGCCTAATTTTTTTTTCATTATAGTCATAAAATGTATCATTATTGTGAGAACATGTTATTGCTTAAATGCTACTCTCTAAAGGTTCAAGAAACAATAGTTCCCCATAATGTGACATCTGATAAACAAGCAAACACTAGCAGTGGTGTTAATGGGATGTTGTGAGGTTTAACTGCTTGCAGGAGGTTTAAAGGAGGGAGGGTACAACATCATCATCTGCCTCCACTTACCAGTCTGATGTGCTGCTGGCTCCATCCGGCATCTCCAACAGCCACAACCACAAACTCTGAATGGAACATCCTGCCCAATGCAGCCCCATTGCCCTGCTTTCAAGGTAATTTTTTGACATTTAGCTGATGCTGGGATTTTATTGTTAGCCTTTTTTTCTTGTTAATTTTCAGTCTACAGTCTGAAGAGGGTAAAAAATTAACAGGATTGGCAAGAAAGGAGGGGTGGGTTGTTTTTCAAGCATCTGCCCTGATCCACTTGCTTCCCCAGGCTAAAGTGATGTGGTGGGTCAGGGATGAACACTCCTCCCTGAAGCATGCTTTCTGTTGTGTATAATTCATTATGCTACTCTGCTCATAAGGATTATCTTTTACATGCAGGGTAATTATCCAGTCTGAACATGTTTTATCTATGTTTGCTCTTTTTACTTTGACATTGAGTACACTTAGAGCATTTCTGCTATGTTTCCTACATTGCATGGTCTTCTTTGTTGTCTTAACTTTCACATTGTCTGAAAAACTAACTGTAACCTGCCTGGTCTTGTTCTTGTCTTTGCATTGTAAAGCCCCAATTTTATCCATATTAAGAAAAACAACAGTGGTCGGAGGTCATGTGTGAAATGTGCCTCACAGCCAAAGAAAACATATAAAGCTGCAGGCCAAATGTTCTGTCTTCTTAGGTGGTCTGATGCTGTTCAATGCTGAAGTTGACCCTCATGCCTTTGGTCAGGCTGAACCTCTTAAGGGGAAAAAAAAAATCATAGGAAACACAACATTAAGACTATTGCAACACATTAAAAACTGTGCTATATCCGCAAGAGTGTACAGTTTTTCCTGGCACTCTTTGGACAGTATGAAACTAAGTATTTGACAGTCCGTTGAATCCAGCTTTTTCTTCTTTTCTTTTTTTTTTTCAGATGACATTTGCATAGTTAAATTAAGAATAAATGTCATCTCTTTGTTGTTTTCCCCATGTTAAAACCATGTGGTGTGTAGTGTGAAACTGAGTGTCATGTTTGAATCTCTTCGGGCATTTTTTGCTGCACAGAGGATTTGTCGATTCTAAATTTTGAGATTGTTTAGACAAAAATCTTTAGCAGTAAACAGCCGTAAATGTAGCTAAAAATGCCAGACAGTGGAATAGCAAATTTGCTTCCTCTGTCTTTTTAATAAGTGCGGTTATAATGCGTCATGATCTGTAATAGGAACTCGCATGAAACAACACACTTCCTGCTCCACTTTGATGCAGATAACTAAAAGCTTATGGCTTGCATCTTTGAGCAAGGATCTCACAGTAACTATGACAACCACATTTAATTCTCTCTATTATCACATTATTTTCAGATTTAGGACATACAATTGAAGACCCCCCCAGACTCAGATATGAAACAATGTGTAATGACAACAATAAATATACTTGTTGCTTGGCTCATCTCATTTTTTCTGTACAAATATCTAAAAAATGCTCGCTTCCTGTTGCAACACTTTATTCTCTACTTACTTGCAGGTGGCCACACAGCTTTTAGTGTGCAGCATTGTTATCATCAATATAGCTAACAAGATTGTTTCTTCATTGCAAATGGCAGCAGTCTTGGAACGCCGACAGAAGGAGAAAAAAAAAGTTCCCAGAATGTGTGGAATGCTGTTATTTCTCCTGTTTGTCTGTGGTGGCATTGGATCCTTCCACAAGCTGCAGTATCAATCCTCACACTGCATCTCAGATGGGAAGAATAACCTGCACAACCTGCTCACTGCACAGACCTGATAAGGGTTAGAATTAACACCATTTTGATTTCATTTAAACTTGAGTTGCAGGGAAAAAAAAGTAATTTACAAATAAAAAATGTTTGTGAAAAACAAAAACACCAATTTTCTAAAACTGTGCTTGTTAAAAATTAAATGTAAAAATAACAAAGCAGTCCTACTAAACTATTTTTATGCAACTGGCTGCATTGTACATTTCATTTTATGTTTAGTTAGATTACCGTATTTTCCAGACTTTACGCCGCTACTTTATTCCCACGTTTTGAACCATGCGGCTTACACAGAGATGCGGCTTTTCAATGAATTGTTCTTCAGCAGTCGGGGGGGCGCTCTAGCAGGAAATGCAAAAAACGAGACAGGCTGTTCTGTTTGAGCAGCACTTTTACTGGCCGTGTTACAGGCACTGTTTGGAAACAATCAGTTCAGGTATATGAATTAACACTTATGGTACAAAATCTTTCTATGCAAATATATTATTTCTTAGCCTGGATACCGGCAGCTTATAGTCCGGTGCGGCTTTTATGTGACAAAATATAGATTTCTTTTACATTTTAGTGGGTGCGGCTTATATTTTGGTGTGCTTTGTAGTCTGGAAAATACGGTACTTTGAGATAAAAAGGAACAATTATGTTCATTTTAGTTTTTTAATTAGTCTTTGACTCATCCGACAGTAGATTACTTACACAATTGTAACATAGCTTTCAGAAAATAACACTATTTTTTAATAGAGCATATTATCTTCCTTTAAATCACATACAATATTTACATATTAACTTCTTAACATTATACACTTTTATACGCAGTCAAAAACAAAACAAAAAACAAAAAAACATAGCATCTGAAAGTGGATTCATGAGAACATAATGGTTAAAGCTTTGGTGCTCAAGCCAACGTGCCGCTGCTTTTTTTCTACATAAAAGAACTTTGAGGGTGTTTTTACATGTCTGTTGCAGCCACTGAGTGAACAAAGCCATACTGATTTCTGCACACTGATGGGAGATTTAGGCCCCTCAGAAATAATAAACTGTTCTCAAATTTCAAGCAGTCATCTCAGCTGGGTGAGACTTTGAGGTTTGATCATATTTTCCTCTCCAGTTGTGAACATCACGCAGTAAGCCCATGTGGTGACTGCTAATTATCACCTCTGGCAAGAATTCTCTATGTCCCATCTCTATACAAGATGGCTCCAGAATAGCTTAACACATAAAGTTATGGCAGTGGGGGAAGAAAACTGGTCAGATCTTGCCGTTTCAAGTGTCATCCTCTATATCTGATGGTTATCAAATTTATATCGAACACATCAGCTTCAGGCAATCTTGCAAAAAAATGCTATTTGTTTACAAACTTTTGCAGTAGCATGATTTGGTTTTAATAAAATGTACATAGACAAGCAAATTATCAATATGACTGGCATTTCATTATGTACAAGTTTTATGTAAACAGCCTTCATGATTAAATCAAGAACTTCCAAACTGTTTAAACAGCACATGCTGGGCTTGTTGAGTGCCCTCTATTTCTATATTTGAGTAGATAAATGGAAACGTGTAGGTGTTATACAATTTAAGAACAGGACAAAACTGAATTCACTTTACTTTATTTAGGTAGAATTTAAGCCTGAGCAAATAGTTTATGTACTGGCTAAAAAACAAAACTGCAGCTCAAAATGTTAACAGTCTTGCTAGAAAATATTTCCAACTGACTGACTACATGCCTTGGTTTTGTTTTAGATTGAATGCGCATACAAGAGTATATTATTATCTTAAGGATACCCCGCTACAGTCACCCCTTACACTATAGAAGCATTCATGGAAACTTTCCAAAGATCACTGATGCTCAACTTTTTCATATGAAAATGTGCATCAAAGCTGCCTTCAAGCTCTTAAAACATTTACTTCATCTTTGAATGAATACCCCACCTGTCAGGTGTATATATTAACAGGGTTATCAATAAACTGGCCCTCCTGTTCAGAAAGCAAGTAATAGGAAAATAACTTGCACAGTAGATAGACACTGCAATGTTTTTTATTCAACATTTTATAAATGGGTTTTAATCACTATAAGAAAAAGGTCTGTTAATTCTTTACTCAGTGGCAGATGAGAAAGCAAAGCAGCTTTAACGCATGTGAGCAGCACAAGTGTCGAGGTTGTCACACACATTGCTCACAGGTGTTTGGAATCTGAGCCTTTCATATTTTGAAAAAGGGTTTTTGATAATGCTTCTATTGTGACTCAGAGTCTGAATAATTCCACTGGACAGAACGTTCCAACCCGCCGGAGAAAATGTACGTGCCACCTCCTCAAGGCCTGCTATGTGACCCTTTGGGAGGCCCTGCACGCTTATTCCTGCAGAAGTGAAACACAGCTTAAAAAATATATATAAAAATAAAAATGACACTGGGCTGTCGGCTTGAGTTGATCTGAACTGTTTATGAATAAAAGGTCAAATTACTTCAGCAGAGATCACAAGAGGTATACCGGTTGAGTCTGAACCCTGAATACAAACTTTGAGCATTTCTTTCAGTCTAGTATGGTTTCAAAGTGGGGAGGGTGTGTATAAATCTACAGGAGAAAATCTGCTGAGGATCTTAACACATGTGGGAATAATCTCTTTATGCCTGTGAGTGGATCCGAACCACATTGTTAAAAAAAATAAAAAGAGTTAAATGATAGCATATTTTCATAGCAGTATTTACTTACAGCTTCAAAAAAGTTCTGGTAGTTGAAAGTTGAAGTTGAAAAAATTAATTTAGTAAAAGACCATTAGTTTTTCACTCAGCCTTCAAAATATCAAGATTATTTCATCTTAGAAAAACTAAACACAAGAGAACAAGATGAGACAAACCATCTTCTCATTCTAGTGACTTTTGATTTGGAGACAGTTAAACAGTACAAAGCAAAGCAACATGTTAGTTTGGAAGTATGTTGTGGTGTGATGGTGATAAACCCTCCATTATTCATTAATGCAGAGGTACAGAGGGCTCCTTTTAGCAACAAATAGCTTGGCCTCACTAGATAATTAAAATGCATAGCTTATTGGTTCTGCTTGTGTGTTAGGTAAAGGCAACACTATAAAAAGTTTAACTTAAATGACACAACAGCATATAGACCTTATAGTGAAATTTAAGCAGTCGTGCATTGATGAAGCTGCAAACTAATTAATAACACAAAACCCACCCCCCCGACTACAATGGAATGGAGACTGCTTTATAGCAGGCCGTTTTATTGGTGCCCGTGTAAAACTCTTAAGAAAATGCCACAATGTTAGTCTCTGAGTGATTGTACCAACTTCACCACCCTTGAACCAGTAGCCCAAGTATCTAAGTTGAGAGCTTTACTCACTGACAAAAACAAAAAAAACAAACAAAAAAAAGCAGCACTTAGTGGTTTTTGTTTGGTTCATCCTATCACTGCAGAACTAGACAACTCAGATTAGGTTCTGGAAAGTGACAGGAAATTCCACAGTTGGCTATGTTGCTCTTAACAGTCCAGAGTCTCGAGGAAGCCCAGTCAGATACTGGCTCTATACAGAAGGAGAGGGGGATAAGTGCTGGCTGGGCCAAGAGGAGGAGAAGGGTAGCTGGAGTGGTGCCTGTGATCTCCCAGGGCACGATCTCATGTCACCACTTGCTGAACTGTTGAGCGTTCATGAGGACAGGACTGGTCTCTACAACGCAGCCTCCTGAGCAGCCGCTGAAGTTTGTTAGAGAAGTTTTTGTTCATCTGCCTATACATGAGAGCCATCGCGAAACTGCTGGAGAAAGCCAGCAGTTTAGAAAAACATCTCATGAAATAATAGGTCGGAACATAATATGCATTGCTAATATACCCTGGTGCACCAGCTAGCGTGTGTACCAAAAGGGTCAAGTAATATGGGGTCCACAGGACGAACTGCACACACACTGAGGCAAGCAGCAGCCTGTGTATAGATGGGTCCAAGCGAGCAGAGTCCTGATCCAGAGGTGTTGACTCCTTTCTAATGCGTAAAATGAGCACAAAAGCATAAAGCACAGCCACCGCTGGAACCACGTAGCCAATGAACATCATGATGGCATCTGCTGCCTCCTTGTTCTGCATTTTAGAACATTCAACCATCTTAGTAGATATGTGGTTGCACACATAAAAGAGGAGCGAAGAGAAGCTGGTCAGCACTGCGCCACCCCAGATGAACCCACACACATGTTTTGTATTATACACACTGGACATGTATGTACGAGGGAGTGCCCGCTCTATGTAGTAGTCCAGACTGAGCAGTGTAGTGGAATACATAATGACCAGAGATGAGATGTTGAAGAGGATGAGTAGGGTGATGTAGACCTCATTGTTGTACTCCCATGCATGCCAGCGGGTGAAGGTAGAGCTCAGGAGCTCCACAGGGGCCACCAGGTTCAGCACAAGACCTGCAATGGCCATGTTGACGAAATAGACATCTGGCATGGTCATGGACACCTTGTTGGAGAGGTTCACCACAACCAGCAGCACATTGTAACACAGCCCCAAAGGGAAGCACACCAGGAGGTAGATGAGGGAGAAGACTGACAGGATGAGACCAAACTCCTGGCAGAGCTGGAAGTCCACAGTGGTGTCAGTCTCATTGTAAACCATGCAGATCCACATCGCTGGGCGCTGACACTGGTCAAGCACTCTCAATAGACCAACTGCAGAGAAAAAGTTGGAAGACAGGAGTTAGTGTGGCAGTACACAGTAATACACAGTAATACAGTAATTATAAAAAGAAAAAAAAGTTTGTAAATGTACGTTAGTCGGATGACAATTTCCCACTTTTCTTAGTCCACTTCAATGAGCCGTGGCCCAGTTAGGATAGCTGCATTTCTGTTTAAATATGGCTGCTTCTTTGTATTTGTGAACTGCCAACAAAACTGAACACTGGAAGTGTACCTGTACCCATACAACGATTTACATGACAGAATAATATTTTAAATGCAGTGCCACCAGAGGACCCCAAAATCTTACTAACTTATGGCTGTTTTCCTTCTACATGGAGACGTCTCCAGATTTTCTGAAACTTTTGGATACAAATTGCAAATGATGGAACACTAAGAGTCTTTGCAATTTCATGATAAAGAAAATTATTTTTCTTGATCATATATCATATCTTTTCTTACCAAATCTGGCCTGTTGCAAAGTAACATAAATATTTTAAACATGTTCTTCAAGTTGTTTAATTTGGTAACTCTTAACTTTTCCAGCCTTTTGTTGATCAAACTCAAGTTCAGTTAATTTTTGCCTCTGAAGTCTCAGTTTCAACCATAGACTATATATAAAAGATGGATGGAGCCTCCGCGACGTCATCTGTAGGTTCCTGAAGAGCCAAATTAAAGCTCATTGGGAAGTTCTCACTGTTGCTGTCTTGGCAGCTTCACACGTGTCATCAATCCCAGAAAATTCCAAAATGGGCAAAGAGGTTGGGCTGAGAGGGGGACTGTGAAGGTGGGGGTGGATCATTGACACCCATCAAACTCCGAGCTGCCTGTAGCTAAGAACTAACCGAGCTAACAACAGAGCTAACGCTAACTAACCAGCTAACAGAGTTAGGCGGGCTAAAGCTAAGGCATGCTGTTAGCTGCCTAAAAACCGCGTTTGTGCTACACTCTCCCATCTTGCCGCGATTATTGGATGCCTGTCAATCAAAGGGATTGACAGGTATCCACCCCCCTCACAGTTGTCATGAAGGTAAACTTGACCTATTAATCCTAAAATGTTTTCTTGTACCAGGCTTTAAACATGTTTATTTCTGCTGTGAAGTCTGTCTTTTTAACACGAGTCTATGGGGATTGACTCTGTTTTGGAGTCAGCCCCTAGCGGATGAGGGGTGAACTGCAATTTTTTTTTGCACTTCCGCAGAGGCTTCACATTTTACCACTGGAGGTTGCCGCTTGGTTTCAACATTTTGTTCAAGAGATTTTCAAATCTTATCATGAACTACACTCTGGTTTTAATTTACAGTTTCAAACACCATCCCAGCTTTTTTGGAAGCGGTCTTGTATTTCATGAACAAGTCTGTGTGTTCTATGTTTTATTAAAAACACAATGACTTTATTATTTTTTTTACTTATTAAGCAGATTTCAGCTCTTTCTCTTATTGTTTTGCGAGATGGTGAGAGAAGCAGGCAAAGCCGTGACACAAGTACACTCAGTCCACGACTGGGCTATTATACTCTTGGTAACACTGTTAATTTTACTTCACTGCATCTCAATGGCTGAATACAAACGCCTGACAATATGTTTCATTTGCTGGCTCAGGCCCCAAACCTCAACATTTCTCCTGACCGGCTAGAGCAAATCAACTCCTTGTTCTGATGGAAGAATACAAAACTGCATTTGTTTGACACTTTGGCAAGCTTATTGTGTCTAGCTTTGGCCCAATATCTCTTCTTCATGCTGCCACTTTCACATGCAAGGGCACTTTTGCATGTGCAGAGCTGGCCTTGCACTCTGCCAGGAAGATAAAGTAGAACTTTTACAAATGAATTTGGAGCTTCTGAGTTAAGCCATCATCAAGTTACTGCCAAGTTGACTGGGCTGGACACGAGGTGATGGGTAGATTTACAAACACTGAAATGTGAGGCAGGTTCTCTTATGGGGTCAGTGAAGAAAAAATTGTAGGTTGAAGTTCAGGGAAAGTTGGGAGAAATAAAAAAAACAAACAACATAAGTATATATCAGCAGCATTTGGAATAAAATTAAGCCTGGTGGAGCAGAATAACAACAAAATGCTATTATGCTTCCTTGTAGGGCTGTGCGATTAAACAAATTTTTATAACAATTACGATCTGGGTTTTCGACGATCATAAAAATAAAATGGTCCGATTAATAGCTCCTTCTCAGTTTACTCTTGTGCTGTTTTCAGTTGCAAATCGAGCGCCACTGGCATTGCTGCCACTTTGGTTTAATTCACCTCGAGACGCAAACACCTCCCAAGTTATGGGCTGGACACACGGGAGGCGACGTCGTTCCTTTTCCATTAATTTTCTATGGAACTTGCGCGACGAGGCGGAAATCACTGCCCTGCTCCAGCCAAGGAGGCAGACACAGTCTCTACATTTAAGATTAGACTTAAGACGTACCTTTATGAGAAAGCTTATGTTTAGGACATCTCTCTCTCTCTCTCTCTCTCTCTCTCTCTCTCTCTCTCTCCGCTCGGAAGAGCAC
>JBAMHW010000023.1:18862513-18893714 GCA_037177495.1 Rhadinocentrus ornatus
TTCTGTAAAGTCCTCTGAGACAACTTTGTTGTGATATAGGGCTATACAAATAAACTTGATTTGATTTGATTTGAAACTGAGGGATGAAACACTCATGTGTTTTGTTTGTTTGTTTCCTAAAATGGGCTTTATGGATAAAAAATTTGTTATTGATCTACTCTTTTACTGGACTTCTTTTTGACAACAGGACTGTTGTTGCAATATCATCTTCTACTGTAGTACATTGGTTTCAATAATAAATTGTACTGGTGACTGTTTAGACATAAATGTTTACTGAAACTACAATTATGGTTGTAGCCTGAAATGGTACACATAATTCACATCTCAAGAATCTTATCTTTCATTCATTTCATCATTCATTTGTCACACCCTGCCCACAGGTTGTTTAGTTCCAACAGGTTAAACATCTCTATCAAGCTTGTAAGAATAAATAAATACTAGTCAGCATGAGAGTGAAATTTCACCCTGCTGCAAGCTGGCACAATTTCCCCTTCTTTTCATCTGAAGTGTTTTCTTTAATTAATTAAATTTGCATAAGATACTTTGCAAAGGAAAGTGTTGGGATACTAAGCTACAATTCTCCTGGAAAACAGCACCGTAGGATTTTTTTTCTTTTAGTCTTTCCACATGATGTCCACATGATACAAAGACACACCACAGAGCTAACCCACAATGGCCACAGAATTTACTAGCTGTGAGGGAGCTGATGAGAGCCCACTGTGAGTGTTGGCAGCATCCATGGTGGTCTCAGCGACTCAATGACGACATCCACCAGACTTTGAGCCTACTTAAGTGGCTGAATGTGGGATTTTGGTTAAAGCATATCTCAGTGTATGGCATGTAGGGAGCCATTTGGTTTGCTTTGCAGTAAACTGTCCATTTTAGTTTGTTTGTCCCTGCCTGTGGTGACATTATTGTTTCTATGACACACTGATGCAGGGGAGCAACAGTGGTTATTTCATGATCTGAGAAAATGGTTAGTTCAGGATGTGTCTTTATACTTTACTTACAGTGAGTCCTAGAGACACAACCGAAAAAAACATTTCAGAAAGCACAATAAATAAATAAAAATATACAACCACAAACAATAAATCTGGTTCCATTGTTGTGCTTCTTGTTTCATTACTGTGCTTTTAGTAATTGTCTTTTTAAAATTTAATTCTATCTCTTTTTGTGTTGATATTTTGCATCATGTAGATGACAGCTGAAGAAAACTCTTAGACAACATAAATGTTTAAAATTACTACCCAATTTCCTTCAGGTTCATGTGGAATAATTTGCTTGTGCAAGAGCAAATATAAGTTCAGGTTTGGTGCAACATGTTATGGTTCATGTTCATTTAGGATAAAATGGACTGTTGAAGTTTAAATGAAGATAGCTGGAGACACAGAAACTAAACTTTGGACAGCTGAGCTAGTTGTGAAACAACCGAGTGGTTGGACAGAACAGTAAGATAACATTTTAACAGCTGCTCCTGTCCATGTAAAAACACACAACTTGAAAGTGCCAACAACCCCATAAAGCAGACCCCCTCATTCCACCTCCTAGGGAAAGTTGATGTGACTTATTTGGAGGTCTGGGGGCATGAGAGAGGCTGACATTGTATGCTGTTCTTTTGGCTCACATACTGTACCCACAGGACCTGAGACCACAAAGTCTGTCTTTAGATTTGTGTCTCACCCTCATTCTCTTGTGGGAGAATTACTTCAGTCCTTTCCCACAGCCTCCATGTGAGAATCTAGTGAGGAGAAAAACCTTGCAGTGCCTCACACCTTCTGACAATGAGTAATTCAATGACACTTTTAGTGATGTACTGCAGGGATGTCCTCCATTATTACAAATATGTTAACTGCATATTAAAGTAAAGCATGCCATTGCTGCATATGACAATACTTGAAGCCATACTTGTTTTCATCAGTCTGCTTCACTAAATCCTTTGTACTATGTCTTGCTTAGTCATCCATTTAATTCATGCAGTGGGAGTGGGCATGAGATTTGTCACGTGAACCTACTGGAAATCCTCCAAGGAAACTGAACAGAAACAAGAAGGCTCTTAAAAGCTCTCACACATGAAAAATTTGCAGTTATACAAAGGGGAATGCAAGACAAGAGAGAAAGCGCAATTTCCCGAGGTGGCCATAATATCCTGCATGAATCATAGTAGCGGTTTGCAGGGAGATGTGGTGATGCAGTACAAAATGCAAATCTTTTCCAGCAGAGTTTGGGAAGTGTGAAAAGTCTGCTGACCTTGAATTGAACCAGGAGATTTTAGGTGCAGCGGCTGGTCACATTCTCCTTCTTTCCCCAGTGGTGACCATGGATACGGTGGTCTTTGTTGGTTAGTTGCCATAAAAGACTTCAAAGATGGAGCTGTGAGCATTTTGGCTTTGCTGCTGACCACTTGACCCTCAAATGCCCTGTTTGTGGAGAGCTGTAACAGGAAATGAACTGATGCTTATTCTGACCACAGTGAGTTCACGATTGAGGTTCAGACCATTTAGCTACAGCAGCAAAAGAGAAAAGTAAAAAGATGGTTCTAAGAAATAAACACTAGGATGGTGGTCCTTTAGACTCCAAGAATACTGATTTTTGGGTTGCATGGCGGTCTTTTTGAAGAATTTTGATTCCACCACTATTTTTCCTTCCTTCTGAGAAGGGCAGCAGTGACAAGGAGAATTTTTAATGTCACCTCAGTCATTGACATCATGGTGTGAACACTTTGATTAGAAATGAAAACAAATCTTTTCTTTCTTGTGCACTCTTAACCTCCTGTAGCCTTTTTAATTCTGGGGTATAATAATAGGAGGGGAAATTTGAATATGTTCATAAGGAAAATAAAAGCTAATTTATTTTACTTTTTCAATGCCCCAAATGTTAAAAAAAGGACAAAAATGTACTTTGCACTTGTTGTGAAATAAGGAAAGTGTCAGTGACTGATGTGATGAAAAATAAATTTAAACACTGTTTTCCTCAAAGTCTGCCATTTGCAATGCCAAAGCAAACAGTGTGCAAACTGTACTCAAGTCATCATCATTCTTTATTTTCAGCAAATAAAAGTGTTATTTGTTTTCCAACCACCATACCAGTACTTCTACTTTTAATCAGCTATTTGTGATTTAAAGTAGACATCCTCATTATTACACAGTGCATTTACAACCTTAACTTGTAACTTTATTTCTTTTATTAGGATCCCCGTTAGCAAATCAGCTTTTCTTCCTGGGGTCCGTCAATAAAATCACATACTCTCTAGTGGAATTACACTAATGGAAATAGTTTCTCTTCTCCCTTTTCTTTTTTCTTTTTACTTTTTGCAGTGTACTACAGTACACTCTGCATCCTTGCCTGTAAAGTTCTGCCATGTAAAAAGCAGCAAAATGTGCTGTCGGCATATTTAAGTGCTAATTTAATCACCACCAGCCTAGTTAGGAACACTTAGTTTCCTATAAAAACACTGTAAAAGCTACCAACCTAAACTCACGTATGTGCTTAGCAAACTTTCCATATTAAGGAAAACACCCAAGGAGCTGATAGATAATGTGAAAGGCTCAAAGTTGACCCTGTAATCACTAGAAGTGTGTATACAAGATACATTCCGGTGCAGGCACCCTTGTGTCATCAGTACTAAATGAGACAAATACAAACTTGAAGCAGTTTTTTCAGTGATGTAATTTGTGAGCCTTGAGTGAAAACAGCAAATATAAAAGTATGTTGGTCCTTTGTAAAAACAGAATGGGATAGATGTGCACGCTTGAGACGAGCTGAGTGAGCCGCAGCTTGCGTGCTTGCTGAACCGAGAGGATAAACTGGGAACTCATGTGGACATGTCCTGCCACAATAAGACTTCTTCTCAAAGCGCTCTGTGGAGAAAGAAAAGTCTTCGAAATGACCATCCCACTCAGACAACAAACTATGCAACTGTTTCTGCTTTTCACCCTTTTTTTCAGGGAAACACCCTTTCTCCAACGACTCAGTTATTCACTGTTTCTGTACAAGAGTAAATTCACAAACAAATTTGTCCAGTTTTCTAAGAAAGCTAACAATGAGGAAATGATCAGCAGTTTTAATGGAATCAAGCAACCTCTCCTGGGCTGTTGTCGGTAGCAACAACGGCTGGAAGGAATTCAGAGGCTGTTTATGAGGCATTAAACATTTTTCTTGTGCATAATCTACTTTATATGGCTGTCAAAGCTAATTACGTAGTTACTTACAGCTACCAGCCAAATTTTCTATGTGCCAACTGAGAATATTGCTACAAAAGCGTGAGCAGAACGATGAAGTGAAAGCTGGGAGCCCAACTTTGAGAGGGTACAAGAAGGAAAGGAGCCAGGGGAGATGAGGGTTGGTTCCATTACTTCATTCTTTACACAACTGTACTTTTAGGGAAGAAAGTCCTCTGGATTGTGCTCTTACAAGTTATTGAGTAAAAAGTGAACTTATAATCGTGCAGCAGTGTTGAGGAGGTTGCTGACTATGTATGCTACTGTAACTTTATACAACAGATTAAAACTTTGTTTCCTAACATTTTGCTCAATCATTAACAAAAACATCTGTATGCTTGTTTCAGTTTGTCAAGAAAAATGTCTTCCTCAGAACTGCATGAGACCCCAAATGCCACATGTTCTACAACACACGTACGAGTACAATTGTGAAGGTTTTTTCAGGTCAGTAAAGTGAAGCTTGTGTGTTATATATGTTATTAAATGATAATATACTTGTGAGCTTTGCCATACCTATATTTGCAAAGTCTTATTGTTGTTGGCTCAAATCATATGAAGGAATTAACAAATTGGAAAACCTCTTTTAAGGAATCCTACGTTTTTGTACATATAGAATCTAACTTGGCCATGCCCAATATGGGGTTTGGGTTTCTCATTTGTATTATTAATTTAACCACGGTATGAACTGTGAGTAATTCTACAGTATGAAAAGAGTACATGATAGAACATAGACTTTTGTACAAAAAAGGAGAATCCCGAATGATAGACTAAGACTGGACTCAATCAGTTACTGTATTGGGATCAGTCAATGCAGTTCTGTTTGAAGATAAAGGGATGACTCGGTGATGGATTTGGCTAAAAAGCTCTGCAAGTCATTGGCTATGGCCCAAACACTGTCCCATTTGCATTCCTCAAGGGCAAGCTGTCCAATATTATCTCTGCTCACTCCAACAGAGGCCTCCAAAACCACAAAGGACTTGCTGTGTTGGCTTCTTCCCACATCACACACGCTGCAGAGGAGAGGCTGACTTCAGAAGTGCCTAATTCTGCTGACTCATCAGCAAATTATGCACCTGCAGATGCAGGTGTTTATGTGCTTAGGCTAGCTTTTTTTTTTTTTTTAAGGATCTTCTAACAATATAAGATTTTTCTTATGCACTATGTCTGATGGAACCATATTTTAGACTCTCAAAGGTGTCTGGAGGCGTCATGATTCATACCTTTCTTGTTTTTAACTGCAGACAGAATACAAGTAAGCACATGAATGTGGACTGACAGACACATGATAGCTTGGTTTGCTTAAATTATTATCCTCCTCCCTTGACAGATGCATAGTGTTCTGCAGGTGTGACATTTCACATCTGTGTCTGCGTGGGGGATCCAGGTTGAGCAGCTACAGAGGGAGGAGATCTGATTTGCAGGGTAACATTTCTGTGTAGAGGATTAGGGTTGTTTGAGTGGAGATAAGACATTGCAGGATCAGTGTGCTGTTAAATGTATCTGCCAGGGCCAACAGAGGAGTGCAGAAACTCTGCCAACATTCCTGGGGATCAACAGCAGGTAAAATTTCTCACCTTTCCACAAAAAACTTAAACAAGACCTGATAAGGGAAGCTCAAAGAAGCCTCTGAAACAACCTGGAAAGTAAGCATTTGTTTTGGATTTGTTTTAATTGAGTGTTTAGCAGAGCAGAAAGTTTATCAAAGAGGAAAATGTGCTTCTGATAGTTGTAGAAAATTATTTTCGCTGGGTTGGGCTGTAACTAAGTATTTATTAGAAATCTGAGGCACTTAATCTTTGTACTGTAATTTTCAGATGACTTTTACACACAACATTGTAACAGATTAAACAACTTAATCATATACAAAGCTTCAAATAATGAAAATTTAAAACTTTCAAATGCTAATTTTGCATTAGTGCATCTCTAACTGCATGATTACTAAATAATAGATTTTTATGCAATGTATTGTATCTTATTGAGTATTTGTTTCAGAGCACCACTGTTAGGAAACATGATCTGATCATTTGAAAGCTCTCTGTAATCAAGCAGTGTCTCTTTGCTGAAAGCAGATGAGCATGAAGAGGATTGAGGAAAAAAGATCTTAATTTTATTCTTTGTGTTGATCTCACCAAGAAGAAATTCTGTGAATACTAAGGCTGCATAACTACCAATATGAGTCAGGCTGAGGGACGGATTTGTGAAATTATGAGGACATCTAGTGGGTGAATATGGACTCCTAATAATTCTTCCTAGTATTCTTTGTCCACATTAATGTTATTAGGACAAACACCGTATTTAATGTTGCATTTTAGTTACCTACTAGAGTATTGCTAAACTAAGCTTAAGGACAACACTGTTGCACCAACATATGCAGTGAGTGCAGGATCTGACTGGAGGCCATGATGTCTACATTACATGACAAGGTCCTCTCCACACCTGAGCCGAGATGCAATTCAAAACCCTTCTGTCATCACCAGGTCTCTAATTTAAAATGTATTGACTTTCATTCAGTAGACTACAGACATCTCCTCCAGCTATAAGAAATCAAAGTCTGATGTCCTATCACAGCAGCCCTTTGTGAGATGTGGACAGTAAAGTGATTGTGTCACCCTCAAATCCTGTGGCTCTACAATCTCACAATGGACATAATGAACACTGCTGTTTCTCAGTGTTTATATGTGGCTTTTCTGCAGAGCTGTTGTTGTATCACAGGATATGTTTGATCTTCAGCTCACTGCTGCAGATGAGAGGGAAAATAATAAAAGGTCAAACATGGCCAGAGAGACAGCACTGAGAGTAGAAGGATGGTGAGGGAAGTTGAGAGATTGATGGTAAGAATGAATGAACAAAAAGGTCAATGTCAGCCAGCGAAATTTCTTTACGCTAAAACCACCTGCTGAGTTATGGCATACACAGGTACGTGAGCAATAGCTTAGACTATAAATTAAATCCATGTGATACACTGAAATGCTCATGTCAATGAAGATACAAAGCTGAAATTTAAATGCAATCTTTATTGGGGACATGGACATCTCCCAAAGGTATAATTCATAAACAGCAACAAAGGCGTTTACAATTCAAGGACAAATAATTCACTTTTACAATAACAAACTGAAGGTGTTTTACCTCTTATACTTTTCAGCTGTTGTCTTTAAATCTGAGTGATAATTCATGGTGCCTTTCAAAAAATAAACAATAGTTCTATATCATGTGTGCTTAAAATAAATCATGCTGGCACTAACAATTGTAAAGCTAAGGCATGAGATTCTGTTACCTCACAGTTTACTAAGGCCATTAAGTTAGCTGCTTTATCATGGTGACAAGAAAAACTACAGATATAACAATTTAGAAAAATTGTCAGATGAAATCAATTTACTGAACTCATACTAAATAGATTGCCTTTTAAAGACAGTTTTAGAATAAAGGAAAAATCACTTTTGTTAAGTTTAGAATCTGAATTTAAAATCGTCCCACTGAACGATGCTGTTCCACAGATGTAAATGAACGCTTTATTTGGAAATATAATCGCTGTTTAATTATTTATTTATTTTTAAATGAGGTTGCATTCCGGGATGGACCAAAATAATAGGCTTGCAAGTTATACTGTAAAATACCACCTGAACACTGTTCACTATTTTACTATCACACTGAAAATCCATTTTTAATGGGTACATGGGGCGAGTAAATAGATTTTTTTTTTTAAAGTATTGCATAATTTCAAGGTACATGTGTTTGTTACCAATTTTAACCTTTTAAAACCTTGGATTCCTTGAGTGGAACCTTTGAGAACAGATGCTGCCAAATCACCTAAACAGCCATTTTGGAGACTGTACTAATGCCTCTGATTTTCTTCTGCTTCATTTTTTTTTATCAGAGTGTGCACTTGCAGAATTAATGTTCACATATTATCCTATGATTTGACTGAGGTTGTGAGATTCATCATTCCAGAGATATTTTTTTTCATTCTTAAAGTTGTTTTTTTTTTAGGCAAGCCTGAAACTTTTTTCATTTGTGCAACATGCCATCTTCACTTACTCACCAGTAACATATATACCGATATGTACACTTCTTGACAAATCTCACAAGAGTTCCTTTTATTATGAATTAAAAATTATTCAAATAGATCCGGTACTTTGAGAGATACTATTTTTAGATAGAAATATGTTTTGGATTAAACTTAAATAAATAGGCACAAAAGGGTTCACATCAACGTTATTCCAACAAACACAAATCTGATCATTATAGTCAAGTGTTGCAGAAACATGACCGTGAATGCTGTTTTGCTTTTGTTTCAGCTCCGCCACCCCAAAAGAATTTGTCGTATGTGCAAACTGACCTGCCAAGAAAGTTTCATTCTTATTCTGATGAAAAATTTATCTTTAAACCAGAGAGAAAGTTCCAGATTAATTCTAGTTTAAAAGGATAATAGGGATTAATAATTTTCTTTTGTGAATATAATTTGTTTTTTGTTTATCTTCATATAACTGTTGTCCTTTTTTATGTTGCAAATAGATCTAGTGTGATACAAAAAGAATTTCAGCTTCATCTGACTATAAAGTGCCATTATCATCAACATCATCAACAACAGTGGGCAAAGTAGAGATTCATGTAAATAAACTGACAAGTTATGTTAATGTTAATCTAGATTCAACCTGAAAACAAACAAAACAAAACATAAAAGCAAGTTTTCAGATTGCCTGAAGGATTTCCTGCACAGCAAAAGCAGGTTCCTCCAACATCTGAACAATCCCTGTCATGTAACACAGCCTCCAGGCATAGAAATAGTTTTTGCGTGCTTCATCCTCACAATCCACAGGACAACGACAAAGCACTACACAAGCAGCTACTGTAAACTTACATCACTATCAAAATGCTGTCGGTGTGAAGATTTTGGTGCTAAGGTCTCGCTACCTGCTACAGTGTTTTTTTCTCAGGGTTTCTTCACTACATGTCTGTTACTACTTTCATAATATCCCATTTAAAATCGTGCCATTCAAGGTAAAACGGGCCTTTTATACACTCATTAATGACTCCCACAAGTTTAACCATTAATTTTCTGAAAACACTTATTACTACACAAATACAACCTCATCTTATCAAAGTCATTTGTTGGGTTTTTTTGGGTGCTTTTGCTTAGGATGGATAAGTGTCTCCAATATTCTAACCTGGACCTGCTTATCAGTTGTAAACATTTTCTACAGTGAGGGCCAGTTTCGTGACTAAATGAGTCTTAAATTACCCCACACTTAGAAAGTGAGGTTGAATAACAGTGCACTTTATTTATACCTAATCTGAATACTCTAAACTATTAGTTTCTGTGTGATGAGCAAGCTTAGTTGATGATTCAAGTAATAAATTGTCATTTAATTTAGTTTTAGTTGTGTTATCACCCTCACTAGAGATTTATACGACCATAACTTCTGTTTAATAAGTTACAATTTGAAAAATTTTAGAAAATACGTATCCTTATTACATTCTTAACTATTCTAGATCAAAGACTATTTTTTCAGACCTATTGGACTTACTGAGAGTAAAATTAATATGAATAATTTGTGCTTTTTAAATTGCTTTTTATCCTCAAATTGCATAACAATGCAACAATTATATAATCTTTTAAATAATTTCTTCTTTGATCCTTATTGGTTTTGAAAATAACATTAAGATCCCCATCTTTGAGTCACTCACACAGCTTTGGGAAACTGGCATCAGATAGTGTTGGATTCAGCCTGTTGGGCCAATGAGAACAGCTGCAGGCAAGAAATTATAATTATACCACTGCACAGATTCCTTCTTCTTTTCTTGTATCTTTACCTTTAGAGGTAAGCATAAACTATAGTGATTATTCTCAGAGAAGGCACTACACTAAACACTACATGAACTGGTAACAGAAAATCTCTTGGTAAAAATCTTTTGTCATACGACCATCCATTGTGCCCAAATATTGTATTATCTTTTATCCCTTGCAATAATTGGGGATTAGGACTTCTCGGTGCAGGTTATTAATGTTTACTATGTTGTTTCCAGTAAAGCTGACAAAAAAACATCTTCAAAATTTTAAATGTGCTGTGCTGACACAAGGGACTGATTTAAAAGAACTTGTCTTCCTTCCTCTAATATAGCACCATCTTTGGCTTCTTTACTGACCCATTGCAAGCTTTGTGAAGAGCAATCAGAAAAGTTGAATGAACCCAAGCAGTGGGGTGTGCCTCAGGGGAGTGTCAGACCTGCCTGCTGCTGATCTCTGACTGGCCTTAAAACTCCAAGTCTCAGACTCCCCAGAGCTATGCGGTGTCTTCATGATTTGCTTCAAGATGAGTCTATTCTTACTCATAACTGTTTCCTGGCAAACAACAGTCTAAACTGGGAAATAAATGCGAGTTCAGGCATTTAAATCTCCGATGCAATTCACTTCCACAGGGTTTGTGCAGAATCTGAAAACTCTTGACAAATGTTAAACTCCCCTGCAACTAATGAACATTTCTGAGGTATAGATTTAGACTTTAGATTGACAACTATTGGCTATATCTGAGCTACTTCCACAAAATAGTTTTTATATTTAATCTATCATATCAAAGATTATACAACAAAGATAACAATTACTTCATTACAAAAAATATAGACTAATAACATTTAGAATCAACTATCCAATAAATTCTAAAAGGTAGTTTAACTGAGACAGTATATGGATGCACAGTGACAGAATGTTCACATCCCAGCTAGAAAACAGTGAAACACGTCCCTGTTATCTTGTTTTTTCTTTTCATTTTGGTATAATTACTGAACAAACAATACATTGGAGGAAAAAAAAAATCAAATATTGTAAACATTGTACCAGTACAAAAGCACATGTTGCAAGACTTTATCAGAAAACACCGAAACAGCCAATACTGACAGCTTTTACTCCTCCTCCATTGACTTCTCAATCTCCTTGAGCCTGCGGACAAACTCCTGAGCCTCCCTGTCTCCGGTGCGAGCATCCAGTATCCTCATGATTGGCTTCTCTGAAGGAGAGAGCAAAGAGATGAAAAAGGTTTATACACCTGAAAAGAAATATATTTGGATTGATTGGTGTTATAAAGGAGAAGTAATTGGAAGTCAGGCCTACACCCCCCTGGCCTTCGACAACACAAAAGCCAATTTTATGTGTTAGCGGAAAAACAAACAAACAAAAACAAGCAAACAAAGAAAAAACACTTGATACAGCCTGGAGCTATACGTACCACTGGGTTTACTTCGTGACAGGTGCAGAATGACAGGCTGGACGCTCTTGCCAGCTGCGGAGGCATTTGGTCTTCCCGGCCAGCAGAAGTCACTGAGAGGAGCGACGGCTTCGCCGGCGAAGTCGTTTGTGGACAACCAGTCATAGTCCATCACAGTGAAGGTCAAACAGGCATACCTGTGTCTGTACTGCTCAGGACTGACGTGACTGGAAAGCAACCAAAGAAATCAGATGTGTAGCGCATACTTATAATCGGCAGGAGGAAGAAAGGAGATCATGCTCACAAGTAAAAGAGTTCATCAAACACTGGGTGCAGCGTCTTCAGTTTCACTTGTGTGCGCTGACTTTTAGCCAAAGGAAAGAGGTGGTGAGGACAAAGCTCCACTATGACGAAAGGGTCGCTCAAACCTGAGAAAGGCCAGGAAAAGTGACTTTTAACTTTAATAAACATAAAAGAACATTAAAATAATATTTTAAAAAAACAACCTCTGATGAAAACCTTTAGGCAGCTTTACCATTGGCATCCAGTGCAATAATATCTGCAGCATGCAGAATCTCCACAGTCAGCCTCTGCTCTGGCGCATCGTAGTAGCACTTTACACTGATACGGCCATAACGGGTGTGTTTGAGTGTTTTCTGCAACATGTTAAAAAAAGATTTACACAAAGTAAAAAAACTCCTTTAGGTTTATCCAGCAGGGATGTCTTTAAAATAAATTAACTTTATTGTGCAGTTTATAAAAAGATTAATCATATCTATTTTCATGGTACATTACTTAATTGCATGTTTTTAAGATATTAAAATAATGCCCTTTTTTAATCAGGGATAAAACAACATAAAAGAAAATCGTAAGCTTTTCAATCAATATCTCTCATTTCACTTAAATGGCATTGTCTGTGAAGATGAAACAGACCTGGTGGGAAATCTTCTCAAGGTAATACTGTTCAATCAGCTCAAAGGAGGAGCATTTATTCAGTCTGAGCTCTTCATCCAGGACCTAAACAATCCAGATGGCCAGAGAGGAAAAGCAATAAATGATATAGTGGGTACAACGGCATAAATCTGATCCAGTGCCTGTTCATCAAAGGAATTGGTTTACACTTCAAATGACTCTCTACCTTATAGTCTCCACTCTTCATATCTTCTAGAGACAGACCGTCTCCTTGAATATGGAAGAACTGCAGCAGGGTCTAAAACATCAGATAACAAGAAATAAAATAAACACAAGAGCTATTATTTATCACTTGTACTCCTTACTAGGCCTGTCGCGATAAGCAATAAGTCAATTAATTGCACGGTAGGAAAAACTGAGGGCAATAAGTTTGCCGGCCGTGATAATTTTCGTCATTATTATTTTCTATCTTACTTTACCATAGACTGTGTATGACAACAGGTTTCACTATGGAGTATCTCCACTGAACGCTCTCGTTTCTTGCAAAGTGATCTCTCTAGTGTCATACTTGACAGACATGTTGCAGCATGAGACCGTGGTGAAGCACCTGTGCGAGCCGGTGTTCTGTCAGTTAGCATACACTACGTTAATGCGCATGCGGGTTAGGGTCAGGCGCAGTCGTCAGTTTGCGCTATGCGTATGCTGATCTGACAATGTATGCCATATTTGTTTAACAGGGCTGCCAACTCTCACGCATCGGCCGTGCTCATAGATCAGTCTGACACGCAGTGATGAGGGGAGATATTTCAGCTTCACAAACAGCAACATGCGCAGTATATTTTTTTCTAGTTTTTTTTTTAATACAATGGTACTAACTGGCAGTTTTGCCAGTTTTTCCTGTCTGAGACATGTTTAATACTTTTATTTTTGTTTGCAATTTTGTTTCCAGAACAAAGACTTTATTATCCATCATACTTATTGTTTTTGCTTGTGTTTGGTTTTCATTCATTGTTAATAAGACTGAAAGTCCGTTCTATTCATTGTTTTGTTTTGTTAATTAAAATTTCCAGTTCCAGTGTAAAATGTGCTTTAGAAATGAAAGTTAATTTAACTTTGAAAGGATGTACTTGCATTATTATGGTATTATCATTATATGAGTTGAAAATGGTCTCAAAATGACAACATTATTGCTTTGCGCAAAATTATAGCTTATTGCAATAATTTCTGAGAGAATTTATTGCGCAGCAAAATTTGTTATCGCTACAGGCCTACTTACATTTTAATAGATGGAATTCTCAATGTAGCAGAGAGACTTGTTGTTCACACAAACAGCATGAAACTCGAAGCAGAAAAATATGATATGTGTCTGCCAAACTCCCAACTCAGCCCATTTGTGTGGCAGAACATGACTTCTCATGCTAATGTGCTATGTCCCCTGCCAGCCTGTTGAATTAGCATTGGAATATACAGCCGTTTCCACATTGTCATTCACCAGGGAACTCATGTTAGCACCAAACTGTTCCCAAAGACGCCATGAATATCAGATTTATGCAAAATACTGCAACACAACCAGCATACAGAGACACAATTAGGGAGGTATAGAAACAGCTATGATGGTGCTCTTTACAGGATAGAAATGCTTTTATAAGCAACTGTTTTATATAGTTTTTCTGTCAAACAAACCTTCAAGAGTTTTGGTAAATGCAGTATTCACTGACCTCCACCGTGTACTGGAAACGATTGTAAAACTCCACCTGAACCCCCCTGTTTTCTGTGACTGTGTCCAGGATCATCCGCAGGAGCAGCTCCCACATGCTTTGTAGAACTCTACCAGTCAACAAAGTAAAAAACCAGTATTCCACTAATATTCCATTTTCTTGTCATTGTGAATGTACAACCCCATTTGCAATAAAGTTGAACATCATGCAAATATAAGTAGAATGCAATGTTTTACGAATCATTGAAACCCTATACTGCATTTCTCTGAAAATAATGATAAGAAAACAAATCAAAGGTTGAAACTGCCAATTTATTGTAAACCAATAAGGAAAACTATACACCCATTTTGAATATTATGGCAAAATGTTGGGATAGGGACTTGTTTACACTGGTATAATACCTCTTGTTCCAACAACACTGTACTTATTTAATATCTTGACTGTAGGCATGCCAGTTTACCTGGACTTTTCCTACAGAGCCAGGCCCATTTGGCATCTTCCTGAAATAAGCAAGACCCGTCCTGCTGAAGCTGCTGTTTGGATTGCACCAGATTTTTCCCCAAAACAAGCTGCGTATTTTTATTCTTAGTTGTGCAATATAGCCATGCAATGTGCAGTAATGCTGATAACGAGCTAGATTGTGTCTCTCCTTTTCAGGCTAGAAAAGACAACTTCTCAACATCAAAAATAACTAAAAGATAAACATGGGACTGATTTGGAAATCATTGCTTTACATTTCATCATATAGCATCATAACTTATTTGAAATTAAGGCTAGTGTTCAATACACATTTCTTGAGCAGTTGGTGTCTGTTACTTTTTTAAAAGTTCAGTATACACTGATGGGGTGTTTTATTCAGGTGTAAAACAGAAATAAAATCATTATAAACTATAATAAATGGCTTAAATACATCCACACTAACTCATTTACATATATATACGGATGGGGTGATGTCATTAAAATAAAGCAACAGACCCAAAACCAAGCCTGTGTTGTCATTTATTAATAAAGAAATGAAGCAGCCATATATTTACAGTAAGGTGAGTTTCGGGAGTAATTTACCTGGTCAGATTTTCCTTTACAAGGTTTTCCGTCAGGATGATCCTAGTGTCTTGAAGGTACTTCATGAGAGGGGCAACAGCCTGAAAGAAAGTCAGAGATTACATGGACAGGCTTACTCTTAATGGCCCACAATGGACACAAGACTGGAGATGGTAGGCAGCCAAATATGCATACATCATCATTGTTGATGGAATCTGGAGACAGGCTGACGTGCTGGATGTATCGCCGCAGCTCAGGCAACATCTGTGCACAAATATTCACTTATTGTGAAACATGTCAGTGTAAACATTTAATTATGTTCACAGAATAATTATACAGAAATTATCATAACAGAGAGTGAGAGATGGAGGATTCTACTGTTACATATCAGAAAACTCCAAACTGCATTCTTAACAGCATTTGGCAAAAGGGATAGTAGGTGATTTTGGTAGAGTGGTAAATATGCATTGTAATTAAATAAACACAGAACGTGAGTAGTTTTTTTTTAATCATCATGTTGAAAATTCTTTGAGAAAAATCTTATACAAGAAATTGAATGGAATGACATTTTATTTCAATTTATGTTATTTAAAATACTCAAAATCACTGCTAGTTGAGCTATAAAGAACCAGTCGTTAAGTTTGGAGTTTTTACCTTGTCACTGAGCAGTGAGATCAGACGTTTGGCTTCTCTCTGCAGATCTTGGTCCATATTGAACAACTGTCCATTGAGGGCCTTGTAAACCTGCTCTTTCCCCTCCATTCCACAGGACTCCTCCATGGCCCGTTCCACACCTGTCCAGTCCAGATCACGGGGCAGGTGACCCAGGAAAACACGTACATGCTCTGTGTTGTTCAGGGCAATGCAGAGCTAACGAGGAGGATAAGAAGATAAAAAGGGGGAAAAGAAACAGGGCTACCCAGAAGTGGAGGAATGGGTTGTGTGTGTAAATGACTGATGTTAAGGTTAGTGAGAGGCAGCTGCTTTGCTTTTGTCTGTATAAATGTCTACTTTCCCCGTGGGCCCTTTATATTACCAAGGAAGATTTTTTTTTTTCTCCAGCTTGGTCTTGCTGCTGGTGTTACCTGCACTGTGAAGCTCTTGTGGTCTCGGCCCAGCTGGTTTCTCTCAATCTTGCGCGTTATCATCTCAGAGTAGCAAACAGCTTCGCTGCAGAAATTCTGTGACAGAAAAAAACACATTTTATTTCCACAGCTTGTCCTTATTTCACTCTGACCAGTACTTCTTTCTTTAACTTTTTGTACATGTGTGCCCTCTCAACAGTCACGTTTTTATGAATGCAGGATATGAGTATGAATGTGTGGCAACACTGAAGGTGACACTCACGTCTGTCAATCGAGTGACAAAGATGAAGGCCCCCGCAGAGTCTGGCCAGGCCAGCTGGAGCCAGATCTCGCGTACCTGGGTAAAGCAAGCTGTCACTTCCACTGCTGAGGAACTGTGCTTGGTTTGCTGCACAGGCATGAGCTGTTTCAAAACACAACCTTTTTTAAGACTTTGTATGTGAGAAAAAACTCATATACTCAAAAAAAAAAATGAACCAAAACCTCCGCTTAAGAGCTTTTGTGTAATAAAAGAGAGTAAATGACAATATTTTAACACATAAAAAACATAATTTATAGCAGTTAATTAACATATAACACCTAAAATTTTCTCCTTGACGTTTACAGATAAATCTGTATAAGAGGTTACAGGTAGTAAAATACTCCTCCCTCTGAATCTACCTTATACCTGCACCATATGTCATTACAGATCAATGTAATATATTTAAATCATTTAAAGAGCTGAAGCTTCTCACCTTGTCTTTTTCCACTGCTATCCGGATCCGATCACAGGACCTTTCATGAACAATCTGCAACCACTTATGAATCGAAGACTTGAACCAGTTATGGAAGCCTGTCAAGGCCAACATCTTGGCATCTCTGTTGGAAAAAAGCACAAATCTTTTCTAAAATAACTGTAGACCACCTGTTAAACGCTTTCATGATGGTATATGAGTCAGTGTCAAACAAACTTAAGAGGAAGATACTCCCGAAAGCCTTTGAGGATTTTCAAGGACATGAAGAGCTCAAAGATGGTCTCTCCCATTGTTTGAGTCAGTCTAGAGCTCTCCTGCTCCAGAGTCCCACACACCCGCTCCATTGCTACATTTACATCGTCTGCTACCTGCCAGAGGAATTCATTTGAAAGTGCCAGAGTCAAATTTAGCAACATGACTCGTAATGACTTCAGAAGACATTTTTGCTGCATTTTCAAAGACATACCTGTTTTTCCAGCTGCCTGTATGATATGCTGAGAAAATCTACTTTCACTGCACTGAGAACAAACAAAGATGAGATTAGATTACCAATTAAACACATAAATGCCCAAGTGTCAGTAAATGAGGTACCTTTTGCAGTTTGTAAAGCTGCAGTAAAGTGACATTTACCTGTAGAAGAGCTTGTTGTAGATGTTCTGGGCTCTCTGTACATCTGCACATGCTGCATCAACAACCTGAACCAGCTTCTTCAGCTGCTCCTCCAGAGTCTGGATTGTCAGAACACAGTGGACAAGATACCCCTCTTTAGTAGGCAGTAACGCTAAAAGATATTTTTAAGCATCATGCTTCACAAACTTACCCCTTCTTCTGGTTTGTATTGAGCAATCAAGCTCTCGTACCACTCAGCTGTTCCTTTCTGTTGACATCAAACAGGAAACAAATGGGTTTAAATAAAGGAATCTAACTGGGTATTTAACTATGACAAACCAAAGCCTATGTTGAATTTCATGGTTAATCTGATTCCTTTCTGCCCCTTCTCCCATATTCTTCTGTTTATATGTCATGATGTTGCTTCCATGCAGTCAAACAGAATGTAAATGAGTTATTTATCTACATGCAAAGCGTTTTTAATTAACTTTCAGTGTACTTCAAAACAAATGTAGTTATATTGTACACTCTTTGTTACCTTGACAGCAGTAGTGATGTCCAAATGGAGCTCATTTCGAAGAGGGCAAACAGTCTTAAAAGCCCTCATATTTTGCATGTAGCCAATACCCCTGGCATGCACAGACAGGAAAAAAACTCATTACAATCCAAAATTGCTATTTAACTCATCACACAGTAACAGGATGTTCTCAGAATTTAGAAAATATAAAAGCTGCAATATAAGTTAATTCATTTCAGTCTGATTGTATGCAGGATAATGAAGTATTTTATTCAGGAGGGGAGAGATGCAACTAAACTGTGTGTGTCTCTCTGTGTGTGCATGTCTTAAAAACATCCCTTGGGGTACTCACTGGGCAGAACTTGACTTTTTACTGTTTTAATACAGTCTCCACTAAATGAGTCCAACTCAGGAATTCTAGCTTCGATAATTAGCGAATTTCTCTGAATGTATTTATGTGAAATATACTGCCTCTGTAATTTGATCTCTCTCTCTTTTAACAGGTTACAGCCATTGCAGATTTCTATTGTTTTGATTAAAAGTTATCTATATGGGTGTCTACTAGATTTGTAAATCCAGGGACTGCTGCTCATCCTTCAATGACTGCCTGAGATTTCTCAATAAAAATGGCCCCGTTTGTCATATTAATTTTAGATATTAGTAACACTTTTAATCTTAAGGTTAGAATAAAAAAAGGAAAAAAAAAAAAAAAAAGATCAAACGGAAAATGTAACAAATCACATGAACTCTGCTTTCTATTCTGCAAGGGATGGTTTCTTGTGTCTCTATTTATCTCCACAGGCTTCATCTAAAAAAAAAAAGAAAAAAAGAAAGAAAGAACATCAATTCTTAGAAATCATTAGAACTGTTTGTCTCTTTACCACTATTTATGGTAGGATAGTTCAAACCTTTAAATAAAAAAAAGCAAAAGGAGTAAAATGATATTCTGTCAATTTGCTGCCACACAAAATCCAGCCGTGTTTCAGCATTTATGCAACAGAATGTGCAGTGAGAAACAAATGTTCAATATTTCCTTTAAGATGAGAAATGATCAAGATATTACTGATGTAATATACTGTGATATTACTGGCACAGAGTGTGACTAACTGGTTGTAGTCTCTCTGTGTTTGTTGGGGTGACAGGTTGAGCGTGGTTTTGATATGAGAGCAGAGGCGAGTGCGTGATGCAATGATGGTGTGACTTTACCTCAGCATGAGCTCGTAGCGTGTAATGGCAGCGGCGCTGGTGCAGGGAAAAACCTGACGCATATTCTTCATCAGACACAGGCAGTGCTCTGTGTACAGCCTGAAGCTGTCTGACAGCTGCCTCTCCTGGACACAGGAAGGGCCCTCAGTTATAGCTTCCAGTACACTGGCTGTGATTCATTTTTGGCTGAACCAAAAACCTTGATGAATGTCAGTGAAGAGCTGAGCTAATGAAGTGACTGTTTCTAGCCGATGAAAGTTTTTTGGGAAGCTGATAATGTAGAACCTACCAGGTCTCCACGCACAGCGGGGGGATCCCACTCTGCATCGATGGTCCTCAGGAGGCGCAACAGCAGGGAGTAGCACACCCTCTGGTTTCGATGGTGGTTGCTGTAGCACTGCCAGCGACTGCATAACACAAAGAAAATGCACACATTCTATCCAATGCTACAGCTTTCATAGTCGATTTGATCAATTTTATTCTGTCATTAATACTTACATAATAGCCTGTTGGAGAGGTGAGAGATCAGTTTGCACAGCATGGTGAGTGAGCACAGTCCAAGCTGGAGGAGAAACCTGCCCATTCCAGTTGTACGGCTCTCTCTATCATTTAAAATGGAATACGATCATTTCATCTTAGTTACAATTTTGCTAGCGTGAGATGTGTAAGGTGCTGCTTTTTTCTCAAATGGCACATAAGCAGTAAAGAATATATAAAACTAACAATATGTTAACTAATGCAGTCGAATTGACAGCTTTTTTAATCAATCAGAATTTATAACTAAAATCAGAGATACTATTTTTTAAAGTAGTCCATCACATTGAACTAGTACAATTAATATGCAGCTACTGGAGCAACAGAGAAGTTCTGAATTACTCACAAATGAATGCAGAGCTGTTGGGTTTCAGACAGCAAGCTCAACGTAACTTTCTTAAATACACAAACTATTTTCCCCTGCAGATCCAATAAAATCCTAATGACCTGAAACACAGTCCAGCTGTGGTTTGTCTCAAGGAAATGGACAACCAACTAAATATTTAGATTTTTTTTTTCTTTGTTTAATGTCTCATCAACATTACTGATTTTACAAAACAAAGAAATATAAAAAGGTTGAGAGGATGGGTGGGTGGAGTGGTGTAAGAGGATGTGGGGAGTGTGCAGATGAAGCTTTGGGTTGGGTGCTGGCCCACAGTGAGTGTCTGTCTGAGGGGGCCTGGATCTCCTGGGCGTGGTAAGGGTTCACGTGGTGAGAGGGGGGAGGGTCGCTTTCAAGCTCTTGGGGCCCAGGACCCTTCGCTTTGGCAACCCTGGATGGCTGGTACCTGGCGGGGTCGGAGGCTGATCTTGGCCACTGGGGCCTGTGCCCCATGACCTCGGGGGGCTCTGGCTAGGGCCTTCCTCTGCCACCCTCTGGGTGGATCTGGGGTCATCTTTGTAATGGGGTGGCTAGGGGTTCATGCTCCAGGATTGCTGCTGATCACCCAGGTCTCTGGGCCGCTCTAGTCTGCTTCTGGCCTCTAAGGAGGCGTGGTCACATCTGTACGATCACACTTATCTCTGCTCAATCCTGACTCCTTATATTCTTCATGCTGACACAGTCACTGAGTTATCCAGTGGGTTTTTACACGAAGAGCTACTTTTGTTTAGGTTTCGTTGTGTTGCTGGTATTTTGGTTGTTGTTGTGATACATTTCATTTACTTATTTTGATATTGTTGTTGTTGTTTTTGTTATTTATTTATTTTAGGAGGTCCTGATGATTGTCAGCTTTATTTTCCTTTTTACTTCTGTTCACTATTCTCTTTTTTTTTGTCTCCTCTGGTCAGGTCCAAAAAGACTTTTAAAATTCCATAATTTAAAATAAATAAAAAAATAAATAATAATAATGATAATTATAATAATACAATATTAATAACATAAAATCAGATTATCAAAAGAAGCTTTATACCCATAAAGCTCCCCTTGGCAAAGTAAATACTGTATGTGAACGCCACATAGAGTATGTGATATAAGTATATGTGGTTGAGTGCAAAGCATGTAGTAAATGACAACATCTTACTCTACATGTTATTGGGTTTCTTGCAGAAAATGAGTCAAAGCTCCTTTGTTGCAGGTTGAAAACAACTCATTTCAAAATTTGCTTAAACAAACATGGAAAACAGGTCAAACTGGCCTGAACACCTTCCAGTAGTTACCACTGTATGTTTTTACTTAGGTTGCTAAATGCAGTAACCCACAAAAGTATACATTAAATGTTAGCAAACAAAAAAAAAACAACAATGAGTATGTAAAGTGAAAGGCCGTATGAAGTATAAGATTAGATACAGGAATTTTCTAAAACTTTATAAATAAACATTTTGGGTGACACTCACCTTAACATGAGTGTGCTCATACTCCACTATCTGACTCAACAGTTTCCTATGAATGGAGACATTTGTGTCCTTCTTGGATAAAGTTGTGTCTCTCTAAAGGTAGAACAAACATCAGAAGCTGTAAATTTTGATTAAAAGGAGATGCATATCTATGGAATATTTGCTGCTATGCAAATACCTGGTTGGTGAACAGTTTCAGAATCAGGTGACATTCCCCTTGAACTTTAGACGCACTTGATCGAGGCTCCAGTTTAAACCAGGTGTCGTAGCCAACAACAGGCATCTCCTGCAAGAAGAAACAATTATGAGGGAAATTTCTCAAAATCTGTTATTGGTAGCATTTCTACCTTTCATTTTGTTGTATTTGAATTCACGTTATAGCTCAGAACTACCGACTAGACATTTCTATCAACGCTCACATTCAGAGGGATGTTGATGCACCCGAGGAAGTCATCAGCGTTCTCCTCAGAGCCTGATGATGCAGATCCATTGGATCGCACTGATTTGGCTATTTGCTTAAAATACCTGAGAAGATGAATGAGATTGCAAAAGAATGCACAAGGATAATTGCAAACATCCTGCAATGTTCAATAAAAGTCACAGGTTTTCAGTTTCGAAGCATTTAACTTGTGCTCTTATCCTTAGTGATTTGGAATTTGAGCAACAGCAGAATGAGTTTAATTTCCAAATTAAAGCTGGCTCTTCATTAGTATTTTTGTTGAAATGGAAATTGCACACTGTCTGGCATAGCCAAGGCACCAAATGATCCCTTGGCTATGCCAGACATTCACAGGTTTTCATTAGGCTTGCCTGTTTTTATTAATCAGTCTCCGCTCTGTGTGTGCACAGCTTGTGGGCACAAGGCTCGCATGTATGTACCGTTCAAAGGACAAAATAAAAAAATCTTGTGGAATCAACAAGTAGAGTGGCGCTTAATCATTAATTAAATGACATTTTTGTCATTGTCATTGTGTAAATTACCTTTTAAGTGACAGATTGACTAATTTCTACTGCCACAAAACTGTCAGGGTGAATGAATTACTTAATTAATTATACAAAATGCTCTGCACAAAATCAAAACCTGTTGCATGTGTACACGTTCTTTTTTATCTACCTGCCCATTCCTCGAAGTCCACTAACTTCATTGAGCTTTTTGCAGGCCTCTGCAACAGATACGTCATCATCATGATCCCTGATGGAAAAAATAAAATAAAAATCAGACATTACACCCCATTATATCCTTAATAAACTATATTTTATCTTAATTAACAAAACTAAGAAGTAAATAAAATTGCAATCAAGACCCACAGTGATATAAGAAAAGCATTCACCAAACTGAAGGCAGGAAATGGTCCTGCAACATCTTAGAATTAAACACATCTGGACCAGAAAGTAATCCTATCTGTGTTAATATATTGGATAAAACCATAGGCAGTTTATATCAATGTTTGTTTCACTCCATCTACAAAAGGAAAGCCATTCAATTTCTTGAAAACTACAGTATAGCCAAAAGAAAAAGAAAAACAAGATAAAAAAAAACAAGATAGAGCACCCTGGTTGAATTTAGCGTTATTGTAATTATTTAGAAAAACAGCAAAAGGTTTGCTTAAATAAAGCACTTGCCAATATTATATTTAAATATTATATTGTCAGGGTTTGTGTCAGCATCTTTTGATTATCTTGCTTTGCTGTGATACAATGTATTTTAATCCAACTAAATCCTTGATTTTTTTCTGTATGTCTTAACTTAGACTAAGATTTGTTAAGACTAACCAGCTGAAACTGATTTTAAATTAGCTGTGACTCTGCCACTCAAGAGCCATTTCACAAGTACAACCAAGATCAAAACATAACTGACATTGTGCAGCTCCTGCTTGCATTTGTGGGGCTTGTCACTGTTTATTCCACACACAGTTACACTGAACAATAATTGGTATTTAATAAATATACATATGTGGAAAGTAGAAGTAGGACAGAAGGAATTGCATGAAATAAAATACTGACATGACTTTGTAGCAGAGTTTACATGGCTGTTATCTAGTATTATTATTGTTTTTTGTTAGTATATCCATGATTCAGTGTAAACATTAATTCAACATTTTCTGAAGTGTAAAAGAAATATAGACATTAAAACAAATTTTCTCTAATCTTACCAAATGTCCAGATGTAGGAGGTCATTGTGGACGTCGTCTATTTCACTAAAAATGAATGAAAAACAGGAAGATCATAAATTGAATGTATTTTTTATTTTCATGACCAGAAAAACAAACAAAAACCAGCTCATTCTTTCACAGGAATGACAAGACAGTGCCGTGGTCACACAAAGCAAACTGTGACTCCTGAACATGACACCAACTCTTTGTGGTTTCCTTTAAAAAGAGAAAAGTTAGTCTTGTACTCACAACACAAAATGCTGGTCCCACACTGGGTTGAGAGTCTCTGGTTTGACCTCAGTCACCTGGATTGACCTGGCAGGTAACACCTCCTTGGTGCTGGAGCGTTTCTCCAGCTTCTCCCTCCTCTTCCTGAAGCTAAACTTTCTCTCCTTTTTCTCCTCTGGTTCCCGGGGGCTCTGACCCATTAGGATTCCCAGCATGCAGTAGGGGTCGCTGTACCCTGATGCAGAAGAAGTCAGGACATGCATGAAGTGTGACAGCTTGGGAAATTGAATGCAAGTATGACACAGGCAGACCAATAGCAGTAGTCAGGTATCTGCATTGTTAACAAGTCTTTTCAGATCCGTTGCTGACAACTATTCATTTTTAGTGGGCGGGAGGTTAATCAGTTCACTTTCTGAGTGAGCTCCATTAAGGGCTCTTACATTTAATATAGTTCCTTTATAAATGTCATTCAATGTATTATTTTTATTATAAAATGGTTCATTCATGCTTGAAAACTCTCACCATTTGCATCCTTGGCCATCAGATTTTTTGCTTTCAAGACAGAAACTCTCAAGGAAAAACTGGCTCGCTATGAAAAAGAAAGGTTTGTTCAGTTGAAAACAAGAATCATAATGCTTCCAGAGCAAAACAACAAGCTTCATTCCAATGCAACCCTGTTGAAGACAACACTGGCATGCACCATGGAGAAAGGATGTAATGGATCAATAGCTTGTGTATGTCACAATGTAGAAAAACTCAATTACCAATCATTTCAAAAGAGCCCTCAGATCTTTAGATATATGATTTCTTAATATTAAAATGTAAGAGAAAAAACACAGCCTAAGGCAGAAGAAGAAATGTAAACTTTAGGGACATATCACTTTGAACAATGCTGGTATGCCTCTTAGTTTTTCAGTGTTGCAGTGACGCCACTCGTTTATGTTTGATGTAAAACTGGAAGTAAATTTTGCAAAAAAGTATCATGTCATTATTTTATATGATACTTACTTGTTGTAAAAACATTATAGATGTATTTTGTGTCAGTTTTTTCATCAATATCAATATGTTTTCACTGTGATATTGAATATTAATCCAAAGTTTGGTTCAACATATAAAATGTCTCACCTTTGATTCTTGAACTTTTTGGAGAATAATGTCATGTTCCTCCTCACCCATATCAAACACCTGGGAAAGATGACCAGCAATAAAAGCATTACTGTGTGCAACAATAACCTGTATCAACCTACAATGGTGTTAGAATTAATACGAAAAACAAAATATGTAAAATATTACATATAAAAGCTGATAAAAAAGACTAAAACATGATTAAAATATCTTCATAACATCTTCTTCTCTGTCTCTTTTTGCCGCTACCTTAGCTGTTTGGAAGAGTCTTTAAAAAAAAGACGCCCACTCCACACAAGCGAGAGGCTACGGTCCTTCATCATCACAGCTGAATATCCGAACACAGTGTGACTGAGCTTGGATGTTTAATCAGTTTTGATCCAAGGGCATCTGCTCAGATTCTTACAGCCTCCTCACAACAAATAACGCTCTCTGTGAGGCTACCATCAGGGTTACTGGCAGAGATATAATGGGGCTCCAAAAATACAGTCTGTTCTTCTGAATCTGCTTTCGATATCATTACAAGACCGAGAGACAGACAGAGACAGACACACAGATACCTTCAAGAGGTAAGCAAACAGCTCGTCATCACTTTTCACATGTTCTGGTGTAGGAACGCCGACCCTGTTGACCACCGTGTACACCGCTTCCTCATAAAGCAGATCCAGCTACATGAAAACACACTCAACTTAATAACTGCCTTTCAGAAATAAATGCAAGTATTCCTTTGCACATCAAAAGCAGAGAGCTAAAAAAAGCCACAACTGTTTTATAATAAAATCCCTCCTTAATCATGAAAAAAATCAAAACATACAAAAAGAAAAGAAAATTAAGTCGACACACCTCTGTCCTGCTGATTCTTTCAGAGATGAAGGCCTGATCCACATACTCTTGTGGTGGCGGCACGGTGCAGGCCCCTCTTTGGCACTGTGAGGAGACAAAAGCAGTTTATCCAAAACAAAAATATGCCTTCAAAACAGGTTACGCTGAGTATGACCAAAGACTAATTGAGTCACAGTTAGATATCGTTATGTGTCACTTAAGGTGAGCAAAGTGATTTTAAAAAGGTTACAAAGGTTGCTCAGCAAGCAACGTACAGGGAAGCGGAGAAGAGTGCAAAGCAGTAAATGTCATCAGCGTGAACAACAGCTCGCTGTGATTTCGATGGACAATTACTTCCCTAGTTCACAGTTGCTGTGGAGCTGGCTGGTAAACGCTGCACAAAGCCGTGCCCATCTGAAGTGGACATATATGTTTTCACTGATTTTTATCAAGGCTGCAGTGAGTTTAAGATGCCAGCTGGAAACATATTTGAAACAAGTTGCTAATCCTGCTTTTGTAAAAAAAAACAAAAAAAAAACGTGCGCTCTTAGGAGAATTAATATCAAATATGCATCTTTATTCATGTCTGCAGTTAGCTTTAATATCTAACATGTGGAATGAAAGGTAATAGAGGATTGTGCACAAATGTCACATTTCCCAGCATTTCCTTGACTTTATTCTGTACAGTTGGTGTCGCAGTGTTTAGTTTCTCTAGATTACGTGCGTACGCCTGGGTCAGAGTTGCCATGAAGGTAAGAACATTTTCCCGTCAAGTTCGGTTTTCATAAATTGCAAAAGTTGACTATATTTGGTGTACGGAGGTGTTTGTTCCTATGCAAGCTTGATAAATAAGGCCCCTGGTCCTCATGCCCTGCACGTTTTAAATGTTTCTAATTCCAGTTTACCTGATTCAGATTATTGAACTGCCCATCAAGTTCTTTGCAAGCCTATTAATGAGCCACTTATTTCAGTCAGGTGTGTTAAACTATGATAACATCTCAAACATGCAGGACAGGAGGTTCTAAGGGCCAGTACTGAGAAACACTGGTTTTCCTTGCCAGATTATGATGGCTCAAATCCAACAATGAGAAATATTAAACATTATTTATTTTCATGCTTACCTTGCATTGGTGGTTTGCTTCCTTCCCTGGCTGAGGAAAGGCCTGGCAAAGGGCTGAGGAGCCTTAAATCTGGGCGCTGGCTCATCAGGCTCTACCATGCGCCGCTGGATCATGGGAACGCAGGTTTCAACTTTAGTTCGCTTTGAGTCTTTTTATAGTTATTGTTAGCCATTCTGATTTCCCTTGTGTGTGTTATTTGGTTTGGCCAAACTACTGTATAAGTTACCCTCATTGTGCTAGGTCAGTTTACCTCTGCTGAGTTTGATTTGTTTAAGTTGTACTTTGAGTAGCGTTATACTTAATTGACCTGTTTTATAGGCCAGATAGTTTATCCCTTTTTTTGGATTTTTGGATTTATTTTGGGTCAATAAAAACCCAGTTTTGAAATGACTTTATCTGTCTTCATTGCTTTACCGCTTGGTCCCTGACACAGTTCCTTGTTGTTATTCTTGATCTTCCCTATCCTGTTTTTTTTCTAATGCTCCTTGCCATATCTGTGGCTGTTTTTTTTATTTATTTTATTTTTTAATAATGGACTTGTTTATGCTGCCGGTGCAGCACTTTTTGTTGTTTTAAAATAAATAATCATTTCTTATGTCCTCCTGCCTCATCCTACAGTTGGTCCTTCTTCCTCAACACACCATGAAGAATTACACTAATTGAGGGAAAGATTCACTCACAACTAGACAACTTTTGAGTTGGTTTTGCCAGTGATGGATAGCCCTAATGTCTGAAACAGGACCACCAGTTTCTATGATTTGTCACTATACTGACATGCAGAAGTTTAGGTATAAAATGATGAATTGCTTCCAGCAAACATGCCAGCTCTGGCAGCAGAAACTAAACATATCCATGGACAGCAGCTTGTCACAGCTGAGCTCCCAGTCCTCTGAGCACCCTGTTTAACCCATTCCTTCTGTCAATGATCGTCATAGTGACCATGGTTGTGGGTGGAAAGGCAGCTCTGAGCCCATCTTGTTACACCAATTGAACATGTTTCAATTGTGTAGCAGATGGAAAGGTGGAAGTTTGGTGGAGGTTACCTCAGCCTGGGCCGCCCGCATCATGTTCTCCTGTTTTTGCAGGATGGCATTCATACGCTCAAAGAACTCCACGCTCTCCTCTGAAATCCTGCCAAGAAGACAAAGCAGAATGATTACCCCTGAAACTTAAGATGGAAAATAATTAGTAAGGCAGTCATGTTTTACTAAATTACCATTAAAAACATCTATGGGTATTAAATAAAAACATAGTGGTTTTAATGACGAGACCAGATGAGCATCTGTCAATATGTGATCTGTTTGATGTGTTTGTGTTAAACTGCTGGACTTAGTCACCTGCAGTTCATTGTTTTATCACATATCAAACACCATCTTGTGTCAACCATTGAAAAAGATTTCAGTGTGTCAGCTCTGCATGAACCATGTTATTTATTTGATGAGTATGGCTGTGTGAAAAATGCAAATGATGCTCTCTGTTTCCTCCAGGTGCGAGTGAATCCCTGGACTCCCGTCGGCCCCAGTTGTCATGGTGATATGGGCATGTTTAGAGAAAGTGTAGCTGGCTGAACACCTTGGGAATCCCCACCAAAAAGCATCCGCGCCTCAAACCCTCCCTCCTCCCAAATCTCTCAAGGGGTGCCTTCCTCCTGCCCTGTATGGAAATCACCGCAGCAGGCAGCCGCCCTGATGTGAGCAGTAGCAGAACCACTGGGATCAGTCAGACTGTCTGTTTTTAACACCTCACCATTCCCACCCTCCCTGCTCCAGTCCTCTTCCCCATCTATCAGCCAACATTGTTGTATTATACAGAAGAGCTCTCCAGAGGCCCCGACTCACTCCTTTATTAGCGTCATCCAATCCCAGCAGGTGTGTGGCAGCCCAACCCCAGCACCCACTGATTCTCACCATGGTGGGAAGAGCGAATAGCAAACCCCCAAGATATTGATGTAGACTAATTTCATCCATGCTGGGAGAATTGGTAAGGTTTACTGGTGTCAAACCCAGTACAACTTCAGAAGTGGATGGAATTAGATTAAATGTTATAATAATGACAAACGCACTGCAATCTAATCTAATCTAAGTAAAATATCCATTCATCTTTCTTTTTTTCATGAATAAAGACAAGTCTTTACCTTTTATGTTTCCTGGAGCGTTTCTTAATTTAGCTAAATATGAGTAAATAATAACAAAAAAAAAAAATCACGTTTGAAATTGAAAAGGCACCACAAATCGAGTCTCGTGTGAACGTCTGTGAGTCAGCTTCTTTTTTACTGGTAACACTTTTGTTTTGAGCCACTCCGTTTTCTCCACCGCCATCTTTAATTGTCCAGGGCGTCCTTGTATCTAGAACTTTGTCCATTTTTCTGTGAGCCAGCTTCAGGATTTGTCCTGTTTTTGAGCTTGGTATGATGTTTTTATTAGCAAAAATCTAGCTAATGTAAATCACACACAGTCAATACTGTTTTGAAATTAAATATATATCAAAGCAAAGCTCATACCCCTTCCAACCTTCCTCTTGCAAAAACACATCCATGCACAAACACACACATGCAAACCACCAGAATAACAAAGTGACTTGATGTTGCTAGGAAACAGATCTTTTTTTTCTAAACTCATTTTATTAGAATTTATTTTCAGAATTATTCCAAATGCTTCAATCATGGCTTCCTGCATGGAGAGTAAATCAGAGGGAAAACATAAATAAAAACATGAACACTGTGTACTCCTTCTATCAGGCAGAATGTGTTTCAACATGACTAATTGGGTGTGTGAAGGTGACAGCAGCCTTTCTCTTCAAACTTCAACATAATATGGCAGTGCATAGATAATAATTAATACTGCAGACTTCACTGTCATCTGTAGCATGAAAAATAATGTGACGTCTGTTTGCTTTCTAATAAAATAAGATGATTTTTTAAAATGTGATTTATCATGGTTGTCACTGCATCACATCATAAACAAAGATCTCTGTGACAAGGATCTCCCTCGACAACACAAAAGACTGTTGTTGTTTTTTTACTCTAATTACACATTTGATTAATCAACAGAACATTACAGGTGGCAAGGCTTCAGTGAGGAGACACAAAACAATCACAAAAGCCCTGATTAAATCTCCACATTCAGTAATTTGTGATATCAAAGCTACCACTACTGAAAATTAAAACAGTAGCTCAGAATTAAATTATTTCCAACTCGAATCAACACAATTGAATTAAACATTTCTACATTTGGTTTCAGACTCATGCTAAGATAGATTAAACATATTTTTTCCTTTTATTCTACAAACAATGCTCTACAACAACAAAACAGAAATAAAAGGACTTTGGAGAGAAACCAAAATACCCAATGACCCCAAGCACACATCTGTCTATACAAATTCCCACAGCTGGGGTTTATGTCAACTAAAGCAAAACCACATGGTTGAGAAAAAAAAGATTGCTATACACTGAAAGATAGTTTGATTTTTTCTAAAATGAAAGCACTTTCACAACCGACGCACAGACGTCACCACGCACAGAACTGTGGGATTAATTTGCCATTTGAAGGGAGCAGGCGCACTGTTTACATTGGCTCGACAGTGGTTCTTCTTTTATTTCTGTTTGATTATATCTGACGAGTATTTCATCTAATCATTTTTTCACCAAGTCGTGTCCCCGGCGACTTGAAAAAAAAAAAACAGCAGATTTTCATCCTACGTTCGTTTTGGAGACAGTGCAGCAATAAACACAACACAAAGAACAGTGGACTTCTGCAGAAACATTTCTAGGTGATGACCTTCTGGCTGACCATGGTTTAGAACAGTTTGGGCTTTATGTGAGCAGAAGTAAAGGTTACTGGATTTACAACATGTCAGGTATGAACGGGGTGATAAGAGAACAGGTGAGGTGGTACACCTGAGAATTCATGCAGAAAGGGTTACTGGCTGCAGACACAACAAGTACGTGATTTGAAATTAAATGTTACTGATTTGGATGAAACTTCCATGTGTAGATCAGAACATCACTTTCCTCGACCAGATTGTGATGTTTGTTGTTCTCTGATGCACATCAGCGGTACCTGTCACACACTCAGGACTGTTCACTCTTTTTACAGCGAGTATTTGCTATCAGATCCAGAATATATATATATATATATAGTATATA
>JBAMHW010000023.1:18918499-18930673 GCA_037177495.1 Rhadinocentrus ornatus
TGTTTAAGGAGCCTTTCCGCACTTAGCTTAACTCTTCTAAACGTCGGCATGAGTTAGAAAGATTGGTCCAGCTCTTTCGCTCAAGTCAGTACTGAATATGCACTTATGCCCAAGAGGATATAGTATGATAAAATCACAATGTTGTATAGAAAAAAAAAAATCTGCGTTTAGCACTACATGACAGCACCTGTGTCCAACTCGACTCACAGCAGTCTGACTACTACTTAATTATGCTTGTGTTGTTCTTATTCTTAGATGTAAGTCACTTTGGATAAAAGCGTCTGCCAAATGACTGTAGAATAGAATAGAATAGAATTTTAGATTGTATCTGTGATGTACTGAAAGCTGTGCATAAACAGACACACCATTAACACAACTAAAACTAGAATTAATGTTGAATACTAAGCTTTTTAGAAACAGCCCCCCTGGCCTTGTAATAGCTTGTATCAGTCATATCTAAGACTGTATATGTTTCTGAGAAAGTCTTTTTTTTGGGGTCCCTCACTGTACTGCTATCTTCCACACTATTAGATAAAAAAAATAAACTTGCACAATCTACAAGCAGATGTGTTATGTTTGAAACAATAGTGGTTTTAAACCAAGCAAACATCACAATATGAAGTTCTGCCCCCGCAATCAGATGTCTGCTGTTTTTTTGTTGCTAAGTGCTCAGATGTGTCGTTAACACGCGCCCCCTCTAGAGAAACTGAAGTCACTGCTTCTTATGAATATTCTTTGATCAGTTTTCTTATGTTGGCACTTGGTTGTAGATGTTGGCTTTGAATGAATTACTGTAGATTCTCTTTTAGCATATGTTAGTGAAAGCATTAAACCCTTCCTGCTGCTGCGCTGCTGGAAATTAGCCAGTTATTTAACATCATGCTGTCTTTTAGTAACATGTTTAACAATTACATTAACTGTTGCAATGACAGACATGAAAAAAACACAGTTTTATTGCAAAACCTATGAACCTTGCAAATTTTCATAGTTAAATTCACTTCTTCTGACGTTCCCAGTTTGTTTGGACACACTGAGGAGGAGTATATTCCGGATGCCGAGAGTGTCTATCTGCACAGAGAACAACATCATCAGCCGCAGGCCTGCACCCTTGCTCAGTGCTTTCATCTCTACACAAAAGAAGAGCAGGTAACAATTGAACCACAAACCTACTGGTTACTGTAGTATGTGGTGCATTTAAGAATTTAAACTTTTTCCTGTTGATAGTTTTACATAAAAAAATGTGCTTTCTCCTCAAAGGTTTATCATTGCTCTGTTCAAAACAACTTTTAAGTCACCATGGTTTTACTGTGTGTTTGTTTCCTAGTGCTGTGTCTGAAATAAAGTTGAGATTCAGAGCAGAGACCAACGTTTACATTGTGGTTTAACTTGCTTTCAGCTGCTTTGGAGAATAGATTCAAACTGGAGGAGAATGCAGGCCTCATCCTGTGTGAAGCTGATTTGACAAGCTGTGTGGTTGGAACTTGTTTTTCATCGCTGCTTGGGCTTCATATATATATGTGTGTGTGTGTGTGTGTGTGTGTTTTAGCTGGCCCCAGACGATGCTTGGCGCTGTCCCCACTGCAAGCAGCTGCAGCAGGGTCGTATAAAGCTCAGCCTGTGGACGCTGCCGGATGTGCTCATACTGCATCTCAAGAGGTTTAGACAGGTACTTCCGCTCATCTTGTCAATTTGAATAAAAATAAAAATTATGCGTTAGTTATCAAGTGCGTAACAGACATAGTATGCATTATTTGCACATAAACATGAAATTTGATGTCATATAGCCCCTTCTTGCAACTCTGACTTCAATACAATCTAATATACAGTTTCCTGTTATCTTACATAACTGTTTTTACAACTTATTTCCATGTTTGTTGGCTGTCAGCATCTTCTGTGCATGTTCACACATGTTGGAGGCAATTTTACATGAGCTCTGTTTTAGGAGATAAAAAGTATTTATTAATTAAAGCTTGCGTCTGGGCTCCAGGAGGGGGACCGAAGGGTGAAGATGCAGAACATGGTGAGGTTTCCTCTAATGGGGATGGACATGGCTCCGCATGTGGTCAAGAGAAGCCAGAGTAGCTGGAGTTTACCCTCCCATTGGTCACCATGGAGACGGTCCTATGGGCTGGGAAGAAACCCTGATGACTACCTGTATGACCTGTATGCTGTGTGCAACCATCATGGCAATATGCACGGAGGCCACTACACTGGTAATCTGTCGTTGCTGGTTAAATACTATGTGGATATTGTCAAGCTACGTTGTTATTGTCCATTTTAACATTTTCTTATTTGTTTGTGTTCACAGCTTACTGCAAAAACTCCATTGATGGGCAGTGGTACTGCTTTGATGACAGCGAGGTTTCACCAATCGCTGATGATGACGTGTGTCAGCAGACGGCTTACATACTGTTCTATCAAAGGAGAACTGCTATTCCGTCCTGGTCTGCCAACAGCTCTGTTGCTGGTCAGTATCCACTTCACATTATTAGTAGAGATCTCATGATTATAGATTTTCCTGGTACGATTGTTGTCAAATAAATAATCACAATTTTACGATTTTCACATTTATTCTGTGTTAATTAAGTTCCCAACACTGAAATCAAGAAGTAATCAAGAAGTCTCATTCCAACTAAATTTCCTCTGCTGTGTAAAGAATAAAGAAATCCTACACATTAACTCTGGATTTATTTAAGAGAAGACAGATGTTAAATGTTACATGACCCTAGGGCTGGGCGATTAATTGATAAACTTCAGCCCACAAACTCTCGTTAAGAGACGACCAACACCAGGGAAATTATTACCGCAGTGGATCCTGTATGATAAGGATCCAGATGGAAAGAGATCATGGATGCCGTTGTGTTGCATATTTCTATGCAAGATACAAAGTAATTTATTTTCTTTTAGCTGGCATTCATATATTCATATAATTTATATGAATGAATGAATGCCAGCTAAAAGAAAGTAAATAATGTCAGCGATCTGGAAAGCAGGATGGCAATGGCAGTACAAAATAAATTTTTTAATAACTTTAATTTTAGTTTTTGAAAAGAAAAGAAAAAAAATCGATTAAAATCAGAAATCGAATTTGGTTAGAAGAAATCGGAGATTTTATTTTTAGGCCATATCGCCCTGCTCTACAGGACCCCTACCTCAACTTGGGAAAAATGGTTTTAAACATGACTAGCTTTGACTTCCAGCTATCCTTTAGCAGAATGGCAACTGCTTGACATATAAGTAATACTGTAACAGTAAAAATACAGAAACAAGACCACATATCTGGAACTAAATACCCTTTCTTCTACAGACTGTCACTATTGCACACTAATGACTAAAAGCCATGCATCTGGACATGTCACGTTAAACTTTAAGCCAAACTCAAGTCATACATGATAGCAATATAGCAAATGACATTTCATTTCAGTCTTTTGTCAGATAAACATTAGCGTCGTTTAACCATCCTGCAGGTGGTGAAATGTATTCCATGTATTTCGTCCTTTCTCTGCAACTTTTTGTCATTCTGTACAAGCTGGACTTAGTCTATTGCAACAAGGTCTCTGGATCACGGACCCCATCATGCTGAGCCTAGATTAAAACCAGGAAGTCCCCTTCAGCTGTACAAGTCTTTCAAAGTGTTGTTTATTAAAGAAACAGCTCCCCAAGTTCCAACTGGTTTCTGGTTAAAGTTACTTTTATGCGACCATATTTTTAAGCTGTTGTATCCCTACTTAGAGAACTAAGACGTTTTTAGGGATCAACATATTTTAATAGGACTGCTTGGGAATAATGCTTTATTGTAGCTTTGTAAATAAAAAAAATGTTCAACTGTGTTCTTATAAACAGGTTCCACTAGTTCATCCCTGTGTGACCACTGGATTAACAGGTTGCCTGGCAGCAGGCCTGCCAGCTTGGCCTCTGGAGCCTCGTCCAGACGCACCTCTCTGGCTTCACTTGCTGAGTCGGTGGAGTTTCCAGGAGAACGTAGTGAGGATGATGGTGAGGATAACCTTTAATTTACAGTTGATAAATTTAGTTTTCACAGGAGTCACATTGAATTTTTCTGTTTTATTCACACAAACGACTGTCCTCTGACCTGTTCCAATGAAGAAAAATGTTAATTAATTTGTTTGAAATTTAGGTAACAGCTTAGCTTTAGTTTTGAGTCAAAGGTTGTCAAAACTTGAGCACAATCCAGTTGTGGAGTTCTAAACAAAGACTCAAATTTGAGGATTATTTTTCTTGCCTCTATAAAAATGCAAAGTTTAAAACAACGGGGAGATTGTTTTATGTTGTGGTTTCACTGATGCGTTAATGTGAGTTAATAAAACTGTTTATAATGTTAAAATATACAAAAATAATTAAGCTTTAGGCACCTTTTTTAGTCCAATCTGTTAATTTTGTTTGTGTAATGTTAACTATTGTGTCAACACATGTGGGTTATCAGCATTAAAGCAAAATTCTTTTTTTATTACTATAACAAAGAATGATTGTCTTTCTTAAATTTTTTCCCTATTTTTAGGTGGATTCTCTATGCGTCCTTTTGTCAGAAGCATACAGCGTCAGAGCTTGTCATCCAGGTCATCTGTTGCCAGCCCTTTAGCCTTCAGCGACAGCGGAATAAAACCTTCTTGGTCTCTCTCAGCAAAACTCCAAATGAGATCCAACTCACCCTCACGTTTCTCCCTCGACTCTCGATGTTCCCCTCCCCTGGAGAGAATAGGTGAGGCATTCGATGACAAGGTTTCTACATCCTGTTTTGGCAGCTACAGTAGACATGAACGTTACTTTGGTGGCAGGACTCCTTTGTCCATGATGGAAAGCAACCTAAGTGACCAGGACAACAGTAAAAGATTTTGCGACATGATGTATTGCAGAGCTCCCACTCCAGTAGAAAAGAAGAGCACTAAAAACGAGGCAACTGAGAACAACAACGAAATTACAGCTGTAGACCAAAACATATTACCCACTCAAGCTACCCCCTCCAAAGAGCAGAAACGAAAGAGTAGTATTGGAGGATTTGGCTTAAAGACAGAAATCACAGGTTCCACACAGAGTTTCAGCAAAGTGGAGCAAAGCAAGACCTCCAAAAAACGCTTGTGCTCAACATATAAGACTTCTGCTTCTGAGACGTCTTCCAGTACACCTGTGAAAGGCAAAAAGCTGAGCAGCACTAAACAGAAAAGTTTAAATGTAAAGAAAAGCACCTCGACACCCACCGGAACTCCATCCAAAACAAAGGACTCAAGTCAGTCTCAAAAGGCAGCACCACAACATAAGGCATGCGTCTGCTCCACACCTCAGTCTTCAGCTTCGCCCTCACCAACTTCAAAGAAGAATCCAAGTGTCGCTGAGAAAAGTTCCACGAGCAGCCGGAAACGACTGGTCGAGAGGAGCTATAGCAGAGATTCTATGCACACCAGCCCTCTGGTCGACAATCTCCGGGGCAGCTGTGTGGCTCGCTCTTCACTTATCAAGAGTGGGGAAGGCAACAGGCCTGAGAGGAGGTCTGTGAGAAGTTCCAGCAGCAGTTCTTCTGTTACTAGCCTGCGCTCACCTAGCGTTTCCACCAGGGACCTGCAGCGGAACAGCAAATCTGAGGAGAAAGGCTTGTCTTTCTTTAAGAGTGCCCTCCGACAAAGGGAAAGCCGCCGGTCGGCTGATTTAGGAAAGAGCACCTTGCTTACCAAAAAGGCCTCAGAGAGGACATGCAAGCAGAATGGACAAGCCAAGGAGATGTGTGGTGACGGTGGGAAGGCAGCAGATGCAGTGTCTTTACAGACGTCCGTGGAAACTAGTGGAGGTGAGACAAAGTCCATGACAAAGGAGTCTTCCAAACTCCCCAGCTCTCTCAGTCGCAGTCTACTAAACGTAGGCAAGTCCAAGTCTTCCACATCTGATATAAGTAGCAAGTCTCCTTCAAACAGGAAGAAACCTCTTGAGAGGATGGCATCTTCCCGAAAGCTGTCATCAAGCATGCAATCTCCTGCACGAACAACACAGAGGCCTCAATGATACATCTGTAGTAATGATATTAAACAAACAAATGCAGCTATTTTTTGTGCCTAAGTTTCAGTCAGAAACAGATGTATTTAAGACATTTTTTTTTAATGTTATGGTTTTGTACACTGGCTTTAGATGTGTAATTTGGCTCTCAGATATAAATATTCACACCGGTTTTAAGCTGTTTTGGATAAAGAAAGCGCTACCTGGGTGCCAAGCACATGCAAAGGTATGCTGCCTAAATAGATTTTTATAAAGAGGCATTTCTTAACTGTTTTACTTTTTTTTTATTTATTTTTTTTTATTTAAATAGGGTATGATTTTGATGATGACGCCCAACTAGCTTATTAGGAGTATTAAAGGGTCATACCACCAAATTCACTTGTGGCACGTCAAATCCGATACAATCTCAAAGGCAGCTGCATAGATATTAAGCTTTAAGTAATTCTCTATTAGACACCGATAATGCAGAGTTAGTGTAGTGGAATAGAAGTTTTACTTGATTTAGACTGTCACTCTTCAGGTTAAGAGGGATTAAGGTGGTCATTGATGTTTAATCACTACTGTAAGCGTTCGAAACTGAACAGCTAAGTAAACAGAACCATAACATTAAAATTAGCCTCTCATATTGAAACTGACTTAAGGGATTTGTAGACATGCAAGCAGATACAAAAGAGTTTCATTCCGAAATAACTGCGGCTAAACAGTCCTAAGTTTGAGTTATTTTAAGATTTATGGCGATAAGTACATATCTCAAAATGTCTTCACCTACTTCCTATTTATTGGTCAATAAGGGTCGTTTTGAGTGACTTTCCTTTTGATCAAAAGCTCTTGAGGAAAAGATAATCAGTTCTCTGTTGGGTAATTTCACCCTAAATGTCGGAAAGCATCTAAGATTAATAAAGAGGAGCAGGAACTAATAAGTCTGTAGCATTAGTATTTGAAGAATATGAAAGGCATAGATGACAGTGGGATCTGGACCAAAACAAATATAAAAAAGTAAAGCATGATAAAAGATTATTCTACAAATTTAGAAAGTTTTCCAATATTTTCAAACTTTAGTTTTTTAAAAGTACACTTTTGATAGAGATGTATTTTATGAAATGTTATTTGAAGTTCAGTAATTTTTCCATAAAAGAGATGGTGTGTTTTGGAATGAAACCCTTTAACGTATGTAAATACATGTAGATGCATATGTACATTTATTGACAGATAGTATATGGTATGTAACCCCCCCCCCCTCTCTCTCTTTATGAGCAAGATGAAAATGATCTTAAGCGCCTTTCAATGCTGTACATGGAAACAAAAAATTGCCTTTGGCAACATAGAAGTCTTCTACTGTGTGCATCACTGGGTAGGAATGTTTTTTTCGCACTTTGTATAGATGATGTGTGACAATTATAATCTAATAACTATTTAAATGAGTTTAAGACATTGTAAAGTAGAATCAACAGGCCTTAGACTTGAAATGGTAAAATGGTACATTCACCTCAATGTGTCAGGGGTCCCATCCCTTTATCACACTTGGTGCTCCAACAGACCACTGCTTCACTGGCACTAAATATTCTTAAAAGAGTTCACGCTCAAACGATGATGTTCAGAACTGTGACGACACATTTCATTAAGCCTGAAAGCTGTTGGCCGTGTTTATCATAACCTGTGGTACCTCATAGGAGATATACTTTGCTATTTTATTTCTTTTCTTTGTTTTCACTTGCATAATTCAGAATATTGGTAATTTAACAGGGTTCCTCTGATGCTGTCTGGGAGTTATAGATGTGTATGCTGGACTTAATGAACTATCAGGACACTGCATGAAATATTAGTTTTACACTAAAATGGTAGAAGCAGAGGCCGAATATGATCACTGCAGCTGTCATGACGCTTGCCAGCCTTGTTTTAAGCCATAAGCTTGCCCCACCTCTAATGGCAATACTAATACTTTAGATACCAGCATTTCTGCTTTCAAAGAATAAATGTGGTTATAATGTTAAAATTCAAAACACAAAATTTGACTTCAAGTGGTAAAGTTTTAGCTCTACAGTATTTTTTTTATGTCTTTGTGCCATCTGTCAGGTTTACAGAGGTTCTCAGCTGATACCAGGAAATGGCACCTAATTTAAACATGACTGTGTTATTTAAGTGGCCTGCACATTAGTTAACACTTGCATCTAATAACTGCTTAAACCTCCTTTTTTTATTAGCAATAATAACTTCAAATACCAGCAAATATAAACATTTAATTTTTTTACCTGCCTATAGGTTTGGAAATTCTTTTCATATTTCTTTCCCAAATGGGACACCGGGCACGAGACTCCGAGGAATGCTGCACATGGTAACAACATATAGTATATAATACTTGGGGGTTAACTTTTTATCATTATTATAATTTGCACTTAACACTTTGCTGGCACCCAGTTCCTTCATTCATCATAGAAATAACATCCAGAATGTTTAAGTCTGATGGTATTTACACGATGAATGATCAGGAACATGTGCACAGCACTTTGGATCAAAGCAGGATGATTTCATGGAAAACTGGCTTTCTTTGTCATGTTTGCCTTTTTGTGAAGTCTGTAAATGGTTTGCTGCTGTTGGTTACATTATTTTTGTCCATTCATGTACATATTATGAACTTGTTTAATGTAGCCAAAACAAGTGCATTAGGATTTGATTCCTCTTCACTTTTAGAACATTTTAATGTTTTATTTTTAAGGTGGCCCTTTGACAATCTGAGTCATACAATGTTGTGTAATTATAGTTTTATTATTGAGCAAACATTAAGAGTTTTTTAACGTACAACTGAACACTAAAAGCCACAGCTTGTTTCCAACATTAATAATAAAAAAAAGAAACCATATTGCTACATTGTTTTATATTAAAAACATAATATTGTGAGATGTAGAACACGAAGAGTGATATGTTATATGTAGTTTAGAAATAAAGATTCTAGTGACAGGCAGAAACTTGGATATTTTGTAAAGTATCAATATTTAAAAGGACTGTAGTGAATTACACAAACTACCAACCATGTAATAATTGCTAATTAGTAGCTTGCCATCTTTAAGAAAACAAAAAAAACAAAACAAAAAAAGCTTGAGATAAAAGTTCATTTTACAGTTTAAGTTCATTCTTATTTGATACACAGAAAATGGTTTCATGGTTAAAAATCCCACTAATGACCAGAACAGTTCTGAATTCAAAGGAAAAGATCTATCTACAGAATTTATTCATTTAAAAACTAGTGCAACTTGCTAAATCTGGGGCAAAACTGACAACAATTTTACATGAATACTTTTTCTTTCTAGCTTCCCTCACAGCAGTAAGCAGTCTACATTTATTTATTTTTCCTACTATGTTGTAAACTTGTCAATGTACAAAACTGAGAATGATTACGTAATACAGTGTTGCATGAAAATGCTAATGCATGTATTTGATCAACTATGCAAGAATCTGCAGTTTAAAGAAGAGAGCAATGCATGGCTCGTATATCCCTTCGCTTAATTTGCACAAAATTGCCATATTTAGAAACTGTAAAACAGAATATTTCATCTCTATGTGAAAAGATTAAACAGTAAAATCTTGTCTGGAAAAAAACAATCTAATATAAACATAATTGCTTTAAGTATTATATCATTTATGGTTTGTTTGTTTCTCACTTTATTTGTCTAATTCTGCTTATCTGTGCTCTATGGGTGCTCCCACCAAATTGGTGAGTTATCTTTTTATTTATTTATTTTGTTTCCTCTTCTCAATGCTTACTGTTGTACACCAGCAGAGACATCACCATGGGTGCGATAATCTGTGTGGTTACTAAATAGACTCATAATGTATGTTTGTGTTGTGAAAAGCATTTTGTTAGTTAACTGATAAGAGTTTGTAAATCCCTGTTGCCATGGTCTCGACTGCCTCAAAGATGCGGTCGTCCTCTAGTATAAAAGCTCTATGTATATGTAGCTGAATGCAATAAGGAGAAGTAGTAAAATTATAGTTTTATAATAAAATATATAATTAACAATAACATTCAAATATATTTAGTTAATTCTGGTTTCAGTGTTCATGAATCAATCATTTCAGTCGCGATGCGTTTCATTCTAAAGCAGTTCCACAGACGTTTTCTTTAAGGTGTGCTACTCATTTTCTTATTCTGATGACTGGTGAAATTGCATTGGTAAAGCAAGTAGAGGCTTCACTGCAGAAGCTAAGTAAGATTAGTCAATCCTGTATGGAGTTATTCTGTTGCAGCTGTTTTGTAAAATTATAGTTGCAGTAACCCCTGAAGCTAAACTTCCAACATCCTACATTTGAGTTACAGACTTGAAGTTGAGCAGATTCTGTAGCACTGCGGTCATACACCCCCACGGACGTCCGAGTGGACTTCTCGATATTAGGACAAGGGATGATCTGAAAAGCTTCTGGGGGCATTTTTCCAATGTAAGCATTACAAATGGAGCATAGAAACTTTTTACAAGCCTTAAGCAAAACAAACTGTGCTGGTTAGTTTGTATCGTTCGATGGTACAGAAAATAGGGAGCTGTATAATGAATGAATGTCTCGTGTGAAATGTTATTTTTAAGCTGTTTTAAAGAATATATTGTACTAAATGCACGGCATGCCTCCGTGTTCTTTTTTTTAAATTTTTTTTTATGCTATTTAGGTTTTATATATTCACAAATGATTTTGTAAAATGCAATCTCTTGCATTTTGTTTTGTTTTCATTTTTAAGTTTTTTGTAATGCATTCCTTGTCTGATCGGGGTCATTATTAATCACAACTGCATTATCTCAACTGTTAATGTTGTATTTCCTTTTTTAACATCAGGACCTCTTTTTCAGCAAATGCCTGTTTGTTATTAGTCTTTATTTGTCTTGACATTCTGTAGCTTTATGTTCATTAGACTGTCAAACTTCTATGTTTAGTAATTTTTATTATCTTTACTATCAAATCTGCACTTGTGTATATACTGTGTTCTCTCCATGCAAGTACAAAATGAATGAAAAATCAGATTAAAAGTGTTGACACTCTTATACTGGCCACTTTAGTGTAATGTGTTCACATATATTTCTACACTAGAGGGAGCCCTCTTCAAATGAATTGGTCTGCAGCTTGCAGGTTTTTGATTCCTTGTTAAAGATTCTCTGATGCAACATTAAAAATAGTTTGTATACATATTTAGATTAATTATTTCTACAGAAGCTTGCTGTCTCACCTTCAGGCTAAAATTAATGTAAATACTCATTTGTGTTTTCTGTTTTGCAGTTTAGTCCCAATATTTTGTCGCCAAAAAGCATTTATTTTATCTCAGTTGTCACAAATTGTTCTTTATCAGCAGTATTTTAATGTTAAAATAGATTTTCTTTCCAAACAGTTCATGGTCATGGGTTTGGGTCTGCTCCAAAGTGTACCAATGCACATTTCCACTGCGCATATAGTCCTACTGCAGAGACTGTTATCTGAGATTGCAAGGCTGTGCAATACACCAGTGGCCCTAAATTTCTGTGCAGGTTTATTATTGCAGGCTTTTCCTGGTCACACGATATAGAGGTGCAAGAGCATAGATGTGCAGATGCAAGCCTGTCTGAGCTTAGCTTTTCTTCACGAGGAGAATCCTAATATAACACCTTTGACTCCTATGTCAGTAAGATAAAATCATAGCTTAGCTGGACAGTGATGTAAAGATTAGTTTTGGCTTAATTGAGAATTAGAATTGTGGATCATGCCCTCATGACAAGGCTCAACACTGAAGACTAACCACGAGCTTTGAACCGTTTTTGGTTGACTGTTTCTCTAATTGACTGAATTTCTCTGTGTTAATTAGGAAATAAATATATGCATGCCTATAAGCATATATATGATCACAGATATCACAGAGACTTTAATTTCTATATTTTCCACATTTTCTAAGTGGAATTTACATCCCACTACAGAGTATGTTATTTGATCTTTGGCACCTCCTACAGTTGTGGGATGGGACATTACTGTCATGAAATCAGTCAGCCCATGGCTGGTCATAAATCTAAACTTGTCATGGTGACAAAAACACAACGACATCTGACATCTGTGACAAAAAATGTTCCAGTTTTTTTTTTTTTAGTTTTACAGGCTGATCCAACTTTAATGTAATGTCCTTAAAACAAGTCAAAATGAGGCTCAGTAGTGTGTGTGGCCTCCACG
>JBAMHW010000023.1:18941976-18955841 GCA_037177495.1 Rhadinocentrus ornatus
TGGATCCATTTCATTTGAGTCAGGTGTGCTGGAGCAGGGAAACATGGAAAACCTGCAGGATTGTGGCTCTCGAGGACCGACGTTGGCCATCCCTGAAGGTGATGTGTTCAGCAGCAAAACAAGGAGGTGTTTCCCTCAGGAGTTGGCAGAGACCAAAGACAAAGCTAAACAAAGTTTACTATTGACTGGACCTAGATTTGAATAATGATGCAGTCCCTTAAGTGCAGAATGTGTGAGCAAGAGTTTTGTATTAAGTTTACGATTTTGAGAGGCGACAATCTATCCATAATATGCAACCACTTGCATAGACATCCTCAACATCAGTCATATCTCTACATTATTGCACAATAAGTCTTGGAACACCAGATGAGAAACACATTACACACAGTTGTGTGGTGCATTGTCTCTCAGTGAAGAAAATCTTATTTGAAAACTAAGAGGACTTAAACACCCCCCTGACATGCAATAGCAGTGGCTTTAATCAGTGTCATCATATCCGAGCCCCTATGCCAGATATTATCAAGCCCACAGAAAGCAAGACCGTCAATCCCCTACCTGCTTTGCTCAGCGTAAGTATATGTGAATGCAATCTAAAAGTAGTTCCTCTAACTGAGACAAAGCATCTACAGAGCCCTGTTCCTGGGGGCATATAATTTCCCATTTCAGCATATTGGCCTTTTGTGTAATTAATCTTAATTTAGGGGCATGAAGCAGCAGGGAAGGGTGTTATAACAGCTTTAGAGATTGGTCTGCTGTCAGGTTGGACATTACTGTGCTCTTTTAATAAAGGAGAACTGGATGAATGGAACACAAGTGATTATCAACAAGGAAGACTGAAGAGACTGAAGGAATGACTTATAGTCTCTGTCTGGATCTGGGTGGGTAGAGAAGTGACAAGTTAGATTCAGACATGCTTACTCAGGGTTCCAATAGGTTATCTCACCCCACAGACAAAAACATAAAAGCCATATTTGATCTTTTTCTGAAGTGTTTACAGTTTCAAAATGTTTTACTGTTTCCTCAAAGCGGAAAAATCATTATCACAACAACAAAGGCAAAAACGGATTTTATTGTACCAGGAATAGCAAATGCCATCATCAATTAATCAATGTCTTGTTATTTTTGGTTATTTACTGTAAATGTTGTACTGTAAGTATTTGTCTGTTGTTAAAGACTGGCATGTGTGCTGCTGAGAAGAAATGGCTTCACATTTACATAAACTGTTTATTTTCTGTTCACACAGGAGCCAAATAGAAGAATAAAGTATGAAATATGACTTGGAGTTTAGAGAAGGAAGTCCAACATGTTTATATTAGGTGTTTGGATGACCCATGAAAATGTTTTTGTTTACTACTGTACTTATTAAGCCTAATCCTCTTCCAAGACAATAGTTGATTTTCCTTGGATTTCCAGCACAGTCTGCGGTTCAAGCTGAAAATCTTTACGATGTGTTTGAAATATCAAGTAGCTCAAAATTTGCAGTGATTGCACATCTTGCTGTTATTTCATTTGAATGATATGCAGGGTATATCGTAGGGAGAGATATTAACTTTTCACCTCAGTCTATCTTTTTCTGTTTCCCCTCCGATCCTCCCTATCTCACTCGCCCTCATTTTATCTTTCATCTGTGGCTCTTAGTTGATCTGCAGCCATCTTTAAAGCCACTCTGGATCACAGAGTATTTCTCACTCAGCACTTATGGATGAACTGATCCTCACTCTTTGCTGCAAGATGACAGCTGAGCATGTAACATACCTTCAATTTTACCAACACGCTATCTATAACAGACACTTCAATGAGTAAAAGGCATATCTACCAGAAACAGGAAACAGTCATTTACCTTATGAATGTACAGTGAAATGTAAATTTTTTTCTGGGTGGCAGAAAAACAGAAAAATGCCATTTTTTCTGCAGATAAGTTACAGATAAAGTGTCTTATTTGTCCATACACTAGTAACACACAGGACATCCTTAAGACCTGACACCCTCTAAAATCCTTCTAAATCCCAAACACCATCATTAAATCCGATGCTTTACTAAAAATCACAGTTAATGTTCTCTGAAACCTTTATTTCTCCCTTTGTGCAACAGAAAGATGCATGAAATTTAAACTTTTGTTTGATTTAACTTTCATTGTAAATTTCTGGCCTTGTTAGAGAATAATTTGTTATATTGTTAGCTTGTTGCAGGAGATCATGGCATTTTGTTTTATCTGCCAAATTCTACTCTCCTAATCCTGCTGATTCACTGTGCATATTATTTTCCAAAAACCTTAAAATATGACTTTTGCTATGAGGCTAATGATGTGTCTCTAAAAATTTTTATCAGATAAAACAAATTCATTTTGCTTTAGGCTTAAACAGGAGAAGCACGAAAACTTTGGTCTAGACCTGAAACTGATAAAAGAAAAGGTCTCATCTGATCTCAAGATCTTTAACAGAGTAAATGCAGTAACAGATGACAGTTTCCTTTGCTGCTTGTTTATCAAAGAAAGAACATCATCATAGTCCTGAATGATTAAGAAAATTAAGCAGACAGTTTTAAGGAAGCAAGTGTGATTTAAAAGCTGCTGTAAATCAGCCCATTTGATGAATTGAGTCCAAGTTTGGGTTACCTTTTCGTTTCAGCTTTCTGGTAAGGGTATGAGCCAGTTAATGATTTGTTGCATAAGTCTTAGATATTTTTTGATGGATGGGCCAGACAGGCACAGAGAGAGGGATTTCAAGAAATACTGGACTGATTATGGAATGGAAAAAGAAATGACACAAATTTGAATGCAACAGTAAATTTTATAAATATTTATATATATATAAATATATATATATGTACATATATATGTTTTTTTTTCTTTGTATCAGCAGATGTTTACTTAGGATGACCTTGCACTGTATGACTTTAATCACTGCTGCTCAAATACTTACACTTCATTGATAATGAGAGAAACTTGTTTGAGATGTGTTTCTGTAGTATTATTGGCTGTTTAATTGTGTGCAATCATCACACGTGGAGGTTTTATGAGTTTTACATCCTCTTGATAAAAGACATTGTACCCATATAAAATATACCCAGTTAGGCAGTTGGCAAGATGTTGTCTGTATGAATGCTTTACATGCTGCATTCACTTGCACTCAGACATCTGAGGTTTACTCAGGTAAAATTCAAGTTCAATGTTATTTGTATAGGACATTTACTGCAACCCCAGTTGCCCAAAGTGCTGAACATTAAAACAACTACAACATAAAACACTACACAGTCAGATTTCAGGGGTGGCTCAAGTCTACCCGGGTCATCCCTCTGGTTCCACTCTTGGTCTTATGTTTTGTAAAAATGAGAATCATTGAAGACAATAATAATCATTTAATTAATCTCAATCTATGATAATTTGAAAATATACACTCTTAACATACTCAATAATTTATCAGTCCTGTAGTGTTTTACAGGAAAATGTAATGTCTTTGAATGCTATTCTAAACATTTAACAAGCTTCTTTATATTTATAATAAATAAAACATGACATGATGGTGCTTTTCTTGGACTATATTATTTTAAAACAATTTCCCATACTATTCTCTGAAATCATTTCTCTGTAGAAAGACACACTCTTGATGAGACAAAAATGATCAGGCAACAATTATCTACTCCACATTTTCATATAAAACGTCTTGTTTGCCCAAGTTTTGTTTTTCTTTGTTTACAGTTTCGATCTAACAAAGCTTATAACCTCGAATGTTTCTGAGGGCATTCACCTGTCTGCCCTCACTCCTGCCAGAGAAAACTTCTCACTTAGACATGTTATTTACTAGACTGTTACTGTTTTTAACACAAGAGCAAGACATCTCAGAGATGAAAGAAGTATTTTCTCATCATCCAGTGCCCTAAAAGAGAAGTAACAGCAAGGGCTAACATGTCAAGAACTAACACCTCTTGTCTTGTTCCTGCTGCATTACGTTACGTTACGCTACGTTTTTAGCATCAAACTATTGGTACTGTCTGCAGTCATGCAGATTTATCTTCACTATTATCTGTAATTGACACACTTATGGTATATGTTGTGTTTTAATCACAGCCAACTTCCAAAAAAGTGTAAATAATGAAATGAACTACAAATTATTCAAAGATTTTATAAATTGAGTATAAATAAAACTCATTGTATCAAATAAATCAACTAATAAATTGTTTTTTCATAAGAATATGTGCTTATTTTAAATTAAATCCATCAACACATGGTGCCACAGTCTTGATCATTTGAAAGGAAAACTAGAGAATTTCTTCATTCTTTTAAGACATATTAAAATCTTATAGTTGCAAGATTTGAAATGTTTAGCGTTTTCAACTGAATATAGACTGTAAATGCTTTTCAAAGTGGTGGAGTTCTTCATAACAATTCAGTGAATCAAATGTAGAAAATATTTTATAATACACTTATTATACAGAAGTGTACAGTTATAAGAACTATAGTCCATATTTGAAATATATGTTACTTAATTATAATATTTATCATATTTTTCATCCCCTATGAAGCTATGTTGTTGTGCTTATTCACAAGCATAGGCTTCTAGAATTTCAATCCATTTTACACGTGCTAATGATCTTAAAAGAGTGTCATGGCTCATTTGTGGTGTAGTAATTTAGGACTAAACAAATAGGAAGTTAATTGCGTAACATAATATATAATTTAAATAACATGCAATGATATGAAACCGAAATGCGTCGGTGTTGCTTGTTTTCCTGGATAATTAAGCTCAATAATGTCCATTTGCCTCCAGAGACTGAAATAAGGATGAATTTAGTTTAAAGTGATAGGCTACATTATTAATTATTAATTCCAGCACAAGCGATTGTTTTTTCTGTGGGTGAAAAACAAAATTACATTGAACTTCTGTTGCTGAGTTCATGAAACTTACAATCTATTTAGATGGATGTTTGATGTGGATTTCTTAGGAAAAAAAAACACAGACACAGAGACACACACACACACAATCCTTATCTAGTTGCATAGGAACTTACAAGCCTGTTAAATGTATGGCCAACATTCCCAATATGGAGATTAATATAGTGACTGAAGGCTAAGTATTAGGAATTTTCAGTCAGGATCAAGGCCACTTTTCTTGCACTTCGACCTGACAGGGGCTACATAGTGCATGACAAAGTGGTTTGTGCACTTCATTCAAACTCTTGCAGCACACTTTGTCCTCTTACTCTCTGAATACCTCTCCATGTGTAGCTCAGCTGTAAGGATGCCACTGAGATAAGTCAAGATACACTAGTTATTTCTTTAAAGAGGAAAAATGAAACAACACATAACATAAATAAATGGTTGCGTAAGACACCACTTGTGCAATCAGTGTGAAGCCAGTGCAAATGAGCAGCCTGCGTGTGGCTGGTGTTCAAAGAGCTGCTGTCTGATTCCTACAGCAGAAGCTTCTGTCTCACCAAGCCAGTTTGTGCTGTGACATGTAAATATTCAGCGTTACTTTCAATGTATCTGCATCTAGCAGATAGCTATTCTAAACCAGGACCAACTTAAAATCGTAATCAAAGTTGATTTAAATGGTAAAGCAGTTTCTTTTGCCATGGTTTGTCTTAAACTCAGTTTTTTCTAGGCATTTTCATTCACAGCAAGCACAATGACATTTGGTGGACAGACTGTGGAGTGGATTTACAACTCCTGGCTGTCCTCCTTTCGCAACATGTTTGGTAGTGATGATGCAACTGTCAGAGTTTGCCAGAGCCTTTTTGTTTCTGAAAATGAGAGCACTAAAAGCTCTTGCACAACAAAAATCAGCCAGGTTTCTTGAGCCTGCAGAAGAAATCCGACTCACTACAGATCCGGACACATGTTGAGGGTGAAGTGTTCAGTCAGAGGTTATTATTATTGCAACAACACATCATCAGTAGGGTAAAACTAACCTGTCTCACGACGGTCTAAACCCAGCTCACGGTGGAGCGGTGGAGCTTACTAACAGAGCTGCCTGTACAGATGTTAAAACTCATTCACTCATTCAGTCCAGTCTGGGTTATTACAGCAGCTACTAGATAATATTACCTCAGAAGACAAAATAATGAATCACATTTTTTGGCTCTCCTTATTTAGTATTAAGAATACAAAAATTAATAAATTTGATGCATTTTTAAAAATAAAAATCTCAATAAACTAATGAAGAGTTGACTAAAATGTTCTTATGTTTTTTCTTAAATGTGATGTGTTTGTTGTGTTAATAGCAGCGTTTTCCTAATATTTTGTTTATAAAATGTCTATTTTTTTTATTTAATCTTTTGCTAATTTTTGCAGTGTCTCATTGTTTTGCATTGCAGGAGCACCTTGCACGTGCCCCAAAGCCGTAATCATGAAAGCTTTCACTTCCATACAAAAACATACATAAATCAAATCAAACTTTATTTATATAGCACTTTTTGTGCCACAGGCAACACTAAGTGCTTTACATGATTAAAAACACTTAAATACATTAAAAATAAAACAAGTCTTTCCATACATCAGATTAATAAAATAAAAAAACTCATTATAATATTTAACACAGTCGCACACGCACACATGTATTCACACACAATTCCTGCATAAAATTTAAAAAATTTACGCCCTCACTATTTTGTCAGAAAAAATTAATATTTGTTACTGCTTTAAAATACATTCAGTTTGTTTGAGCAGCTCTGGAGATATATTCTAGTTTCTACATATTGTCAGTTATTAACATTTATATTGGGATCAAATGACTATTTAATCAATTCAGCCATCTAATTTATAATAAAGCATTAAACTTAAACTACATTTGAAAACAGTCTCGATACAGAACACAGACCGAGTCATGTAATTCACAAGCCAACATCTAATCAAATCACTGTCTCAATGTTTGGTGTAATTTAGCTAAACCTCCTCTTCCTCCCTTTCTAACAGAAGAAGATGTAAATGTTGTGGAGAGCTGTGTAGAATGGAACTTCTGTACAGGAAGGTGACATATGCTCAAAACAATTTTAATGAGTGTATCAGCATCTATAATTAGTGCTGTCCAATAATAATTGGACCAGCCTGAACCAAATGTAATCAACAGCTAAAGGAAGGTATCTTTCTTGCAATGCCTGATAGTTTGGTGAAAAGTAGAGATTTTATTACACAACACAAAACAGTACAAACTCAAGATATGTCACATTTAGTTTTGACATCTTCAGTTCTTTTTTTTAAATTATTGCTTTCAGGGGATTTTAATTGTAATTGTGAATTGTTACCAAACGGTTTCCACAAAAAGCTAAATCTTTGAGGAGTGAAGAAGGATCTCCTGTTTGTCAACAAATGTGTGAGGAAAATCAAGCTGTTTGAAAGGGATTTTTCTCAAAGAAAGATTAAAAGAAATTAGCATATTTCTCCCTTTGCAGTGCGTATCATTAAAAGATTTAAGCAATCTGTAAAATAAATTAATGTGTGTGAAGGCAAGGGTGCTTTACAAGGCGAAATAAAAAAAAAGTTGCATAAACAGCCATCATTAATCAATAGCTGCTATAACCACACAAATTACAAATACTACTTTAAGGCACTAAAGGGAAGCGTGTTTTCATCTTCTCGGGAGGTGGTGTTGGAGGAATCTGGGATGGACCATCACAGGGAAAATAAATGTCATGCTCTCGAGACCAAAGACCTTGATAATGAAATATAATTCTTGATTTTTTAATCTGTTTATTGCTGAATTTACATATTAATTCTGGACCTGACAGGAGGAAGAAAAGAAAGGAGACAGTAAACAGAAGAAAAAAGAGAGTGCAACCATCATGAGCATCAGAAGGAAGACAAGCTGTAAAATCATGAACAATCCTGAGGGCAATACTACTTCTACTACTATTACTACTACGACTACTAATATTAATAATAACAATAAGTTTTGAGGTAGAGAGCTGTACACCAATGATGTACAATGATTAAGTTGACATTCATAAAAGGTTGTGATACTGATTCCATATTGTAAAGTACGCATGAAAACTGTAGTTCGATAAGAAAGAAAAACTCGATTCTGCACAGATTGGGAAGATGATGCTGAGGAAGAAGAGGGTACCAAACTGGCCTGCAGTCCTGATATGTCCCCATCAGAGAATGTTGGAGAAATGCCTTGAAGGTGTTTGAAAAGAAACTACAAGAAATGTCCACCATCATGGAAAACACCTCCCACCCTCTGCATCAGACTGTGGGGGCCTTAAGCAGCTCCTTCAGTAACAGACTCAGACTTCCAAGGTGCAGGATGGAGCGCTTCTGCAGGTCCTTCATACCAAACACCATCAGACTGTTTAATGCTTCACTAGAATTCTGTTATTGCAACAGACATTTTCATATCTCAGTAGGACTGATGTTTACTGATGGTTCATCATTGCACACATGTTTACTGATGTTCGAGCTATGCACTTTATGGTGTTTTTTCATTCCACTCATTTACTTATATGATTAATTCATATCTTCTATATATCCATATTCACCTGTGTAATAACACCTCACCACTGCACATCAAACTGGGTGAGGCTGTGTATATAAATACTGTTTCTTTATTTTTCTTGTCTTGTCTTTTTATTTTCTAATGAAAATAAAAATGGCATTGAAAAGAAAACACGTACATATAAAAACATGAAATGTCTTCAGTTAAAGTTTTTACACACTATTTATGATTTGGGGTTATACACAGTTCCCTTACATCGGTGTGCTTATATGTGCAAAATGTTTATTTTCTCAATGTAAGAATTTCACTGTCTCGGACGTATAAACTTCTTAGCAAAACTGGCAATTTGATGACTAACTGCATCCACAACTGGGAAAGCATGATTACCAAAGATTTAATCCTAAAACTGTCAGGAGCTGACAGTTGTGGAAAATGAATTGGATTAATAATAACTTTAGAAAAAAAGCCAAAAACAGACAAATCCCAGCAGTTTGTACTATACTGTACAATCTGGGAGTAATTAGTTTTTCTTAGCATTAGTATTACAATCACATATTTCATGACAAGTTGTTTGAAAAGTTTCTTAGGGAAGCCTGAAGCGTAAAAAATTCTTTGAACACATAAGATCAATTGTCTCCAATGATCAAAAACTACAGTGCTGCAATGATTCCCTTTGAAGTTAAAGGCAGAGCTGCTGAAAGCATCTGATTTCAAACATTGCTGATTCAGTGACATTTCATAACCTTTGCAGAGCATTATCACGCTCTAATCTATTTTGAATAGAACAAGTTTAGCATCTGACAAACAGTGCCATGCCCATTTTTATTCACACCAGGCAAGTGATATGAGTGGTTCAAAAGAAATCTGTATTTGTTCTATGTTTCCAGCTTTATAACCATGTCTTGTATAAAACTGAAAAATATGATGATGAATGTTGATATGTGTGGATAAACTGTTTATTTAGATAAAAAAAATATCAGTGAGAAAGAGTTGTATATGTTAACAAATTGACAAAAGGAATTCATATAAATTTTTCCTTGCTGCTGCTATCCTTACTGAGCTACTATTGATGTGAAGTTTGGAAATACAGGAAAATGCAAGGAAAAAAAAAAGTCCTGAATGCTGTAACAAATCATTTTTTACTAAAACTTTTCTTACTTAATTTTAATTTTTTTTTAGCACTAACGACGAGCATAACCATGGAACTGCATGAAGCAATACAAATGATGCTTTTTAAATTCTTGCCTAGTGAGACTTTGGCTTTACAACAACAGTGTCAGCATTTCAGTGTATAACACCTCATCATGCTGAGTTTAAGCCTGGTGTGTCATCTATAACTGGGGTGGCAGGCTAGCTGAAGGTCACTAAATAGGGAATTTAGTCTGGCAGTCATTTTAAAAGTGGAATATCACTTGCTAGGAATTCAAAACTAAGCTATTTAAAATAATCTATACCAAAATGCAGCTCTGAGTTAAAATTCAGCTCCTGTCGACTTAAAATTCTCTTTGGGTGCTCATCAGGTCCTCTGCGCAGCAAATGTGTGACCTTTACATGATGAACCATGAGGGGCTACAGTTCTGACACATCGTTTTGTCTTGGGAGTCTTTGGCAAAGAGGCTCAACTCTCTGCAGTGTAACAATGCACAGCAGAGTTCTGGGAGTTTTGAAAGGCCACTATCCATTTTCAGAACATTTAACAAGCAACTATAGAAAGCACTTTTTGCTTGGCCTCATGAATCATATCTGCTCACCCACATCATTCCTTTTTATTTGCTCTAATGTGTTCCTAGCTCAAGGGAAAGGGGAAAAGACAGCTGTCTCAGTCACAATACAGAGATGTCTCTGTGTTTGCCTCTAATTTATTTGGTTTGTTGTCTTTTTTCCTGCATGACTGCCCCAAGTTCTGTCATAGGACCATGAACATATGTTTCTTTATAACATGACTATTGCTGCACGTTGCAGGACTGTATATTGGAGGCTATGGATGACAGCCCTGTATAACTGACCAGATAAAAAAGGAGGAATGGAAAATCTCAGCCCATGGTACCAGACAACAACTATGGTGTTGGATCAAAGGGTTCAGATGATACACATTTCCAGGTCTGGGGCTTAATTGTGGTGCTGTGTCTGGTTTATTGTACAAAAAAAAAAAGAAGTTCTGAAACAGGCACTTTAAAGACTGTGCCCCAGTCCCAGTGAGCCCATCCTGCTTTTACTAGGTAGACCATTCAAGAGGCATCTCTGCAGCTTCATCAGTTCCAGCAACATGTTCTCGCTCCCAACTCACATATTGATGCTTGGTCAGGATCCCTTGGTGTAACGTTTCAGTGCATGCTATAATTTTCAACGTGCAGGGTATTCAGATGAAATCCAAAGAATTCTTTTCTCCCAAGTCTGAATACAGACATTGAGAAACACAATGTGATGGATTTTCCCCAGATGTGAGGACTACGGTGCTTGTCACTGCAGCATACTAAAACATAGAGAAGTAGCCTGTTGTGGAAGAAAAAAGATATTCTGTTCCTTTCATACAGTACTGTTTTAAAAGTTTGTTTTCTTTTTTACATTGTCAGACAGCAGGTTTCTAATTAAAACACCGTTCTGCAAAGTGAAACATGAGACAAAAATCACACTAGGGGCAGCTGATCAAGTATGTACAGAGTTGGGAAAGAGAATTTATGAGGTCTGGAGGGTAGAAAAACAACAGCAGTGAGTCGGATTTTGCAACTGTTGCTCATTCTTTACTCAGAATCTTGTTAAATGCATTTAAAAGCTAAACGCTCCAACTGGATTTTTTTTTTGTTGTTGTTTTGTGGAAAAGCCAGCAACCCTCTGAGCAAACATTAGACACAAGGGTTACATAAAGAATAGTTTTTTAAGAAAATACATGGCTGATTTGAAGTGCTAATTAGGGCTGCACAATATAATTAAATTTAGCTTCTTCACTTCCACCTACAGTAGAACCACAAGGGGCTATAGAAAATGTGCATGTCATGTCACTGCCCGGCTACTCGGCTACTGCTTCCATTGACACTTTCACGTTTCTCAGTAAACTATGTTAAAAAGACGTCTGAAACAAGGTAAAAAGAATCCTCCTCACCACGATAAGCTCACAGAGGTGAAGAGTCGTTACGATGCTGAAACACCAATTCATAACTTAGATTGTTACAATCTGCCGAACAATGAATGAAGTTTAGATTTAGATGCATTGCCACCTGTTCCATTTTCAGACATCAGTGTTTACCTGGTGTCTGGTATAAGTTCCTACATCTGTCATGAATTTAAAAACTACTGATCTCCACAGTATGTGATCTGTTTGTGTTGTTAACCGAATGATTTTTATTAAGAAGAAGAAAAGTTACTTAAATCTAGCGTTGACTAAAACAACAATACTAACGGTATTGTAGCACATTCTTTAAAGTTCAACAGATGCCTGTGCATGAGAGCTTTGCAAGTGGAGTTCTGTATCAGAAAACATCAAACCTCCAACGGCTCTGATCTAAGGAGATTTTAATGAAAAATACAAGGTTAAGTGTTGCAAGGTGGATGTATTAATTTTAAAGTAACCAATGAAATATTAAAATGATTTTAAATAGGGAAACCAGTGAAGTCTAGTCAGAATTAAAGTGATTTGGTATCTGCATGAGTTGTCATGCTGCAGGTGCTGTCTGTGGACGTGCAGCTGCAGCACATTTAGGCAGGAATATGAGGTTTAGTAGTCTAGATCAAAAATCACTAAGGCTGTGGATGTGGTGTTTGACACTAAGGTGGATGCAACTCTAGTTTCTCTGTTTTAAAGCCAACAGGCTTAATTTAGCACCATGACTTAGAACAGGGGAGTCTAGTTACCCTGGCTACAGATAATGTTACTTAACCTACTAGTACTACTAAAGTTGACTTGGTAACAACAGACCTTGTCATGTCATTTTTCCTCTCATTGTTTAATTTTTCCTGATTTTGTTTTCTTGATTACTAAATCATAAATGCAAACTTGGTAAATAATAAGAATATACTCCAAAAATAAACGACAAAAGAAACCTTTAACACCCAGATTTGTGTCTTGCATTTTCACACCAAACTACCAAGTAGTGGCTTGTTACACACCATAAAAATCTTTAGAACAGATATAGTTGACAGCGTGATTATAATTTGATTTGTGACCTCAAAAAGAAAAAGGCTTGTGCAGTCCTTGAATTGTGAAATGCTTTCAGAGAATTCTTTTGTTCTGATTCCTGCTGCTGGATTCAGCACACAAGCTATTTATTCTGAGTCAGAGAGAAACCTTCTGCTTCAGCTTCTTGAGGAAGTGTTGGCGCGTTTAAAAGATGAAGACATACACTTTAAAGTCAAGCAGTGATTGTAGGTTGTGTTAAAGCAACAGCACATCAAGACATCATCTGACTTTTACAGACATTGGTTAACCACAGATGTTGGTGATTCAAAATCCACACAACTGAAGTGGTAAAATCTAAAAACAGACAAAAATCATCTTCGGCATAGAAAAACCCAGCTCCATGCTTTGTTTCCTTTTACAGACAGCATTATTATTACTGACGGGTTCAGATAGTCTGTATGATTCTTGCTATTCACTAAGCAACATTCTCAACTGAATTATTAAGGGCTGAACTCTAATCTCTGACATATTTCATCGTTGTCTTTTATGATTAAAATAAGTGTCAAAACAGGGAAAAACATACTTCTTTTGGTTTTCTTATTTTTCATGTATGAGCAATGTTTTTAACTGAAATGCTTCAGAGTGAGTATTGTTGATAGTGCACTTTTAATAATTCAGTATTCAAATATCTTTGAAGTTGTGGCACACAAAGGCTGACTATTCCAGTGGAGCTCACTGTAAGTCCCAGTTATGTCAGCAAACATTACTAATCCTCTTGCAATTTGTACCCTTGTACTGCAACTTGTCATGCATTTCAGATTGATTCTTTGTTGCCTGCATATATCTATAAAATGTCTCTGCCAACCATAAACGATTAAGCCGTACTCATTTCACAGAGCCTTGCTATGCTGTCTACCTTTTTCTCTGATTTTAGGGTGTTTGTATGAAGCCATTCAGGCTGAAGTCTCTGTACTTCCAGACAAAGAAAACTGCTACAGTCTAAAATTCAAAGGGTTTTTGTTTAGAGGTCCTTCCAAAGAAGATTTAATACATCATTTAAGATGCATTAAAACACCACTTTCCGCTCTTAGCACATAATTCTAAAAGGTGGCAAAATGACGCATATGTCCATAATTACAGATTATCAATTTTTTCCTTGGGGTGGTTATAATTTCCTTGAAGCAGAATCATTTGCAGTTGCCAGAGTTTAAATGTCTGTTAGAAACCAGTAACTGTGTTGTTGTGATGAGAATAGCAGCACATTAGATTCACAAATTCAAATTTAGACATAACGTAATCAAAGCAAAAGCTAAATTATT
>JBAMHW010000023.1:18956860-18975788 GCA_037177495.1 Rhadinocentrus ornatus
TCAGTTGATTTGTAATGAATCCAGAATGTATGACATTTCATGTTTTTTAATTGCATTACAGGAAATAAAGAACTTTACCACAATATTCTAATTTTCTGAGACAGTCCTGTATATGCAAAACTGATAAACAAGCTGGGTAAATGTGCAGTGAGACTAGAACTGGACTGTTATTTACATTTTTTACAGTTCAAGAATGAAAACAGGTATCTTAAGATATAAAAAGGCTAATACACACAGGGCAGCTAAAGGCAATTTATTACAGAGATATTGCTAATATATTATGTATGTAATTAACTAAAATATGTGGAACTTGGAAAAAAAGGTGCCTGATTGACTTATAGTATTAGCATTGACATAGCTACTTTAGCTTTATCTTTTATTTTACCCATTAGAAGTCAGGGGAATGTGGTCAGTCATGTTCATCTTTAACACCGGCTGAGACGTAACTTTGGCTACTTAAAGCTAAAGCTTATGGGGTTTAGCAAGAAAGGAATCAATGGTGAAAGTTTGGGTGAGTGTTAGTCATTTTGCAAAGTTCCTTATTGGGCTCTGCACTCCTGAACATGCTGCCGGGCATATTTGCTCAGTTGAGTAAGCACTTAATTATCTGGATTACAAACTCAGACTGGCCACATTTATCAGGCATCTTGGCAAGGGTGTCTGTTATCATTACATACCCTTCTTTTCCTCCGGAGGTCCCTTGGGAGCAGTCTTGCACAGTGAGTTGACTTTATCTGTGATCTCACATTTAAGGGGAAGGCAGTGGGCAGAGCACAGTTCTCTGCCCACACCTAACAAATGTTTGACTTGCAAAACGGGAGCCTCCATAACAGTTTGTGTTATGTTTTGCCTTCCAAATTTATTTACATGAATAAGTATTGCAGCAGTGGGAGGCTGTTAGAGTTACAAAACCCATCTACTGACATAAATTACAATTCAATACCAAGATAACTTTTTTCAGTTGTGTTTAAAAGACTGGTTGAAGATTGGGGGAAACGTCTGTACGTGTGTTCTGACAAGGAGTTAGCTGAGAAAATAGACTGCATTCTTACTTTTCGACTTGACATTAAGTTATAGTTAATTATAGACATAATTTAAATAAATGTTCATCCTTAAAGCTTGTGAATGAATATGTTGTATCATAATAATAAAAGCCGAAACTTAAAAACCTAAATTTACCTTTTAGAGAGGGGGTGAACATCCAAATGTCTCATGAACTGGACCAACAACATCTTGGAGTCTCCTCTAGTTGCTTGGCAACTGGTACTGTATCAAAAAAACAGCATCGCAGCAATCATGTCTAATAGACATTATATTTCTCTGCAATTAACTTTTTTCCCCCCAGTTATGTTTAAGTGCACTTACTGCACAACATGGGACTTTTTTGTAGGATGAAACAATAACAACTATAAAAAAGTTATAAGAGAACATACTCCCTTGCACTCAGTACGATGATGGAATGTGTGTATGTTTTGCTATTATTTTATGAGAATATACACCTCAGAATAATGTGTTTTAAGGTTAACATGATTGCATAGAAATGTAGTTACTTGGAGAAAATGTTAAACAATGTTTCTTTTTTGCTTTTGATTAAAAAAGCAGCTGATAAAATATTTTTGAATTTCTGAAATTATTTTTTCTGTTGTGAATAAGTCTGTCATTTAAATGAAAACACTTAAATTCTTCAAATCCCTGCATGTTTAATATGTTTAATCTTACATTTTTTAAACATGGTGCAAAAATGCATGTTTAAATTAATTAATATTAGAAATGGCTTGTGATTGGATTGTGATTTTAAACATCCCAATATAGAATATAGTTTAAAAAAAAAAGTTTTACAAGACAACAATGTAATGCTAATCTCCACTTTGCTTACATGTAAAACAATACATTTGCTACCCCAGCGGGTAACAACTAACCTTGGCGGTATCCCAGGAGCTGGTATGTATCTTCCACCACAACTGCTTAATTAGCAGGCTGTGCCTGGAGACCCGTTCTGCATTTGACCTTTCTGAAGGTAAGGCATGTTCAACAGACCAGAGGAAATGAGGTGAGGGGAAAGGTTTAACATGGGTTAGTGGTGTGTGTGCGTCAACATACATAGTGGATGGTTTTAACCAACTATGCATGGCTTTTTTAATGGGAAACTTTTCATTAGTTTGGCACAGAGCTTGCCATTTGTATTACATCAAGCATGAGGAAATTGCAGACACATTGATATATCCAGAAAATACACCGAAATGCATCTGCAGTGGAAATAAATCATTTCCTTTTTCTTTTTTCTTCTTCTTCTTCTTCTTCTTCTTTTTTCTTTACATATTTTAATTTAGAGAAACAGCTTAAAGTACCTGAAGATGCACGTTGACAGTACCAGGAAAAACCCTGGGGACCAATGACATATTCAAAAGGTGCATTGATGCAGATAGAGGTTAGCTTGCATGGCCATTTTAGTATTTAATGAGATTTCTTCTGGAGGGGTTTCTGGCTGCCAAGTTTCAAATCATCTGAAAGTGTTCTTCTCATTGTCTGTTGGAGAAAGGCAAGATCCTCATTATATTTTATGGCTTTGGCTCATTAAGAACGACAAGGAGATGTCTCGATATAAATACTTCAAATCTTTTCCCCAAATCATATTGGAGAAAGTGCGTCCGGGCAAGAAACAAGGTAGACATCTGCTACGTCTGAAAATTTAAATCATTGCAAGAAAATGATCTTCAAAAGTTATCATATATTTTTCCTCTTTGTGTGCAATTGTGTTTTGTAGCAGCCTTTATTTACTGTAGTTTCAAGGACACCTCATATTCTCAGTAATATTCTTTAGATATCCTCTTTCACACTAAAGCAATAAGTTTCAGTAGAAGTTCAATAGTTTTCAAGATTAGCAGCTTTAAAAGTGCTTTAGTCATTGTTTCTTTTTATTTAATAAAATGGAAAATAAATGGACTCTTAGGTAATGGATTTTAGTGTGAACTTTTATATATTTCTGATGAGTGGCAGACGTTTATTTTACTTCAGACTCTTTCAAAGTTCATGACATTTTCAACATCTTTGGTATTTACTTTGAAGGTTAGAACGGTCAGTCAGACAGCTATTAGTTAGCCAATAAACCTTTGCTTCTTCATAATGAGGAGTTAATACAATATATACACATCAATGAAGCATTTGTTTTGATTTCAACAAATGCACTGGGGACATTGCAGGTGTAGGTTGCCAATGTACAGTATGTTACTTTCAGTGTGTGAAATCTTGCTTCTATATAAAGCCAAAAATCTCCAAATATGAAATACTTTTACATTTTTTTTACTTTTTGTACATTTTCTCAGCATTCTATACAGTCAAAAGGCAAAACAGCAGAATATAGAATTTTCTTGCCAGTGATGCTCTTGTTTACAATCATGTGTGCTTTCTGTCCCACGTGGTGCAAAAAGGAAAACAACATGACAGTTCGGATTCTCCTGTTATCCAAGTGGTAATATTCAGGTTTTTCAAAGAACATATGAGTATTTTTGGACACCGTGCTAATAACTCCAGTGATTGGCTATGTAACCAAACATAGATAGAACCAATTCAAGCAGGCATAATGTATAATGTGTTCTTTTTCTTATTCAAATTTGAGGTGAGGAAAATTGCATAACCTCAAATTATTTACAGATTACTTCATTAACTTGATGCTGCATGCTCATTTCATGAATTTCTTGGGATGGATTATGAAAATATTTGAATCACAAAAACTTCCACTCTGTTTGTCTCAGACTGATATATTTTTCACCTGTTAAGGGATTTTTGCATTGATGAAAGTCACTCAACTCTAGTGTTCTGAAGACTTACTAAATGTGCAAATTTCACACTTTGTCTAAATCATACCTGTTGTTTTATGGACATTTTATACAATGACTAGGAAATCTATGTTACAACGCACATACTCCATATCTTGCTAAATAAACATTCATTCTACACAATGCCTATATGATTTTTAACACATTTAATATTAAGTTTAATGTTGCTGCACGGGTGGGATTTTCGTCATCAAGGGCTAAATATTCTCGAGGAAAAGTTGAGATAAAGTTGAGCTTATTGCTAAACTGGCATATGTGCTGATTGCTCACCAAGTAGCTGGTAGTCTCATTCAGCAGAGGAGGTTAATCAAATATTAATACGGAATATCACAAATGACAGCTTAAATACTGCTGTTGGCCAAAGGACATGCAACACTCGAGGAGCACAATCAAAATGCAAGTGAATCTCTAATTTCCTTAATGTGGAAAGTCACATTGTCATATTAGTCTGACTGTGACTGGATAAGGCTTGTGAATTCACATTGTAGCAGCAAGGGATTAAATAATGAATGTAAAACATTAACAGAAGAAGAAATAGGAATTTTTTATACTTGAAGAGTAAGAAAAAGAAGAGAGGTGGATCACTGTCTAAATCAGGTTAAGTAAAAATTTTAAATAAATTAGTTCTTCATTCTTTTACTATAATGCTGTATTAATTTAAACTATTTACATGTATTACAATATAATATTTAAAACAGCAGCTTTTTTTTATGTTTAGTCAGTATGAAACTGCTTGCATTGCTGGAACATTAAAACATAATTTTGGTTTGGTTTGTTATTCGTACCAAATTTAAAGCTTGTCTTGTGGAGCTAAATGATACTTGAATGGATTGTTTCTAACTCTGGTGATTTTATAAGGCTGTGTGCCTCATGTTGTCATTTTTAAAGATGTTTAAATTATGACTTTATGAAACTAATGCAGAGCAGCATCAGGTAGTGCCCCCCATTTCAACTGACATGGAGGACTAACAATATTGGGAATCAGTTTGGCATGCTGATTTAGCATTCAGTGCTTAAAGGCTAAATAATTAGGAATTTTTCAGTAAAAATAATTTAAAATGTTCTCATTTGTTGTGAGGGATTTAAGGAAGCTTCCTTATAAACAATCTGTCTCTCTAAATCAACAATGTCTTTTCTCCTTTTAAAATAAGAGTTACATGACGGAATAACTTTGGTACATTGTGTAGCGCTTTCTTACTTCCTGGTTCCTTAACCAATCATATGCAACTCCCCAAGATGACAAACAACATCGCAGCATTTGGTATTTTATGTCGGTAAAAGAGCCTGCAGTAATGATGTTTTTGCCAAGTGAATAGTGTTTTTGTCCTTCTAAACTTAGGAAATTACTGTCAAATTAATTTATTAAGTGACACTAAGGGAAAACAGCCGCTGCGTGGCATTTGTTGATTATTGTAGTTTTTGTTTACACTTTATTTTATGCTAGCGTAAATTAGCGCATGAAATTAGCTCTAGCATTGCAAAGCATAGCAACTTACTGTGCGTGAATCATCTTCACTCGTCATCATGATGTTTGCTGGTGTAATGTTCTCCATCCTTTATGGACTGTATATAAAAGAGCCATCCTCTCACAAACCGGCAACCTGCATGAAACGCTGCGTGTTTTTCTCTTTCGACAGCAGGTCGGATTTGAAACACTAGGTGTCATTGTTACTTATTTTGACTTTAAAATCTTCATTAAGACTGCTCCTCTTTTATTGTATTATTTTGTAATTTCACTGCAATGTTTCACATAACTGCTTTATGGCAGCATAAATGGGCATTAATACAGTTTCGGTTTTAACATTATTGTATGATCATAATGCATTTATTCTATTTTATTTAGCTTATTTATTTTTTAAAGAATTCTATCGTGCACTGTTTGGTGATGGCTTAATCTCGTTGTACTGTTGTATAATGACAATAAAGGCATTCTATTCTATTCTATAACCATTTGCAAAAGACTGACTTTTTTTCTTCATAATTTTTTCATCTATTTGCTGTCAAGAATTTTGGAGGTATCTGTGGAAATCATTAATGACAACTCTGATTAGCTTCGGGGTGAAAATTCAGGAGGTTAATGTAGCTGTTTTGCATGAAGTGATATGCAGAGCAGAGACAGCATAAAATCAATCTAAAAAGAGATTATGAAAGTTAATGAGATCAATGACATGCATAGGAGACTTTGGTAAGAAACGTCTTATCTTACAACAGTATTCAGGTGACATCTTGTATTTTCCATAGAATGTCATCAATAGATGGAGATGAATAGTTTACCCATGTGTACAGCTGGAGGTGAATTACTGAATACCTGTAGGATGAAACTATTGTGGTCATCACTGGTTCACAGTAGGTAGAATTTTTAAGCTGAACATAAAGAAGCATGCATGCAGCATACAAAAATATGTATTTTACAAACTTTTACATTAGTATTTTACAAAAGTTACTACACAGGATATAAAACTTCTTTTTATGTAAAAAAAAAAGAAAGAAAAAAAGTCAAGTTTCAGGGGTTCACATAAGGTTTCACTTTCTTGTTTGCAGTCCCTCCTTAATTTCTTCATTTTACTCACTATTTGACTAAGTTTAGGCATCATAAACTTTGGTTGGGTTTAGGTAACACAATTTTGTTTATTTAAAGAACTTGATAAAAAGATTGTGATCAGATTTAAAGCAAAAACAGCTTTTCACCATCTTTACCCACTGTGTTGAACTCATGGTAAAGGGTTCCTTTTGTGTTTATTTAATGCCCACAGGGTCCTAAAGACAATGCAGAGCAGTACAGAGGGAGTATGTGCTGCATCCTAATGTGCATTTCCTGCATTTCAATGAACACAATGAGAACAAACAACTTTCTTGCAGTCATTTAAAGAAAAAAAGAAAGAAAGAAAGAAAGAAAGAAAGAAAGAAAGAAAGAAAGAAAGAAAAAAAGAAAGAAAGAAAGAAAGAAATTAGCCTAATAAATACTAGAATAAAATACATTTTTTAATTCTGATGATCACAACAAAAATACCAACACAGGAAGAGCTGAAGTTCGAAAAAACATCAAATCTTTCTCAGTGTTATAGCATCTTTCCTAATAAAGAAAATATTTGCTTATTTCATTTACAGTACATTTATTTAATACATTTGACACTGTTGCCTGTAGAGTTTCTCAGCAATGATGGAAATAATTCAAACGCAGAAATGCAGAATAACTAACAGGCTGATTCTATTATTTGTTTAATATTTTAAGGCGACTTCACAATAAGTGCCCATTTTAATAGTGAAGATTACATTTCATTTTCAGAGGAAACTGTAAACAATCTAGAAAATGAATAATCAAACAGTCATCACTGAATATCTGCTGTGACTTGCTTAATGAATGTGTTGATTAATTAAAATTGGTCATCTGATGATGAATTCGTAGTACAGGTGTGTGTGTGTGTTTCCAGAGGTAGCCATTTTAAAAACACCACTCTCTTATGGTACATTCAGTCCCACTTAAAGTCATGTCCCACAGTTTCATAGAATTTGATGTTAAACGGTCTATAAAACTCCCGCAGTTGCTCTATGACCTCCTGGTCGATTTGTACATGAGTCCTGCCCTTTGATTTGCCAAGACATCGTGGCTGGCTGCTGCTCTCTGGCTTCTTCAGACAAGGGAAACCTTTGGTTCGATTGAAGTAGAAGTGTTTGTCTGTGATTATTCGTTTGAGACCTAAAAAATCTTGAACACGGCCCATTTCCCCTGCTGGATCAGTTATCAGCCTCTCACCACTCACAAAGTGCATCTGCGAGAGGCGAAAGTACTGGAGCCAGTTCTCCAGGTGCAGAATATACATCCCAATCCGAATGGCGTTCCAAGATGTGTCTACAAGACCAAAGCTTCTATTCTTAAAGGCTAGTTCTTCAAACGTAGGGATGTCAGGCTTTTTGGAAAGTGTCTGTGTGTAGTCGGAGATGGCTCTTGTGACAGGGTTTCGTACCACAACAATCAGCTTGGTCTCATGGGACATGCTGGAGATGCGTCGTGGTGCCTCTCTGGTGACAAAGTAGCTGGGAGTCTTCTCTAATGTGATCTGGCTGTCTAGTGTTCGTGGCATTAATCCCCTTGTGAAAAACAGAAGAGAAGAAAACACATGAATGAATCAATCAGAACTGTTATTTTTCTGTCCAGGAATATTTTCACATCCTTTTCTGAACATCTATCTCAGAGGGAAGTGTCAAGATAAATGTGAACATCACTACTTATCACTTGCGTTACAAAGACTTAAAAAAAACCAAACAAATCCAGTAGCTGTAAAGAGATATTTAGCTGTAAGGGTAGTAATAAGATGTGGAAGCATTTTACCATCTAAATATATTTGAAGCATCAAATTTAATCATTATGTAAAATGGGAAATTTCAGAACGTCTCTTCCTTTCCCAACATCAAAGTAATAAAAGAGAGATGAGTCTTTATACAGTCATTATAGAAGTCAGTATCATGGGTCTTAGCTTTGACATAACAGGTGTGTCAAATCATTGTTATTTACAATGCATTGGTGCATTGAGACAAACGCCTAAAAATACACCATGTCAGTATATTATTAGATATGAACTGTTGACAGGACAGGTTGTAAAACCAAAATATATATTATAATTACCATCATCATGCTGCCAAGATAATGGGCTTGCAAACCACAGGCAAATTACTGCATTTGTCATGAGAGCTTTCTGTCCAACAGTAATATTTAATTCTGCTTTGGCACTTTGGTTCAATAAAAGCTGATTAATAACCATGTGAGGTTGGCAGTTTTGCAAACAAATGCATAATTTACAAGATATCAGCCGTGCATCCACAGCTCTCCGTTTTCTCTAGATAAAAGTTACTCAGCTGTAGTTTCAGCTCTGTAACTCAGCAGTTTGAAGGGGAATAATTCCATTGCACTTATTTATTTATTTATTTTACGTGTATGATTATGGAAGATATAGTGCCTAATTTTCTGTTTTTAATCACAGCATGTTGAGCAGTTTCTGGATTTCAGCTTTGGTACCACAAGGTTTTGATGATAAATAGCACACTTTCTATATTATTAAAGGAGGAAGGCTTCTATTAAAACCTAACCTTTCTTATAGCTTTCTTTTTCAAGGTAGGGGTAGCCATAGGTTACAGCTAAAGTCTTAGAAATATTGATCAATTTAGTTTTATTTATGATTCCCGAGTTGTTGACTTGGGTGCCTCAGGGCCACCAGGAGACCATTAATCTTTTATGAGAACAGCACCTTTTCAACAAAACAGCTTTGCTACAGACACACACACACACACAAAAGAAGAAAAATGCAGCTAGCAGACTCTAAAAGAGATCTTGTGTATGCTGTGGGAAGTGTCTTTGATACCTGACATGTCAGATCCATACATTTTTACTATCCTCAGTGAAGAAGGTCTTGCATGTGCTGCTTTAAAACTGCAACTTGTCAAATTGCAAAACTGAAGTGACAACACCAACACTTCCAGTGAAAGGTCCCAGATGGTGCTGCTCAGAATAGTATAGCCACCTGGTGTCGGCCGCAAAAACACTCGTTTGTAGAACACTCATGCAGCACAGCAGGAAGATGCTGGGACATTTTGGAAGAAAATGTTGAATTAAGAAAATAATTTACCCAGGAATTCTTTATTCAGGTTGAAGCTTTTGATTGCACACAGACTATCAAATCAAGTCTATCCATCAGATAAAGTCACAGCATCGGTACAATTGTCTTGAGTCACTGATTTGCATTTTGTTTACTTCCACAGAGTCTTGCTATGTGTAAAAATGTATAAATGAAAAGAATAATACACCTGAAAAGCCAGGAGTGTGTTAATGAAACATCATGGTATGCTGCTGCCTAAACTTGTTAATGCTTAGTTTTCATTAGTTTAAACCTTATTGTTTAAATTAGATTTAAAACTAAGAAACCTTTTGAAAAAAAACATTAGTTGCCACAGTTAGTCCCACATAAAATCCCACTTGTGTTGGATATGCAATCTGGTAAAACACATTTTTGAAAGGTGTTAATGCAGACAAAACACATTAGGAATGAAAATGCCTCTGGACTGCATCTGAAGGTGGTCTGACTCAACATTACAGGGAGGTGTGAAGCTCAGTTGTTTAGAGGAAGAACATAAACATAGGTAGCATTCATATCACCAGAAGAAAAGCACTGGACTGACTGGATACTGCGATTTTCTTAGTTTCTGGTTTTATGGTAAAGAATAAAACAATTTTAAGAGTATCGCATGCTCTGAAAGGAGTTAAATGTTTAGTCAAAAAGCTCTCAAAAAGACTGTCAAGCATCAGTTGACTTATACAGGAGACAAAGCTTCGATGGAAAGACTAGAAAGCTTTCAAGCTGGGACTGGTTGCCTCTTTCCGGGATAAGAAGCCATTCTATTTGCTATATTAAAAGAATAAATATGTTAGTTTTTTTTTTTACTTGGACGCAAACCTCAAAATGCATCTTTCAAAATGCATCTTAATGCAAATATCTTATGCTGTTCACACACACACACACACACACACACACACACACACACACACACACACAAACACACACACACGAGTCCAGAGACAAACCTTGCTTAACTGACATTTGAGTGGACGTACCATGATTGATTACCCCATTTTCACTCAGATTCAACAGCACATTCTTTGTGGTAATTTACAATCTTCTTGACAATTTTTGGTCAAACTTTAAGTCAGAATGCATTAGATGCTGAGCTGTGACATTTTAATCACTCTGGGAAAATCAACTCAGGTGTGGAAGAGCGGCTTGATACTGTAAATGAAACCTTCTCATGGGGAACCTGATCTGATTGAAAGCTAATTTGTTCAGAGTGCTTGTTGCATTTGATGCTGTACTAGTTAATTTATTTATTTATTTTGTTTGTGAAGCAAAACATCTAATAGAAAGTTTCAGTCAGTTTTACCTCAGGGAACATCCTAACCAGTCACTGTAAATGGGTCTATGGCCATTTTTGGATAAACATATGTTGTTTGCATGCCTTTTTTTTTTTTTTTATCTATGAGGACGGAAAGATTTGAAACTGCCATGCATGCTGGACTAAGAGTGATCCTCAGATGAAAAGCTGAAAAAAGAGACTGATTTAGATTCTGTTACTAAATTTGCCTAGAAGTTTTGGGGCTTTTAAGGTACAGTTTCTATTACAATTAAATGTTTTATTCTGAGCGTTCGCAAACATTATAGCAGAACAAACAAATCACAAAAACAAACATCTTTTCCATATGGTATAAATTGTAGGGATTTTGCATGTAAATTGTTAAAACCTGCTGGGTGTCTGAATAATTATAGGATGTCTGGGCACTCCTCGGTCCATCTGGATGCTGCTGTATTATTGCAGAATAAAGCACAAACACATGTTAATGCAGATTAGGAACAAGAATGTTAGTTACATAACCTCAGAACACAGAGTATTTACCTGACACTAGAAATGGAAAACTCAAGTAACACTTACAGTGCCTGTACAGCTAAAGCAAATTTATTTATCTTCAAATCTATGTTGCAATCAGTGTTGGGAGTAACGCGTTACTTTGTAACAATATTAGTTTTTTGGGTGACGAAGTAAAGTAGTGCGTTATACTTAAAATATTGGTAACAAAATTACTTAACTGAACTACAGTAATGCGTTTTTCTGTGTTACTCGAGCCGGTTTTCCAATGTGCAAAGTTCTCATCTGTTTTAAGGGGTGCGCGCATGCTGCTGCCTGTGTGTGTGCTTGCCCTGGCACGTTGCCATAGAGATCGATTTGCGTGACGTAGCTGATTGTGCGCCAACTAAGGAAAAAGAAAAATGCAGCTGGAGTCTGAGATACGGCTTTTGGTCAGTGGCGATATTCACATTATTTTCAGTTCAGTCCAGTTTCAGTCCAAACTTGTGATGAAACATCCTGCTCGCCGGTCAGTGGAAGGAGTCCTTCAGCAGCTGACCCTCCTAAACAAGCTAAGCTTTTTTCAACATTTCTTGGAGCGCAGCAGCCGGTAACAGACAGAAATGAACAAGCTAGTTGCAGGGTTCATGGTAGAAGACATGCTCCCCCTGTCGATGGTTGAATCGCCCAGGTTTAGAAAAACACTAGATAAAATAATTATGTGTCCATTTCTTCCCACAGACAGCCATGTTGTTCTTGTGGTTTTAAAGCCGTTTTGTTTACAATACAGTAAACACTATGCAGACAGGCAGTGATGATTGTCCATGTTTACACGGTGAATTATGGCCAAGTAAAGTAATGAGTAGTGGTGTTACTTTTCAAATGCAGTAACGAAGTAAAGTAATTTCATTACAATTTACAGAAGTAATGAGTAACTAGAAAGAAATTACTTTTTTAGAGTAACTACCCCAACACTGGTTGCAATTTAGACTTTTGCAAAAAAACAAAAAAACAAGCTAATATCTATAAATTAATAATTAAATAAAATTGAGACTAACTACACACAGATCGAGAAGAGATCTACTGAAAAAACATTAAAAACCGAACAAAACAAACAGGGTATTTCATTTTTAGGCCTTAAATTCTTTGTTTTTAGAGTGCTTAAAAACTTGCCTGCAGCACAGCTGTTGTTCATTAGCATTACGGTGATTGACAGGCAATGGGGTGGTTGTGAACATACAAGGTTCTGCATTTTGTCTAGAAACTGAGAAATTAGCTGGTAAGTCTGCTCCAGACAGGTTTGGCTTGTTGGACTTCAACTTCTGAAGAGCAGTGTAGGTTGATCAGGGATGCACACCATCAGATGAAATAAAGGTCAGCTTTGAATTATCTCCTTGCACACAATCAATGAACTCAGAATTTATCACTGTCTTGACACTTTGGTTTGAACTCAAGGCTGGTGGATGTTGTCAGTTCATAACAAGTTCTCTACATCTTTCAGCACAAATTGCAAGATCTTCATGGTGCACAAACAAGAGCCAGAGAATTTGTCAGTGAAAAAACCTGATCTGTTGTTTCCCAAATAAATACTTAAATGAACGTGTTAACCTGTAGCTTGTAAATAGACATCTTAAAGAAAGACATGATAAGTGCATTTTTGCAGTGGAAAAAGTGTGTTCTGGACAATAAAACCATATTCACCTTAATCTAAGTCTGAATTTATCAAGTGCTGACACAACTAAAATATCACAGGACCTCAGGTCCGATTTGTATTGTCTCCAAGGCATCATTTTTCTGCTTCAATCATGACTACAATGTACACACAAAGATAAAAAACATTTTTTCTTATTCTTAATTCTATATTGGGGAGTGAAGGAAGGAAACCACTTCTCTTTGAGCTGATCTGGCTTTGCTGCATTTCAAAGCAAGTCCACACCGGAGCTGTACATTTTAATTAATTCATTTATCTAATTTTTCAAATGTCTACCAGGCTTTATAGACTGAAATCTGAATGTATGTTTTGTTTCCCTATAAATAAAACCCTACTGAGGAGTGAGTAGAATGTATGTTTGCTTCACTGCGGCATTATTTTTATGTAGTTTTGTTCCTTTTGAATTGTTTTTAAAGTTCTTTTTTCTTTTTTGTTTAATTTTTTAACGTAATAGCTACACATTTTTTTGCATCATACTGGAGTAGTAATGTAATGCATTAATTCTTCTGTGCATTAAAGCGTATTTGAGCCAGTGATTTTTTGTGGGATGTACCACTGTTTTATGCATGCCATTCCACCTGTAACTTGCAATCAATCAAAGTATTGTGGCAATAAACTAATAAACCTTTCTAATTAAGAGGAGAATGTCAGGCAAACACTGATCTGTTTGGGGTTAAACATGTGGAACACATTAATCACCACCTGAACAGTTTTTGCATGAGCAGGGCAGAGAGATTTAGTAAATGGCCTAAACCTCCCACTGGACAAAACAATGTTTATCATTTAAAGGGCTGATAAAGAACCATGGCCATGAAACAATATGCGCTCTCACAAGCCAAACACAGAGAGGTTGAATCAAAGTATCCATTCAATTCTGTGTTTGTCTGGTCTCTGATGTAATTTAGCACCAAAACAGTTGCACAATAAATTCCACGAAAAAGTCTCATGAGCTCTCATTGCCTATGTGTTTGCAGCTTGCAGAGTAATGATGATCACAATCCTCGGAACAACACAAAAAGCTCAGCTGTAAAAAAAAGACTTTCCATTAGGGATGCAGTTTGCAACTAGTACAACCACATATCAGAAAAAGTTATGCAGTTAAAATCAATTTTTCCAAACTATACTGGAGCTTGAGTTCACAGTATTAATGTCTGTGTCTATTATTTAGGGCGCCGTGGCTCGGCAAGGTAGAGCGGTCGTCTTGTAACCCGAGGGTTGCCGGTTTGATCCTCGGCCAAGGCGAGTTCATGTCAAGGTGTCCTTTGGCAAGACATGGAACCCCTAATTGCTCCTGATGGGTCGTGGTGAGCGCCTTGCATGGTAGCTTCTGCCATCAGCGTGTGAATGAATGGGTGAATGTGATGTATAATGTACAGCGCTTTGGATAAAAGCGCTATTTAAATACGGACCATTTAATTCAGTCATCCACTAAAATCCATTTAAACTTGCAAGCAACTAAAAATGCTACTTTGTGTGTGTTTTGCAATTAAAATGTGATTACTCAAGTTTAAATGAATGGTGGTTAGCACTGCAGTCTCACAGCAAGAAGGTCGCTAATTCGAGCCTCGGCTGGGGGGAGGTTAATTGGTGACTCTAAATTCTCCCTAGGCGTGAGTGGTTGTTTGTCCCTATCTGTGTTGGCCCTGTGAGACTGGTGACCTGTCCAGGGTGTACCCTGCCTCTCACCTGTTAAACTGCTGCAATAGGCTCCAGCTTACCCATGCCCTGTAATGAACTAAGCGGTACAGAGAATGAATAAGTCATTTCAAAGCCTATACTTAATTAGATATATTTTATATATATAATTTTCTAATTTCTATTCTAATTTTATATTTTTTTAATTAAATCCCACCTCTAATATCTTAAGTCCCACCTCTAATATATATATATATATTAATTAATGATTCAAATTTATTTGTAATCAGATTATTCACACCTTGCAAATTGATCATGATTAATCACACCATTTGCGACTATGCTTAAAATCTGCCCATTTATACTGTATTGTATCAACAGAACGAGCCAACGTTTCAAATATTTAGCATTTACTATGTTCCAGATCAGTGGTTCTCAACCTTTTATCCTCGGGGACCCCCTTCATGCATATACTAAAATGCAGTGGACTCCCTTCTCCACCCTGTGCTGAAACCATGCTGGTTTTAGGGTTTTAAAAGTGAGATTCTAACCATAAATAATGCATTTTGGTTGAGTCCTGTCCTTTGATAAAGCCTAAGTTAAATGAACAACATACACTTACTTTTTTTCCTTGCAATAGGGCAATTTGTGGACAATCACACCCTGAGCTTCTAATGTTCAAAGCCTCAGGGACCCCCTGTGTTCTTTGGGGGACCTCCTTGGGGGGGGGTCTTGGACCCCAGTTTGGGAACCACTGTTCTTGATCATGATTCAGAATTCATATATCATCATCTTACCAACCGTCTCCATGGTGAAAATTTCTGTCATAAAACAGCAGATGTGACGACTGAAGTTAAACAGCCAACATTGATGAAAAAACTCTGATAAAACTGATGATCTGGAAAAAAAACATGATTTTCCTTCTATCATTCAAGTGTAACTGCTTGTGCAGCAATGACAAAAGTCCTACAGCAGCATCACCCAAAGTAAACACCTGTGGATAAAATAGATCATTGGCTGCTTGTTTGACAGGTTTTTCTTCTCGTCTTTACATTATATGATTACTTTAGTTGTAATAATCAGTTCAATATTTCTTAAAATCTAGACCTAAAAAAAGGTCTAATTTGTGTCCCCTTTTTCTTGGTCAGTGGTCGTGCCTGGCCCCTTATCAAAACCATTTTAGAACCGCCCCTGCATAGCTGAAGTATAAATCCTGTCTACCACCAGCCAGCTACTGTGTTAGAGAAGGTCCTGCCAAAAACAATAATAAGATGCAGGTCGACGACCAGTGAGAATGAGGGCCATTATTCATGATGAAACATCCAAGCTTCATGAATACATCAGGAAAATGGCCCCAAGGGATGAATAACTGAGTGAATGCTTTAGGCAATGGAACCTGGAGAAGAATGAAATGGAGGAAACATCATGGATGGACAAGCCCCTGCACGGGATATACCACCAACAGATAGCTCAAGTGGCAGATATGAAGAAGTCCTACCAGTGGATACAGGGCTGGACTGAAGGATAGCACAGAGGGACTAATCATGGCAGCACAGGAGCAAGCCTTGAATACCAGGGCGAGCGAGGCGCAGATCTACCACACCAAGCAGGACCCCAGGTGCATGCTGTGCAAAGAGGCCCCTGAAACAATTCAGCACCTCACATTGGGGTGCAAGAGACTGGCAGGAAAAAAATACATAGAACGCCATAACCAAGTAGCCAGGATAGTGTACAGAAACATCTGTGCAGAATATAGACTGGAGACCCCTGGGTCACAATGGGAAGCACCTCCCAAGGTGGTGAAAAATGAGAGTCTCTTCCATGACACTTTCACATACATATATACTGTATGTGTGTGTGTATGTGCCATTATTTCTTGGGTCAGGTGTCAAAGGTTTACGATGTTGAAGAACAGCTGTCCAAGAGATATACATATTTATTTACATTTACATTTTAATCTTTGCATAATAATATTTCAATCGAATAGGAAAAAGAATTACTGTGAAAAACCTTGTCAAGCACTAAAATTTGGAGTCACATTGAGAAATTCTTTTTACGTGCTAAACCTAATGTTAACCCTCAAAATACTGCACATAATAATGACTAAAGTCGATTAAACAGAATATAAACAGTATTTCTGTAATAAAATGAAAGTGATTTGGGGTTTTACGTTTCACTTGATTATTTCTGTTGGTCGACTTTCATTCTTTTCTTTTCTTGAGAAAAATCTACACACCTCCCTGAAATGTCCTGAAAAGCTAGGATCTTGCACAGACCTGCTACCTGTCATACGAACCCATTAATAGTTTGTATTACACAGGTAGACAGAGCAGAGAAAATATTCTTGTGTCGCCTGGCTCTCATAATGTCTGTGCCACTGCACTTCCTAAAAATGGCCTCTCCCACTTTCCTAATATGACAGCATAGATCTCCACTGGTAAGGCTGCTCCATTATTAAACTATCACTCACTTAGATTACAGCTGTGATGACATCTGATCATTAATCACCAGAAACAGAAGCCTGCCACCTCTGCAGTCTATTAAGAGTTAACAGTTCAGTAGTCCAGGTGATTACAGCAATCCTATGGCCATATCAGCTCAGCGTGGAACAGAAGTGAATAACAATCCAGCATCCTGAGAGTCAAGCATCTATTTCTCCAATTTAATTGGAGACAAATTGGCTAAAAAATAGAAGACTCTGGGAGCCTGGCATGTTGCAAGAGGGGGTATTTTGACTTCAAGCATCTCCATTGCCAGAAGAGGCTAAACATTTATACGGACAGACAATGCAGTCCTGCACTATGACAAAAAGTTGCATTAAATATTCAATTTTAAGCAAAATCCTATTTAACTGTTGTCATTTCAACTACAGGCTCTTGTTTTCCTTGAATTAACAATTATTCATGGTTTGGCCTGCAGAGGGAAATGACTGACACTTGCGCTCCTTGAGCAATAAGATGCTCAATTGAACTGAGCTCCAAGCTGTCACATTAACATGTGGCAAGGCAAAGGACCCACAAACACTAAAATAAAGACACTTTGACAGAAAATAAAGCTGTTAAAATGTTAACTACGTTTCCAAATATGAATTAGTACACATTATTTGTATGTTTTCTAATAAAAAACAAATTAAATTGATTAATGCTCATTGAGGGAAAACTGAAAGATATTCAATGAGGTTTTTAAGTGAAAAACATCACATATGTGGCAAATAAAATACAAATCTTTGATTCTTATTTAAAGCATTTTAGTGCAATACTGTCAACAGTAATGATGGAGGGAAAATCTGGACTGACATGAATGCTGAGATCTCCATCAGTATTGGAGTCCTTAGCAGTTCTTTCTGGGTATAAGGTATAACCTGCGGCAATGTGACAGTGAAGGATATTTATAAATGAAGAGAAGATGAAGGGCACAACTTTAGAAGTTTCTACTTTTTGATGGCAGGGAAGCACAAAAGGAGACAAAAAGGAGAGACAGCGGTGGGATGCTCAGAAAGGATTTGATCCATGGTCAGAACAGACACACTAGCTTTACCAACAAGATAAAGTTAATAAGCTGGTGATATCTAAAAGTGAGCTGAGGACAGCTATCCACTGCATTCTGACACAATGACAATGCCTACAATGACATTGATCATTTACATAAAATGAGTCACACAAGTGTCAACAGTTCCATGCTAAATATATAATATTTGTGGACAAGCACACACTTCATTTCCTTGAACCTGTATCACGTTGTTCACAAATAAATTAGAATATGCCTCCATCAGTTTCACATTTCATACAGCCACGTGGGATAAAAGTGCTTAAGTTGAATGAAGGATGCAGATTGCAGAAGAACTTAATATTTTAGACAAGCTTTCACCTCATGAGTCCTGTGTGTTGCTCAAATTGCTCTTGGTTGAATAGTGAAAAGGTAATTTACTCCTTTATTGTAAGTTTATTGTAAATCCTGAAAAGCCTTCAGTTGATGCTAATGTCATTTTTTATGTTTAAAAACATTTTTGTACCTCACATTGCAATCATACATTTTTTTTTCTCAGTACCATAAAATATATATTTTTGCAAAAACACACTGTTGACTCATTGTGGAGACTTATTTACTGGCATACAGGCAATGGGTTCAGAATCTGAATGCTCATTAACCCTATAATACCATATGTATCATATTTCATACACAGAGTTTCTTGCATCACTTTATGTTAAACACTGTTCAAAACCCTGTTGAATACAATCTGATACGTATCTTTTGCCACCTGGTTGATGCCAGGAGTCAGAAGACTATACTGCAACAATTTTGACATATCACAATCAAGACTTCAGATTAAAAAATAAATACATAAATAAAAAAATATGTA
>JBAMHW010000023.1:18975888-18987484 GCA_037177495.1 Rhadinocentrus ornatus
GAGGGTCAGAATTCTAGCTGATAGACAGGTGTTCAAATACTTATTTGCAGCTGTATCATACAAATAAATTGTTACAACATCATACATTGTGATTTCAGGATTTTTCTTTTTTTAGATTATGTCTCTCACAGTGGACATGCACCTACGATGAAAATTTCAGACCCCTCTGTGTTTCTAAGTGGGAGAACTTGAAAAATAGCAGGGTGTTCAAGTACTTATTTTCCTCACTGTATACAGTATACGTATATTAAGCCACATCCCAAATTGCTCTCCAAGTTCACTGTTCAATTGCCTAAATAGTACAAGCATTTCCTGAACTATTCTATAACAGCACAATCTCTCCTTTTCAGACTGACATCTTTTGGGGAAAAAAAGTTGTTTTGTAATTAATTTTAACCACTACATGTCTCAGAGCTGCACTGGAATGGAGACAGCTTATTAATAATGCAAAGTTGTGACTCACCATCCCTCATTCTATAATGTGAAGTTTTCTGTGTTAAATGACGTTCAGTCCCCATCACCCTTTCCCATGCTGCTGTTGCACAGCTCCCTGGCCCCACAGGCTAATTAATGTGGACTTGGAAAATATTTGTAGCTGCAGCCTCCATACAATTACAACACTTTTCAGAGATCAACTGTAAGTGCTTTTGACTCCTGTACAATCAATGGAACAGAAATGCTCTTTTAAGTCTCGATAGTGTATAGCAATGTGTTTTTGTTTGATCTTTATTATTCTGCAGAAAATGGAAAATATGTGAAGAAAAGGATAAGGAAATTGGCTGCAGAAGAAGGTCTGTTTCATCAGGTGTTGCATGGTTATGTGCATACCCGCATACAAAATAAATGAGGCCATGCGTGTGTTCTCCTCAGGAGGCACAGTAATGAACACTGCACCATTTTTCTTCTGAGCCTAAATGGTCTGTCACACGCTTAATGTAACACGACAGACTGCGGAACAACTGGTCAACACACTGAAACTTGAGTTAATTTGGTGTCACATATTGTATGTTTCTAAATGTTCAACGGATAGAAGCTACTAAGAATTATTTAAACTAAATATTTTAAATTTTTTTTTACTTTATCACAAAGAAATCTTTTTTTCTCTTCAGATGTTAAGTTTAGCACAAATATATGCTAAAAATGTGCTAACAATAGCTGAGTGTGCTAGCAATACAATTCTGAATTTATATTAATTAGTTATGTTGTTAACATCTGTGATGTTGTGATAACAGAATACTTGCATTTGTTGTGTGAGACTGAGATGTGGTTGACAACTAAAATTTTTTTTTTCTTTTTGTCAGCTTGTCAACAATCATTTCATCTGCTTTTGTATTACAGTCATTTAACACAAAATCAATCAATGGTCATTTTCCTTTTTGATCTCAAAGTATAGCATCAGAGAGATTGTTTGAATTTTATACTTTTACTGAAAATATGATAAAGTCAAAGTTTTTCCAATATCTTAGTGTGCTCGCGCCAACATGAATATTTATTCCAGTTTTATGGAATCTTAGCTAACATTTATTAAATTATTAATGGATTATTAAAACAAATGATCATCACCATAGAAAAAAAAATCTGTGATTTTCACATGACAGTAGTTGTTTTAGGGGAACATGCTATCATGACGAGAAATTGTACTACATTTCTTAATCTACCATCTTCTCTGTGCATCTTTTAGCAAAGTAAATGCAAGGGCAAAAGGGTTTGTTTAGTTGAATCTGCTTTAATGTGCCTGACTCAAAGTTCTTTTATCTGACTGAGATTTGTGAACAGTGGCTGTGACTGTGGCTGTTAAATACAGTATTAGAAGGCTGACTGCTGTGTACTGGTAAATTAATGGCACTGTCCGTGGTGCTGAAGAGGGGGAACAAATAGCCTTTCTTGCAATCCCAACCTTTTCTAAGTTTTGTCTGGAATTCAGTGTATACTATAAAAACTCTGCAGTATATTTCAACCTATATACTCTATGGAGTTGTGTTATTAGCTTGATAAATGTTACAAGCAGCACCGAGCATGCCCAGATGAGCAGGAGTGTTGTAGAGACACACCCATGTCTGTAGTTTTTGTATATATTTTCACTCAGTAGAGGCTCTTAGAATACTCAGACTGAGCTCTGTCTATAGCAATACTTTAAGGAAGACATTACAACAGATTGAAAATAATAACTGTTAATTTATTACACAAATGTCTGGTTTTATCTTTTTTACTATGTAGTATCTTATCAACATAGGGCTTCAGTGAGTGACACGGAAAAATGGCTAAATCAAAGCAACAACTTGCTTGCTGATGACATGTTCACTACTTTGTTGAATAAGCTGTATTAAAGCACTAAATTTAGGTTATTGAAACCTTGTGAAGCATAGAGCGGCTGTTAATCAGGAGAAGCTGATGTGTAATAGTCTGATCTGGTCTGGTACAGAGGCTCAACAATGCAACACAAATGTTTCCTTCTGTATACTTTGGGCACATCCCTCCTACCTTTTCTACATTGGTTGGAGACCACAGCACTCCAGCGTAGGCTGAGACACAAATACTCCCAAACCAGTAAGTGCCTTTTGTAAAGTAATTCCCCTTGCATTTTATTGACGAATGTTTTCTTTACTTCCAAACAAAAATGCTGCTTTGTGGTGATTTCTAACCTACAAAATGTCCTCTGTACAATTTCATCCATCATTAGTCCACTTTTCAATTGTTACTCTTCTTATTGTTTTCTTTTTACCTACAAATGATCAACTAACCCTCCACTCAGTGTTCATACTGACAATCTCTTAGCCAGTGTACATAAATGACCATGTGAAATGTATCCAGACTTGTTACAATAAACACGAATTATTCACATATCTGTTGAAACACCAGTGAAGATGGGCATTAGCTTTTATTTGAACATCAGTATTTGTGCCCAAGTTTGTGGCCACCGGTTATTATTAAATGTTCCATTTTTTAATTTTTTTTATGTTTTATGAATTTTTTTAAGGGCTGTCGTGTTGACAGCCTTTCATAAAGAAGGGCCTGAAAGAACACGGTGTATAACTGACCCAGTTACACTGTGTCTGCAATCATCCCTTGTGTCCATGTGTTCAACCAAACTTTTCATCCCATACCAAAAATGCACTGAGGGATTTGAGGAAAAAGAAAAATTATATTTCAATTAAACTAAAATAAATACCAAATACCCCCCAAAGGGATTCATTTGGGACTTTACAATATCAAAACCAAATTGTTGTTGCATGTTAATATAAAAACCAACCAACAAACAAAAATAAATCAGTGTATTTTTAATAACCAAGCATAATGACAGGCAATGTATGCAATGACAAAGTGCATGAAAAACACCCAAACAAAACCAACCGTCACCGAGCAAGTGAACACATTTTCACCTTTAATGGTTTATAAACTGGGGTTCATTAGTTTTATGATGAAAAGGAAAAAATTCTTTGTGCAAAAAACTTTTCATTTAACCAGTTTATTTAATGGAATTTTTTTATGTATCAAACTATGGCAATAGCAATTATCTGATTATTTATTTTAATTTTTACATTTATTTTGACTCAATATTTTGATTTCTAAGAAAAATTTAAATGAAAAAGTAGAAACACATTGCTTTTGGACTGTATATTGTTATTATCTCCATACAAAACTGTCACGTTAAGATTTAGTTACCTAACGTGACCTCAAACAAAAGGCACAAAAAATAAATAAATAAATCAAAAAATCTGAACTTGGTTTATAAAAAAGAGCTTAAAAATCATGTGAAGTGTACAAATTTAGCTTGTTTATTCCAAGAATTGTCTGTCACTGGGTTCAAACATTTCCCAAATAACCCATGCAGTTCCAGTTGATTACTAGTATGCACATCAAAAGCAAACACATATTTTGCATGGCCAAAATATCAGCATGTTCATCATGAAATTACTCTTACTGATGGGGAAAGAGCTGCTTACCCAATTTGCTAAAATCCAAGGCAAATAAAACCTTTTATGTCTGATGAAATCTGAGCAAACGATCAGCTGAGCCATGATGGACAGTTACTTATTTACATATCAATTTGTTGCAGCTTCTGCTGTTTATTCACACAAAGCAGCTTAAGAACAGACGTCCTTACTTCTCCTTTTTATGCAGGGCCACATATTATACACCAGTGTCATTATGATTATTTGTGTATAAGGCTCCAACATTAAGGCTGTTAGGACAACGTTAGCAGACTTGAGTGAACATGATAGTGGCTGTACACTTAGTTTATTATTGATCATTTCCCTTTTTTTGTGAACAGGAACCTTGTACTTCATGATTACATGGTTCTCTGAACAGTGAATAAGTTCTCGAAGCAAGCAAAATACATTTGAGCCGTAATGTCTGCAGATTCAGCAAGCGCCATCTATACAGAAAGCAAACAATGAGAAGTATGCAAGTGAGACTAGGGGCTGGTTGTATCTTGTGAGTTTCTTTTTCTGCACAAACCAGTGCAGTGATGTTTGTACCTGCGTGTTGCTTTTTTTTAGGCACCTGGTAAGCTGGGCACTTCTTGTGTCATCTGTGTTGGCTGTGATTTTTTGTGTGAACTGCAGCAGCCTGGATCAACTCCATGGAGCTGTCTGCTTAGCACCATGGAGCTCTGCTGACATGCAAAGCTCTGAGAGAAAACATTGTGAAAATTAGATCAAAACTGTGAACTCACTAGTGACATGATAATTTCAGGCATGTAGTTTGGGTTGGAATTTAGCAATATGAAGACTATGTGTGCATGTGTTTGTACATTAAGCAATGTGCTTACACGTGCCCTTCAGAAAGAATTATAGGAAAGGGAAAACTATTTGTTTGTCTTAGAAATGCTTTAAACATGCATCGCAGCTAATTAGAACAACTTCAATAAGCCTTTGGGCATTTTAAAACCTGTAAGATGCAACCTGAGCAGACAGGTAAAATAATTCTGATATATTCACAGAGCAAATGAATATTTTAGTGTCTGTTTCTCATTTTCCTCACCTGTACCAGTCCAGCCCTCTGTCATAGTTTCTGTCGAAAAAGTGTGGCTCTGTCCCGAGTGCGCGCACATCTGGATGTATCCGGATGAACTCCAGCACCGCCCTGGTTCCGCCTTTCTTTACACCGACTATTAACGCATTTGGCAGCTTCTTGTTCCCATCTTTTTGTGCCACGCTCATGTTTTTCAAATTCATATCAGACCAGTGACCACCAGACGAGGCCGGAGATTTACTTTGGTCTCGGAAATCACTTGGATGTCGCTGGGCAGCAGACACATCCACAGCGGACTTGACTTCCAGCGAAGCGCAATGGTCGAATTTTCCAAGAAGTTTCTTCCCTCCAGCGTTCTTGCTCGGCGGACATCGTTTTCCCTCGTAACCATGGTGTGTCATGATTGTGCCGCGATAGAAAATTAAATTATAAACTAAGTACATGCAAGACAATGACAAGGTGAATATGAAGGCGAATCTGGCGCTGACTCTGTTCGCAGAGGAGAGGAGCCTATGTGCCATGTCTCCATGGGTTTAAAGTGCTGCATGGTTTTCCATCGGAGTCTTCCTCCCCTGTTGGTTTTCGCTCGGTGCCTGGTAAGAATTGTACAGATTCCAAAGTGAGGCAGGTCAGCTGCTGAACTGCGAGAAAACTTAGAGGTGGAAATGATTGCAGAGAAGAAATGTGGAACAGGCACCCTTTAAATATGAGCTATTTCTAAATAGTTTGAGGTAACTCATCTGGCTTATTAGATTCTGTCTTGAGACACATACAAGAGGTATTTTACGCTCTTCCTCGTCTTCTTCTTCTTTGTTCAGTTGGGATTGCAGGAAAAAAGAATAAAGTCCCGCGCGTCCACGGTGTTTTTACAACTCACCAGCACTTTTGTTCTGCTCTCCTCAGGGTGGGATTTCAGTGCTCAGCCCACCTCTTCCTCTCATAATGAAGTTATAAAGACATATGCACTTAGACGAACAGATATAAATATTTAATCAACCGTCTGACGTCAGAGCCGTGATCATAATTCTATGTGCGATTATTTTTTAAAGGGGCATCTCGACCATTTCATTTGGTGATTTTAATACACAATCAGTTGCCCTGCAGTGTGTGATCATTTCAGCTTTGATGACAATACTAATCTAAATATGAAAGGTAACTTTAGCAAAACATGTTGAACCTTTTATGGTATGTTTCTTGACCAATGTGACCAAGAGAAGTCATTGACTTAAACATACACAACATTTTTAAGAAGAGGACGACTCTGAAGGTAAAATGTGAGAAAAAAACATATATGCAGATTATTTAACAGTGGGTCATAAGTGAAACTTATAACACTTGTTGCTGTCGAAGTCACTTAGACAGTTACTGAAATCCCATTAAACAAGGAAGTTAAAAATATGCTAAATCTTTTCCACATTATTATTCTAATTAATTTCATAGTGCTATTCAGATGTTATTTGTTTGCTTTTTATTATTTATATTGTAATTTATTTACTACTGAAGTCTTTTTTTTCCATCTATTTCATACATGTTTCGAGCACCCATTGGTCCCAATAATTAGTTCAGAAAGCCAAGAAGAAACCAAAACACCCAATTTCTAAGAGCATCTGTGAACAGTCTTGTCATCAATTTTCTGCTATGTAGCTCGTTGTGTGTTTGCCTTCGACTTGAAACAGAATGATTCATCAAGGCATGCCGGTATTCTCCACATGCTGAGTATTTTCACACACACATGTGCATTAGCAGTCTCAGGCAGTCAAGTTAACATGTGATCCTCTGTGTTGCTATGTAAGTACAGGTGCAGATTGGAATACAAAACTCATAGTCTTATTTAATAATTTAATTAAGGACGCAGTGGAAATGTTTTATTTTAAACAGTTGCTGCCAGCATTTACATTTCTGCACTTTTAAATGTAAAAATGTCAGTGTAATATCTTTCTATGCTGTTTAGCACTGCATGATGTAGTCAGCCTTCTTCTATGTCTCAAATTCTTTTCTTTTCCATCTCATTTAGCGTCCTTTTGAAGTAGTTGTGTTTTGTATGAATTTTATCTGAATGCACTATGTGCTTAGGAAACAACAATAAAGTGAAGCAAATAAAAGTAAGGAATTCAGAGCAGGTTTCTTTGACAGTAAACTCTCTTTGCTTCAAGGTAAAGAGTTTATATAAACAAGCAAAGCTCAAAAACATTTTAAAAAGTTCTTTTTCTTTTTAAAGGATTTTTTTTGATAGCAGTACATATACAGGTTTAGAGGTGAGAGGACATTTAGTTGTGTAATTACTTCTTATAGTGACTTTAAAACAGAAACATTTTTTCCACATCAATACAAAAATAAAAATAACTGATCGAATGATTGATGTGTTCCTAGGTACTACATGTGTTTGATGTTTGCATTTTAAAGACTAACTCCTTTCATCATTCAATTATTCAAAGGTACTTTGAAAGTTTTACTCATATAAAGGTGATGTCTGATGTTAGGCAGAGGAGTTGGGTCCTCGGACATCCTCCTTCAGAAGATGATGCACTTCCTCAAAATAAAGTTTTTTTTTTCCTTTTCAAATAATAAGTTATTTATTTCTATCCAAATAAAATAAAGAAAGAAAAGGACAAAAAACAAATATTAGACTACAACCAATACAGCCTGTTGATGCTGGTGTTTCCAAGTAAACCTGATGTGTAAGAAAACCTGAAGGTTGCAACAAACTCCACAGGAGGGACTCATGTGTACTGCTTGCAGCCATGTATCTCTGTCTGCAACCTGTAGAGCAAACATTTAATCCATCCAGCCATAATTTGATTGTCCTTAAATAACGTTTGGCGAGGATTAAATGTTTGTTTCATCAATTTAAGCTTGAGTTTGGACAGGGATGGACAACAGAATAATTTGTCACTGGGATGTGTCACAGCTAATATTTCATTGACTTGGTTTCAGATAAATTCATTGCTTTGTTTTCATTTTTCAAGACAGTGGCTGCAAATTGAAGCAGTATTGCAAGACAGTGGTGGAAAACTACTAAACTTCATTACTGAGCCATCCCTCATTTCTCAATATGTTCCCAGAGAATGGGAACAACACAGCCAATTATTAATAATAATAATAATAAAACAAAATACAAATGTGCAAACATCTATTGAATATATTATCTAAGGCAAAAACAGAGAGGGTACAATTTTCACAAGTCAAAGTCAATATTTAGGACAGACACTGTAATTCTTCAACAGCATGAGCCCCCTTAGACAAGTGTTCTTGTAATTTCTTAAAGTAGTCTTCAGGAATAGCCGTCCAGGCTTCTTGACAGAAATTTCAAAGCTATTCTTTGAATGTTGCTACCTTTTGTTCCTTATCGATCCCACACTGCTTCAATTATGTTAAGGTCCAGACTCTGGAGAGGATACACTCTGTAAGAGCTGCTGCTACTGATTTTCAAGCCAGTTCCTGTGTCGTTTGGCAAGTCTCAACCTTTTCTTCCTCTATCCTTTCTTAAGAATGGCTTCTCAAAAGTCTACCTTCCAGAAGATAATTTGTGCTTTGTCAAACAGTGAATGGAATTACTGAGAAGCTGGTGTTCCCATGTCTTGGGTTTGATATGTATGTATGTTTGTTTGTATATTTGTTTGTATTTCTACATTTATTAGGACCTGACTTTTGGATACTATTCATCTGCTGTAGTGGTTCTAACTTTTCATGCAGAACCCAGAGAATAGTCATGTTGTTAGTAACAAATTGCCTAAAGATTGTATTAAAAATTGGTTCTTGACTAAGTTGTCTGTAATATGTAGACAGAATATTGGGTCATCTTGAGATCAATAAATCTTTTAAGACTGAATGATTTATGTTGCAGTGTTAAAGAGGCAAACAAACACATTGTATGAAAGATACTTAGGTACAAAGGCTGGACTAAAAGTGGGTGAAAATGTAACCAAAGAAAAGCTTAATGACCTTCAAAGCCTGAAGAACATTTGCACAATAATGCACATTAACACAAATATTCTGCACCCAAACCTGATTTGTTACAAACTGCAACATCTGGTGTGTTTACCCTATTAATGACATATATACAGTGGGGCAAAAAAGTATTTAGTCAGCCACCAATTGTGCAAGTTCTCCCACTTAAAAAGATGGGAGCGGCCTGTAATTTTCATCATAGGTATATCTCAACTATTGGATGCAACAACAAGCAAGATTTCTGGCTCTCACAGACCTGAGACGTCTTCTTAAAGAGGCTCTTTTGTCCTCCGCTCGATACCTGTATTATTGACACCTGTTTGAACTAATTATCAGTATAAAAAACACCTATTCACAACCTCAAACAGTCAGACTCCAAACTCCACTATAGCCAAGACCAAAGAGCTGTCAAAGGACACCAGAAACAGAATCGTAGACCTGCACCAGGCTGGGAAGACTGAATCTGCAATAGGTAAGCAGCTTGGTGTGAAGAAATCAACTGTTGCTTGATCTGGGGCTCCATGCAAGATCTCACCCTGTGGGGTCAAAATGATCATGAGAACAGTGAGCAAAAATCCCAGAACCACACGGGGGGACCTAGTGAATGACCAGCAGAGAGCTGGGACCAAAGTAACAAAGGCAACCATCAGTGACACAGTACGCCACTAGGGAATCAAAGTCTGCAGACGTGTCCCCCTGCTTAAGCCAGTACATGTCCAGGCCCATCTGAAGTTTGCTAGAGAGCATTTAGATGATCCAGAAGAGGATTGGGAGAATGTCAGATGAAACCAAAATAGAACTTTTGGTAAAAACTCAACCTGTTGTGTTTGGAGGAGAAAGAATGCTGAGTTGCATCTAAAGAACACCAAACCTACTGTGAAGCATGGGGGTGGAAACATCATCCTTTGGGGTTGTTTTTCTGCAAAGGGACCAGGACGACTGATCCGTGTAAAGGAAAGAATGAATGGGGCCATGTATCGTGAAATTTTGAGTGAAAACCCCCTTCCATCAGCAAGGGCATTTAAGATGAAACGTGGCTGGGTCTTTTAGCATGACAATGATCCCTAACACACCGCCCGGGCAACGAAGTAGTGGCTTCGTAAGTAGTATTTCAAGGTCCTTGAGTGGCCTAGCCATTCTCCAGATCTCAACCCCACAGAAAATCTGTTGATTGTTCAGCGACAACAGCGTGTGAAAACCTTGTGATGACTTACATAAAACGTTAGACCTCTGTCATTGCCAACAAAAGGCATATAACAAAGTATTGAGATGAACTTTTGTTTTTAACCAAATACTAATTTTCCACCATGATTTGCAAATAAATTCTTTAAAAATCAGAGAATGTGATTTTGTTTTTTTTTGTTTTATTTCTCATAGTTGATGTATACCTATAATGAAAATTACAGACCTCTTTCATCTTTTTAAGTGGGAGAACTAAATACATTTTTGCCCCCACTGTTTGTGTACATATATATATATATATAAATATATATATTTATATACACAAACGTGTGTGTGTGTGTGTTTTGTAGGTTGAATGTCTAGACTAATTAACTGTATACAGCCTTAACTCCTGGTACTTTTTTACATTGTGCTTTTTGTAGGCATTAATATTGAATGTGATTCATTTAAACTTTAAAGTTTATTTACACAGTAGGAAGTTTTTAAACACCTCTTGAACACGAAGTGGTCAGAAAGATATGTAACTCATCTTACACTTTACATCCTTAATACATGAAATAATCAAATGTAGGAAATACTAATGAAGACATCTGATATCTGACCCACCTGACACTTCTAAATGACTTTTTCTGCATCATGTGACTGCTTGTCTTCTATAAAAATATCCTGAGGTATGACATTTGAATGGCATTCATTCTGGCTTCCAAGTGGCACCTTCTGTATTTTTGTTTTTATTGATCCTAAACCTTAGAAAAAGCAAAAATATCAAAATCAATTTTCCATTTTCTTAAAATCCAAGTCTATTTATGTTTAACATATATTACATAAGATAAGTAGTCAAAGTATCACCTTAGAAAAGACCTCTTATACTGGCCACTTGCAGCTATGTCCTAATTGACCTCACATCTCTATGCTGCTGTTAAACTTCCAACTGTGCTCTGGCAAAAAACACATGTTTCCAGCAGAGAAATCTGTCCCAAGGTTTCCAACTAATTTTAGCCTTTTAAGTTCTTATAAGCCACTGAGAATAAGCAACCTTGACAATGTTCTGCAAAGCAGCACAGTCGAGCCTGTTGTTGCATTAAAACCTCACTTTACCATCACCCACAATGCTGATCATAATGGGATTCATTCTTTATTTCGTTTCTTGCTATTTAGAGATTGTAAGATCACAATACCAGTGAGATATGATTACTTGACAGCATTAAGTTATTCCACCCACTCTATGTGAAAACCTGACATTTGTAAATATACAGCAGTCTGTGTGTTGAGTCTAGAAAAGATGTCAGAGTGAAGATGCAAATTAAGAAAAAAGAAAAAAAGAAAATGACAAGTTTTAGAAATGAAAATTCAAAGAGGTGCTGGTGGAGGGGGGGGGGGGGGTGTTAAAACAAACACACACACACACACACACAAACACACACACACAAGAAAAAGAAATAGTCCTTGTTAATCACTGGTCCAGTTTTTGGGAGTCCTTACCCCTACC
>JBAMHW010000023.1:18987584-19016864 GCA_037177495.1 Rhadinocentrus ornatus
CCCCCCCCCCCCCCCCCCCCCCCCCCCCCCCCCCCCCCCCCCCCCCCCCCCCCCCCCCCTCCCCCCTCCCCCCCTCCAAACACACACACACACACACACACACACACACACACAAGAACAAGAAATAGTCCTTGTTAATCACTGGTCCAGTTATTGGGAATCCTTAACTCTACCAGTCATGACACGTCTGGAAAGAAGCGCACACATAGAGGATGCTGGGAATTTGCTGTAGTTTCACATGATAATCATGATTTTAAAATCCCAAAAGTGATGTAAGTATAATTATTTTTAAGTCAGTAGAGTGAGACAATCTGTTTCTTCTTCCAGCACATTTGTGACTCTCTGTATCTCATTTCTAATTTGTTAATCATTGGATGAATAAATACTAAGAAGGCATTTAACTGCACTGATTATTCTCTTTCATTGCCATTATTTTGTGCACTAAATTTTAGGATAGGTAAACCAAGTGACATTGCAAGGGACTTTGGGGTCTTGGTTCAAGGGGAGTACAGACGTGTAAACTGCAGACTTATGAAAACATTAGGTATGCAGTTATTTAATTAAACTATGCCACTTTTATCACACTGCCTAGTGTTAGAGTTAATATATGCAAGACTAAACACTGAACTAACAAGCAGATTGTAATAAAATGCATGATGCTGCAGAAGCTCAGCATTTTGTGTACAAATTAGAAAGTTTTTCTCAATGAGGCACTGTGATACTTCAATATGAAAGCAAAACACCAGATAACTAAATAACCTAAGTTCTACTTTGTTTTTATGATGTTCTTTTGTTTCACAACTGCCTCTTTAACCACAATGGTTGTTTGTCTTTTGTCACATTTTAGGCTCTCTTTCCTCTTCTTGTGCGTCCCGCAGCTACCAAAAGCACCAAATACCCTCCCTACGCCCCACCAAAAAAAAAAAGAAGAAAAAAAAAAGAAGACATTCAAATGGTGACTAAAGGCCGTTGAGCAGCAGGTTACCTGTCTCCTCATCAGATAATTGCTCTTGACATTTAGCCTGTGTTGTTTTTATCCAAACTACTCTGGTGCTTTGCTTTCTTTTGTATCTTCACAAACAGGGGACATTGTTTAGAAATGCCATCGTCTCTGCTGTCTGCTGAGAATCTCAATATTTGACAAAATCTCCTAATTACTACACAGTTTGCTTTGACAGTGCTCATCAGTTTCCTGAATGCAGCAAATATTTCTGATCCCCCTTGCACAGGGAGGAAAGCAAACATCCATAGATCCAGCATCCAGCAGGTAAATAAAAGACTGAACCGCTGGGAGGAATCGGGAAATCCAAAATAGTTAAACTTTGAAGAGAAAATAAAACAAAAGGAGCCTTGTTGCTGTGATTCCTCTACTCCAGATTTCTGTTGTCACACTTAAAAAAAAGGTAAAAATGACTGCACATTTATTCAAAACAAGAAGAAACAGCTATGACTGGAGCTTTTGTCACTTAAATAGGTTTTTTCTAGACTGTGTAATTTTAAAAATAAAAATAGATTATATATATATATATATATATATATATATATATATATATATATAAAAATCAAAATTTATAGTGAACATTATGGAATGTAATACAGCTGCCAACCTGTAATGCCAAAATATGACATTAGATAAGTAATTTTACTGCCATCCTAAACTCTTAAAAACATTAAAAACTCTGCCGTCTGTTTTTCAGGGGTTTAAATACATTAAAGATGCCGTTTTACATCCACTTCATCTTGAAGTAGCAGCTCTCTGCAGAAGAAGAGTGTTTTTAAAAATGAAGCCACCTATTGGCTCCCAGTGCTTCAGAACATAGCTGCTTATTGATTTACACAAACCAACTGGCTGATGGATTTTGTGAGTTCTATTTGGACCTCAGTGACACAGACAAAGAGTTGCTTCTGTGAGTGATTGATCACTGTGTATAAAGTTCTACATCCCTGTTTCTGTTGCCTGAATGTGACACGTTTATTGATGGCTGTGAAGTAGATTTCGATGTTCTCTGAGTGGCTCTCAGATTTATATTTGTTGATTGTATTGCAGGTTCTCTATGGTGGATGACCAACACCTTATAGTGAAAGAAAGAGAAGGTAATCCTGCTGTTATTCCGACACTTACTAATTCTGAATGCAGACAAACTGAGAACTGTCTCTCAGTGGGCCAGACTGTAACAGAGGAGACTTGAAGTGGGAAATTGGGCAGGAACAAAAAATAAACAAAGCTAAACAAAAAAAACAAAAAAAACAACAAAAAAAAAATAAATAAAAGTTACTATTAAGTTGTTGCTTAAGGAAAACTCTTTTGTAAATCTAAATTCAATCAATGAATTGACAGTGAATTCACACCTGTAAAGTAAAAACCTGAAAATGAAAAAGATAAAATTTGGTTTAGCATAGATAAGAGTTGGTACTTTAGATGTCACTTGTTGCTGGTGCCACTCATCTTATTCTCACTTGTCTCATTTATGACCCAAGGGGTGATTTAACAGTCATGAATACTGATTGGCTTGTCTTGAGGCATCATATGTGGAGCAGAGATGAGCATATTTAATTTGGCAATATTCTGCTTCAAGCAAAACTCTTGATTGTTTCGTTTTCCCAAAGGCCGATGTGACTGCACGGATAGAATATTATGTGAAGCTTCTATAAATTCTTTACTCTTCTCAATCAAGTTATCTTTCAAATTAATATGTCATGCAGAGAAAATAAGAAGGTATTTCATGTTCTTGAAATATCAGATTTTGGTTTAAAAATAGTCTTTACTTTATCTGCCAACCTGGGTTAAGATGAACCAGCAAATGCACATTGTTGGAAGGGAGCGTCTGTGTCTGCAAGGATTGTTCTATTAAACATTATTTAAGCTGCCATATATGACCAAAAACACCTAAAAAGACCAAAAAAGAAAAACATTATTATTATTGCATTTTAAATATGTTAATTTACTTCTCTTCCTTTATTTGACTGTGATCATTTAAAAGCTTTGTGCTGATGGTTGTAGACTAGTGCTGTGTCTAACTTCTATCAATGGTTAAATGTGACTAAAGTCAACTTATCTGCATTATTGGATGTAATGAGAAAAAGCACAGACCTGTTTATCTCACCGTTAAATGGCTCTTCTTGTATGTCAGAGTAAAAACTGAGTCATATGTCAAGAGAGTGGTCTTATTAATTTTGAGACAGGATTAATTCAAGGCATGGACATGGGAAGAATTAGAATTAGTTTCTGTAGTTTTCATTGTCCAAAAGAATGATAGCATGCATGGTTATGAAGTTACAAAGGTCTGCCTCAATCTGGCAGCCTGGAAAAAGTGAGAAAACAAAGACAAAAGTCCTTCATCCAAGTAACTAGTAAAACAGCTAAATCTGTGAATGAAGCAACAGAAGGACCAACATCCAAGCTGCATTGAACCAGTCGACCTTCATGATAATGCGGTCGGACTGGAGGAGAAATGGAAAAACACAGGCCCAATCCTCCTTTAGCCTTTAAATGCAAATATCCTTTGGGTGGGTTGTGTTTCATTTCTCTCGCCACAGATGCAGATACATGTTTTATTTCTAAACTGTTTCCTTCTGCAATATTTTGGCTTCAGCTAATATAACAATAAGCATCTTAACACCCTTAGTGTTGTCTGGAAGCCTTTCATCAAACCTTCAGTTTCCTGAAATGAAAGAAAAAACAAATTACTGCTCTTTGGGACCATGAAAACAACTCATCTTATGCAAAAATTCAACTTTTTCTGCAGTGCAGAGGAACCGCTGGTTGTTGAAGAGTGGCAAGGGGGCAGCTCTCAAATTGGCTATTGGTCAGATCCAATTTAGACACCCTTCCATCTAAAGCAGAAAAAATAAGCAGTTGCTCTTCGTGTTCTTTGATCATAGTTTTTGGTCTCAATCTTATCTTTTCATTTATCAGATTATCAGATTATACTGTGTGTGTTATTGATTGTTTGTGCTTATCTCAATTTAACAGGAAGTCTAAGATAAGGATGTTTTTAGCCCTAGTGAAAAATTATAAGGAAGCAGCATTATGAACATGTGGTGTAGAAAGGTGGGACTGAATAACGTGAACATGCACTTTACTTTCCTGCACAGATCTGCTCCCAACCTCGCATCCAAAATGCTGAGAGCACTATCTGACTGAGGGGACTGAGATGAGCAGAGTACCTATCCACCTGTATCCATGCATAAATTTTTAAAGATTTCTGATACTGACTTTCCTACAGCACACTCCACCTTCAGCAGTAATTTTTAAGTTTACCAGGGAGGCTTGCAGGTCATCAGACATCTCAGCAGTACAAGAGGAAGCTGGTCTGCTCTCACAGAATAAACTAATGTAAGAACAGCAATAAAAAGACATCTAAAAAGATACAATCAACAAACATAAAAATTTAAATGTGATGCAGTGGAGATATTAAGCACTCAGTAGGTATATTTTCTTTCTGAAATTCCAGGAGTTGGAATGTCTTATCTTCCAAGAAAATGAAGTAGATGGGAAGCTTGAAGTGAACACTATAACTTTTAAGGTGTCAACATTTATTTAAATGGCTGAGCTTCAAAATCAAATGAAGTCCCAGTTTAATTTTATACCTTTAATTCAAGTCAGAATTGTGCTCATCTCATGCACAAAAGAACAAAGATTATTTGGCATGACTCCAGCAAATGCCAGTGTGTAAATTGGGAATCCATAGGCGCTCAACCATATCCATTATTGAAGTGAGAGTGAGAATTTTTAGAGCACTCAAAATTTCTGCCATATTCATAATTTATGTCTAAATCCTACTTGGTCGGCACTGCATATTCAGATCTCATTTGCTGTCATCCATGCAGACTTACTGTCTTTATCCTCCAGGAGTCTAGTCTCAATTAAAGTTCTTATCGGGATTTGTGGGAGGATTTGAAGGGAAAAGTGATTGGCAGGGACCCTAAAAACAGGTAGTGGAGACCATCTGTGTTATCTTTAGCATACAGTGGGATGATATGATTGGAATACATTGATTTTGCTGCTTCCTTTTACTCTCACTGAAACACATTGTCTTCACCAAACTTCTACTTAAACCTGACACATTTATTAGAGCTTGAGACAATGTACAGCCACATACTATGAGGAAACTCAAGGATTGATGCATGAATATCTCACACTTTAAGAGATTGGTAGTTGCAAATACTGAAAAAGATGTTCAGTTTTCTGCTTAGTTTGTCTTGTCACAAAGAGCTGAATCTGTATCCATATACCACTCTGAGCTCTACAGAAAAATCTTCACACACAGCTTGTGTCTGTCAGAAGAGATAGTGAAGCCATAATATATAGAAGAATAGAGAGAAAAAAAAAGGGACATTAGTCATTCTTCTACTTCTGTCACATGGGTGGCGTTTTAGAATAAAAAGGGATGTTTATAATGACTGTCATGTTTTATATAATAGTTCTGAAATGGTACAGTTTTGAATGTGAAAAAAAGGTCTTAGATGTAGGCTGTCAGATTTATTTGCACTTGTGTGCTGGGTTTGCTCTCGCACACTGGTTTTCTGTGAATAGGAGACTGAGCGCAATTAAGAAACTGCTAAACAGGAGCAATGAATTCAAAATGTACAGCAAATGGTGTTTGTTCTTTAATCAACTTATCCATTACTTATCCATTATCTATTATTTACCATGGAAAACTACAGAGCTAGCTTTTCAGATAACTCTCTTGTGCTACCATTATATAATAACATATGATATGATTGTAATGGATTTCCCTAATATAAATACTGAAGCTGAAAACATAAGTGTGTTAGGAAAGAACCTTACGCTTAGCTTCGGAAAAAAAGATTGTTGTATTAATGACATAAAAGTATAAACACATAACGTTTATTTACAACTCCAAACTGATATGAGGCATATTAGTGAGGAAAATAATACTAGCATGAAAAAGTGTTTACAATAAATTCCATTATATTATTATGGAAGTGTGCAGCATTTACATGAAAAGAATACAAAAAAACACTTTTTTTTAATTGGTGAGATGATTTCTTCAATAAAGTGATAATAAGTGAAAAAGAACAGAAAAACAAACAAATCTAAAAAATTTTTTTACCATATGATGAATATGTAAGTTTTTGTTTCATGACCAGTTTACAACAGAGACTAGTAAAAAAAGTAATCTGTAATTATTTGGAAAAAAAAATGCCTCAAATTACAGTTCCAAATTTTTTTTTTTGATTTTTTTGTTTTTTTTTAGTCACATTTTAAATGCATTTTGTTGTTTTACCAAAATCATCACAGGTACAAGAATGAAACCAATTGCTTATAATAAAAGAAAAAAAATGGAAAAGAAAGCTTTTCTAGTGGAAAACATCCGTGTACTACAGTATTTTGCACAGGGTTTTGTTTGTTCTCTAGAAAAGTATTACAGTAATCACCTACAGGTACTAGAACCCATACTGAAAGACTAGGCAGTCCTTCACCTAAGGTTACAAAGAGTGTGATGGTCTTATTGTAAAATGCCGCAAGCATGATCTTTATGTATCCCTGCAGTGATGTTACTGCCTGAACCCCACTAGGAGGTGGCAGAAGTTCTTTAGCAAGATGTTATTAATGTTCCCCTCTTCCTTCCTACCTCATTATGCGGAAATCTTTGACATGATCATGTCTGCCCTGATTTGAAAACACTCATGTTAGTTGAATCATTGTCTAATCAATGGCTCTTTCACTCTGACAACCACAAAGAAACGTATAATAAGCTCTCTTGTCAGCATAGACCTTCTAACCTAACGGCAGCTTTAAAGCTTCATGAACTTAATGTGATTAATAGTGTTGCCAAGTGGAACATGTTTGACCTTCCATTCTGGAAATAATATGCCCCACATCTGCATGCAGCACTTTCCTCTCTAAAACAGGAATACTTGTGAATAAAGTCCTACACATAATCATCATACTGACCACACCTGATGTCCTAATGCAGAGCCTAAAAACTAATCCCTAACACACCTTCCAGAAGAAGATGGCAACTAGGAGGATCCGGATGATGGAGCTGACACATCCAGAGAGTGCACTCTGGGATGTGATTCCCTTGAAGCTTGAATTTTTGCCACACGCTTTTGAAGTGAGTTAAAAGAACTTAAATCCAATGATGACTGGGTCTCTCATCTGTGACTAACAGTGTTGGTATGTTGCCAACATAATAAGGGTTCTAGTATTTTATACTATATTTTCATATATATAGTATATTTTCATATTTTCTCAAAACAACCAGCAGACATATTTTTGTAATGTTTACTTTATTCTTGTAGAATCTGAGTCTCAGTGAAGGACCAAATGTTTTTGGAAACCACCTATCTACTTGTAAAGATGTTAATGATTTTACATTTTGAGGTAATGACACAAAACAAGACAAGATTGTCAAAGAGAACAAAAGATCAATATTATTCTTCTGGCCTGAGGAGGCAAAAAAGCTAATCACATACTGATTAGGCATGTAATGAGGAAATCAAATGCAGGCTGGTGTTAATGAAATTAAATTGTTTTGATATTTTTTATGCTTTCTTGCCATATTTTCCCACATTAGATTTTTCACTCAAGCACTTTTTTGGTTTACCTTAAAATTTATATTGTAGCTCAGTTTTCGATACACCTTATGGTGCCCCTGGACACATCATCAGTAATGTAACCTGGGATCACAGGGGGTTTCGGGTCCTTTAACAATCAGACCCCCTCCTCCCAATCACGCGCCGTCGCCAACAGGTCTGCGGAGGTATTTCGGGGAGCCTCTGCATGCTTCTCCCCAGCTCTGATGAAATTATGGTGTTCCTAACTGGGCCATGGCTCTTGCTGTGGCTGATTCCACTGCAGAGAGCATCCGCTACGGCCTTCAGGACTTGGTCATGTCTCCAGCGGTAGCACCCTTCACCCAGGGCTCTCGGACAGCAGCTGAGGATGTGCTCCAGGGTTCCGCTTTTTTTGCAGAGGGGACAAGCTGGTGTCTCCACCCTCCCCCAGGTAAAGAGGTTAGATGGAGTAGGCAGCCCGTCGTAGACTGCCTGGATCAAGAATTTTATGCGATGGGGTTCAGCTTTCCACAGCTCGGTTGAGTGACCTTGCGCTCCACAGCTTGCTCCCATCTCGTCCAGGCTTGCTCTGCCTCATTCCCACCATCTGGCTGACCCCCTTCTCCTCTACTTCAGCTTGCACCTCTTTAAGGATCAGTGACCTCCTCTCTTTCCCCTGTGCCCTATCATAGCGAGGTGTTTAACCGCTACCCAAACCAGCTCTTCCCTGTGCTACTGTGTCCACCAGCACCCTCTGCCGTAGCCTTGACTCTGCAACACCCACAGCCTCGGAAGCTCTCCACTTACGTCCCGTCCTAACCTCGATCCCAGCCTGAGCGACCTTTTGGTCACTGCTCCAAACAGCCAGAGACCTTTGGAATCCCTCCTTTCTGAACCGAGGTGTCGATGTAGGAGTTTTTCAGGAGATAGTCTATCCGTCACCTGGCAACAATGCTGAAGAAGATCTTTCCCTCAACACTCAGCGTGAGGTGGTTCGGAACTGATAGATGTTCTGAGACCTTTCATCCTTTGGGATCCACACCTCTGCCCATAAAAATGCTCGTATTATTAATGTTTATCTCAAATCTTTGCACTTCTTTCTGTGGCCTCTATTTTATTTAGAATTATTTAATGATTCCAATATGAACTGGGCTGTCCATGACTCCATGAAGGCCAAACAGTTTTTGTTTGATTTGCAGGGAAAAGACAGGTGCTTTTGATGTTTGAGTATCAAGAATTTGCATCTATTCTGACTGAAAATGGCAGACTTGCATTATAACTTTGAAGGACAAAAGTGCATGGTTCCTCCTTGACTGCAGCTTTACACCAAAAAAATACAACAACAAAAAAAACCTTCAAAGTTAGAATAGTTACTGTCCTATCTAACTTTTAATTCTTAGATGTTTGTTGTGAAGTGTTGCAGGTGTTCCATTTCCTAACAAAATATCTATCTCAGGTAAATAACATTGCTTTGTGTTTCTGGGTGTAGAAGATGGGAGAAGATGGAGGGCAAAGGGGCACTGAGGGAGTTTAGAGGCAGAGTGCAGGAGCAGAACTATAGACAGCTGAAAGTCAGTGGTGCTAATGTGGGGCCTGAGTGTGCAACCTTACTCTCAGTGTGCTCTGATTAAAGAATGATTTATAGGCCTGCTAGGGAGCCCTCTTAGCAATTTGTCTCTTCAATGAGGTTTTTTCCCTTTTGAGAGGTTTGGTAAATCAGGCCATCTTCGAGAGGATCTCTGGTAGACAATGTCAATGTGTTACTGACAGGGAGACATTAAATGCTATAACTTTGAAAGTTTGTGTGTGCGTGCATGTGGGTGGGCTGGGTTCATGTGTCTATACAGACATATAGAGCCACATGTTTTGTCATAATGAACTAGTTCTGACTGCTTTGTAGACATAAATCAGCCTATGTAAGTACATTTTTATTACTTCCTCAGATGTATCAGAAAGATTCACCCACAGCTTGGGGATTAAATTATTATACTTTTCTTTTTGGGGAAAAAAATAAATAAAAAATTTGGGTTATTTTTACTTACTGAATCCTAAACATGTTTTTCTACTGCAAACATGCAAGCACTTCCTAAGTCCTTGTTCTGATCACACAATACTATATGATTTATTGCAAGGCAGTAGTTAAGATATTTCTCTCTATGACAAACTACTTGCTGCATCATGACTGGTTATGTTGTTAACTATCTGGAAATGCACAAATATTTGGGTCTAACTACTGAAATAACTATTTACTTCCATTTAATCTATTTTGTTATCAAAAAATTCACTGTCAGTTGTAAACAGTCTTAATGCAAAGAAAGATAATAAAATTGCTCCGCCACTATTATAGAAAAGAAAAAGTGAGATAACGTGATATGATATGAATTGAAAATACACTGAAATGCACTAGTTTTAGTGTTCTGACAAAACAAGGAACAAACTAAATTATAGTCAAAAATACTGGACGAGAGACAAATTTCAGCTTTGATGTGAAGACGTCTTACTCTTAGCAAAGTAACGGTGGGATTGATGATATGAAGCCACTGCATTGGCTTTTGACACACCCATTAATCATTAGGAAATCATCCCGAGACTAAATCCTATCAGATGCTGTCATGGTGCCATTTGTCCAAGGTGCACTGCATCAAAGTGCTCAGACTCACATATGTGGCGCAATGAATGGCTTTTCTTTTCCATATTATCTCCACAGATACCAGTATGTGTCATTTGTGTTTAATATCTCATTTCAGGTATTTTGTCTTCTGATTATGCTGTATTAAAAATTACATTACTCAACTCCTTTATTAAACAAAGCACACACACGCTCTGTGTGATGTTTCCCAGTTATCTCTTCCTGTTTTCCCAGTTATATTAATTAGGATGCATAGTATTTACATAACCCAGCACAAATAAGCCATTGGGCTAAACCTTTTAAGCTCATGTGGAAGTAATTAACACACAAACTGTTGCCATTGTTGTCCTTTCATGGCAACTCTCAGGAGCAGACTGTGACAGGGTTGTTAACAACAAAGGAAATACAGTGGTTTTGTTGTTAAAAATACAAACTCAGTATGGTAAAATGAGAAGTTAAATGAACTCATCTTAATCATAGATTAAAGTGTCTTTTTTTGCATTAAATGTACTAACATAACAGAGGGAGTTTGATTCGTTTTATTAATAAACCTGCATTTTTCACCTGTGAAAACTTTTAATAATAGTTTGTTTAGATAAACTTGGCTTGAAATACAGAAACAAATATAATTATTATTTTAGTATACATTGCCCTTTGACAGTTTAGTTTTATTTTTTCTATTAGCAAATGAATACAAAATCTTCATCACAGTTGCGAAAGTCTGTTCTTGAAGAAAAACTCTTATTCCAGAGTGAAAAATTCTTTGATCCAGTCAGTAACAAGGTAAACAAAGCCAACAAAGGACCCACTGTGTGCTTCACTCTATATTTTCAAATTTGCCCTTTAACAAGGTAGCCCACATATACCAGCAACCTGCCTGAATAACAGTGATTAAACTGGGCAAACGGCTTGCTCATCATTATGGCTCAAGAAAAGGGCAGCCAGAGAGTACTTGAAGGTGCTTAACAGTCAGAGAGCACAATATTTTTCTCTCCTGATTAGCTCACACAGTGCAGAAGAGCATGGGTTACATTTTCCTGAAGACGACAGATGCAGTAGTTTAAAATGCGACAGAACTGTGCTGAACTAAAAATGTCGAGGTAAGCATCATAATTTTATGTTTTAGCACCATTTCCCCTGTTGCTTATCCAGCTAAATTGAAAACATGTTATCCTTGGTGACAAAGGGCGGCCTTGGCAAATACACAAAGGCAGTTTTCAGAATGGCAAGGCAAAAAGAATAAAGATTTCACCACATTTGTGCTGCAGAGGTTCATTCTGTTCACAGTATCATTTCTATATGATTAATCATGTAGTCTATCTTAGATTGCTATGACAAGCCTGCAAACACTATGTTCTGATTGTGTAATAGGTTTATAAGGTGTATTTAGCTCCTTGAAACTATTCTGCCCTCCTGGAAAAAGTGGAAATTATAAGATTAAAGCTCTCTCTACCACTGACCTTTTTGCATTTGCTCTGTATGCTATTACACTCAATCAAGAAAGGTCAGCGGAGGACGTGGACCCCATACATAAGCTTCTTAAAAAAAAAAAAAACTGTGTTGGCTGTTTGTACAGTTGGATTTTAATCACTAAAGCAATCATAAAATATGAGAAATGGTGACATTCTTTCTCTAATAAATGCTGGGTTTTTTTAAAGCGTTTTGTTTTAAATACACATTGTCAGTTTTATTGGGTGAATATATGTATTTTATGTAAAAGCTTTTTAATCTCAGCTTCTGTCATTGTTGTTATTGTTATGTGACAGAACAACAATCACTTTTAAGAACTGTATGTCACCTATTATTATTTATTTGATCTATTATCTATTTATATTGGCCTGTTAACAGTATTTTTTCTTTTTAATCTCACTGAAATAATTATACCACTTGGATACTTTTCAAACTTTTGCTGATTTAATGGAACAACTCAAGTCTTCATGCGACTTTCAGTCATTGAGTTAATTTTATTGACCCAAACTTTACACCAAAAATGTATATACTGCACACTATGGCTTAAAACCAACTCGGAATGATTCAAGCTACGCCACATGGTCATTTCAGCATGTGATGAGAGAGCCCCCTGGTGGCAAAAGTCTTAATTTCTCTGAGCGTTGATATCCAGAGACAATAAAATAAACAGCATAATTATGGAGTTCTTCACAACTTTTCTTGCAATATCTTTTAAATTGAAATGTTTGGGAGAAAAGATATTAAATATATTGATGATACAACACCGGTACATCTGATTACTTACTCATATTCTGGTCACTAGTTGAAGATTATGGTGCAATAAATATGTTTGGCCCTTTTATTTCTCACATAGAGTTTAAATTTGATTTATGGCCCAGCGAGCAAACTTGCTTTGCCTTTAGTTTAATATTATGAGTAAGCTGACAATCTGTGCTGTAAGTGCAGTGTTAATGATTCTTTTACTACTACTGAGAAACTTTCATCTGTGAACATTTGTGCCTGGCTGATCACTTCTCTTTTGAGAGTAAATGTTGTTATTGAGTGGGGCTCTCAGTGAGTGGAACACTGCATGTAGACCGAGACTGTTGGATTTTTTATTCATCTTTCCTGTGGGTGGAAAACTATCCACTGCCAAGCAGAGAGCTTCATTTTAATAAGACTTGTGAATCTATTGGTCTCTGTGGGAAGGAGCCATCTGCAGTTAAGTGTTTTGCAGAAGTTTAGACACAATCACAAGGACACACAAACAAATTTTGTGATGCTATTTGTAGCATTATTATACAGAGCTGTATACAGCAAGACCCATTAAATATTTTTGATGAGGTACACAAAGTCATATCTGTAAATTCATGAATGAAAAATATTATTTTTAACTTTTAATTTATTTATTTTTGCCAGGGCTTTGAATCAGAGAAGTGGTTTGTTTCACAGAAGTAAACTTAAATGTTTGATCACGTCTTAGGGGATTAACCCTTTCAGCTGAGATATAAAACACTTGAATATGTAAACAGTAAGATAAAAAAAAATGTTCCTCTTGAAACCACTCAACCACCCTATGCAGTTGCACAGTTTAATATTTTGTAATTTTTCAACAGATTTTCTCCAATTATGCAACTAGATATTATTTTACCAGCTGTGCATCAAATGTTTGACGTGTTAACTGAAATGTTTACAGTTTTTTCCAAAGATCTTATTTGCGCAAGAAACTAAAATGTTGTTTTGGGACCATTTGAGACCATGAATTTAGAGCTCTTTCTTTTGAAAAAAAATTTTTTATAGAAAAAATGTCAATTAAAACAATATCCACACAACAGTGAAGGAGTCTGAACACCCAGCTTTTCCATTATTTCCTACAATATGTTGGACAGGAGGATTCTTTAACATCACTTTTATGTCCCCCCCAAAAAAGAGTAAATTTTAATGAGGGTTAAAATACTTTTGACCCAATAATTAAAAGAATCACACACACAGTTCAGCTTTTCCATCTGTTGCGTAAGGAAGTTGTTAAAAGGTAACATCTTCCATAAGTTTCTTCAAACAATCTCACACCGACTCACAGCCTAAAATGGGCCATGCAGGTTAATTTCATTACTGAAATACACACATAACATGTGCTCTTTTGGGGGATTTGACATCCCAAATCAACATCAATATTTCTGCATATTACTGTTATTCTTATTTCATTACATTTAAGATGCCTGCGTTCATTTCTTACCTTTATAAATATTCCTAAATACACAGGCAAGAAATACTTGCCCAATAGTTTAATGTGTTGCATATTAAGAAATATCAGACAAACTAATAAAAAAAACATGATAAAACAAAAACGTTTCAATGTGAACTTTGGGATTTTTTCATATATTTAGATATAGATTTGCTTCTTTAAAAGACTAATCATGCAAACCCAACACAAACATATTAAATAGGACATTTTATCTCCTTAAATCCACTTATAGTAAATATTTGTGCTGCAGATGTCTACTTTAAGAACTAAGGGTGACAGTGATGGCTTAGAAGTAAAAGTCCAGCTGTCCGTGTTGTTTTTGTGTTGTGTTCAATGACCTCTGCAGGGGTTCATTTACACCTAATCGATTTACCGATCAGAGCAAGTTGAGCTCAAAATAACCGTTGAAACCACATCCTAGGCCCATACATTCCTTCATACAGATGTCGATGAAAAGCAACTCCCTCAGAAAACTCTTCACACATCATGTGTTTTAGACTGCTGCTTACATATTGATCTGGAGAATTTATCACACAGTTAAGCAAATTTAGAGCCTTACAGCCTTTAGATACAGCCCATAAAAGATTAAGCATGTTGAATATATGATTAGATATTAGAACATGCTCATGGCACTGTGAAAAGTGTTCATTTTCAGGCTAACTAAGATTAAAGATGTTATCACCTTGCCATTTGACCTCCAGCAAAATATATTTCTTCTAATAATTTCTTTGCAGTACAGCATGTAAGGCTGTTTTCAGGGTAAACTCTTAACTGCTTAGCCATGCGAATAAAAACGGGGCAATCAGGTTACTGTAACAAGGCTTTTTTTCTTTTTCATTAGCCCATTTCTATCGAAGGAAAGGCTAGAAACAAAAGTTGGTTTGCATTCAGTGTGCCTGATGCTCGCTGATGCCAGAGCTTGAAAACAGGAGATTAAAAGTCTCTACTGACCAAAAGACTTGGATCTTAATGAAAAATTACACTACACTAGCTATTAACTATGCTCTGAGCCATTAGACATTTGAAATTATTAGATACAAAGTGGCTTACTGGTGTCTTTGATTGAGTTTTTATGAGCTATCATGCAAGACTGTGCAAAGTCATTGTCAAACAAACAGATATGAGTATTACAATGTGGAGGTGTTGATATTGATGTAGTGCCATCCATTGACAGGTCAATAAATAATGTCTTCACATTACTCAAATAACAGACTTACACAGTCATGTGTTGGCAAGCTTTGTTTGCAGTGGATTGAATGAAAATAACTGCATTCATGATAACTTGCAGTAGATTTGCATCAGAACTACAGATTTAAATCATTGCATTGAAGCAAGAAAACTGGTGCATGTGAACTTTGTTGTCATAAGAAGAAGCTTATATGAAGGTCTGGGGCAAGTACTTGATAAATGAAATAAATAATTACAACCTGTCACAAACAGAAAAACAATAATAATTGTGTTACTATAAGATTACACATTAGTTTTAAATGCTATGGTTAAACGATAAAAGAAATCTGTCATATGGAAAGTTACTACACACACGATTGTCTGTTGCTCTCAATCAAAACCCACCATGTGGTGCCTTCATTTTGATTTCGGATTTATTGATTACATTTTTAACTATTGCATAATCGGAATCAGAGAAGGCTTTGTAATGGTAAATGGTCCATATTTATACAGCGCTTCTGTCCAAAGCGCTGTACATCATACATACATCACATTCACCCATTTACACACTGATGCCGGTAGCTGCCATGGTCACCAAGACCCATCAGGAGCAACTAGAGGTTCAGTGTCTTGCCCAAGGACACCTCAACATGAACTCGACTTGGCCGAGGTTCGAACCGGCAACCCTTGGTTACAAGTCGACTGCTCTACCTTGCTGAGCCACGCCACCCCTGTTATCAGGTACAGTAAAGGGTTTTTACACGTGGAGGAACTTGTGGTGTCAGGTGCATAAACAGAGCAAAAAGTGCAAACAGACAAACAAAATTTATAAATATACGAATGTTTTAAATATGCACACAGTAAAATAAGATAAAAAAATAAGATAAATAAGTCTGTTATGAGTTGGTCCAGGGAGTTGCAAAAAACTTTGGGCCATATGGGACACTGTTCAGCAGGCTGAGAGCTGTAGGGAAAAAACTGTTCTGACGGCGTGAGGTCCTGGTCCTGATGGAGCAGAACCTTTTGCAAGAAGGGAGGGACTGAAAAGGTCTATGTCCAGGAAAAGAGGAATTGGCTGCATTCCTGACTGCATGTCCCGAGGTCCTGGAGGTGTATAGTTCCTGGAGAGAGGTTGCAGCTGATCACCTTCTCAGCAGAATGGATGACACGCTGCAGCCTGGCCTTGTCCCCGGCCGTGGCTGCAGCAAACTAGACTGTTATTGAGGATGTGAGGATGGATTCAGTGATGGCCGTGTAGAAGTTCCCCATCAGCTTCACTGGAAGGTGAAATTTATTCATCTACTAGCCTCTGTTGAGCCTTCTTGGTGAGAGAGCTGATGTTTCACTCCCATTTCAACTCCTGGGTGAAGGTGGTGCCCAGAAAGCTGAATATGAAGGTAATTATGTGCCAGAATACACAAACTTGAAGATTTGATGTGAGAACTTGTATGTCAAACTTTTCTTAGATATTTGCTATTTTCATTGATTGGTAAACCAATCAGAGTGAAGGTTCGGAAGACCAATATGCATGACACTTTCTCTTGTTGGACCTCTTGTCAGCTATTGCTATGGCGCACCAAGCTGGAGTTTGTTGTGTGTTTTAGGTGTTTCAAAGTTGAAAACTTTCCATGGCAATTGACTGTATTATATGGGAATTAACCGGAAATTTACTAAATTTAGGTTTATTCACATGAGTTGAGGAAAATATATTGTAGCATAATCTTGGCAAAAACAATTAGATTTAATGCAAGTGCAGTTGAATAGCTATGCCATCCAATCACATGCACACAGCACAATGATTACTGCAGGGTTTTTGAGGCCACACCCTTTACTAGAGGGTGACACAGGAGTAGATTTTCACTTCTGTCCCATCCCACTCCCACAGAAAAAAATCTTGTCCCGTCCCAATCCTGAAAAAATTACTCCCTCTCCCATCTAGAATGACTCCTGCTCCCATTTTTAAAAATGTATTTAGTCTTTAGGCAATACATTGAATTTGATTAAATGTTCTCACCATTCTTTTTTAGATCAGCTGCTAAGTGTTTCTAGCTTTTTTGGAGGTCAGTAACAGGGCACATTAAGCAATATGAGTATTTTTTTGGTCAGGGATCATGATGTGGGCCAGATATTATTAATTCTACATCCATGAAACTATTTTTCCAACACAAAAAAGTTTGCCAGATAATTTCTACTGGTAATAAAAAACTTCTAAATCAAATTAGGATTTTAGATTATTATACAGTTATTTTTTATTTTTAATATAATGATTACTTGAGTAATTATTTTATCTAAATGCACTCAGAAGATGTAACCACCCACATGATTTATCACATTATGAAAGACAGAGATTAGCACATTTTTACGGCTCCTCAACATACATTTTTTTTTATTTATTTGTTCAAAATAAACGAGGGAATAAAATTTCTACACAGAATTTTTTGCAATCTTTGAAATAAATTGGGTATGCTGTTAGTTAGGCAAAAAGAGTTTGAAATCAATGTAATGTGTTAGACAAAAAACTGAACAAATATCCACCATGCTGTATAGTTCTTAAAAACATGTAGTTACCATCAACTGTCTGCACTCCCTTGCCGGTAGGTGTGGATTGATCTGTTCCTGCAGTAATAGGAGACTATTTGCTGTCAGCCTCCAGACTGTCTGTGGGTTCCACCACATTGGTTTTGCTTGATGGTTGATGTCAGCAAGACCATAGAACAAAATAGTTTTTGAATGAATACTGGCAAATTGAATTCCTTCCCCATTTGTTGGGTGCCACAGTAAATGGATGCTTATTGACATCCATACTTTGCAGGCCAAGCAGGCCAACCCTCAGCATCATAGATCGATAACATTAACTCAGATGTCCCTGCAGTGACACTGTGTGAACAAAAACAAGATAAAACAGTAAAGTGATGATTTTAGGTGTTTTTCTTTTTGATTTCCCACATGAACTCCAGTGACCAGCCAGGTTCAGTCACCTTGTTCATCAAGTCCTTTTACATCACCATTTCATTTATGCTATCTCTATGACATTGCCCATAAATCAATAACCATAACTTGAGTAATGTGTTAAATTAGGATCTTTAGCATTTATTGATGTTGAATTTACTCCATGTTCTTAAGACTCTCTTCCATTTAACAGGTTTATATTTGAAGTTTTTATCACAATGAGGAAAACCTAAAGTATAGGTCAAATCTAACAGAGCTCCATCTATTTTTGGGTGTTGCAGATTGTGTGCAAATCTTCACAGTGAGGAATCCTTAAGTGCTGCCCTTTAAAAACTGGGGAGGGGAGTAAAGCACACGAAGCTGCAATGATTATCACCATCCTTTACCCTGCTGGTGATTGTGATAAAGCATGCCAAAAAAATAGGTCTGATGAGTCTGGAACATTTTGGAGGAAACTGGCTTTGCAGCAATCATGGCATGAAGCTGTGGCTTAATGTAGCCAGAAGTATGCAGTCAGAAATTATGTCTGTCTCCCAGAGTAAACAAGCCAACACACATGCATTTAAAATCTCCTGACTGGACTTCAAATGTGTATTGAGCAGCTGGGGACAAATGTGAACCATTTCCCTGTATGAATTGAAGCCATTTGTTACAGTTTAGGATTGATCCTTTGTCATGGCAACCACCAGTGTGGGATGAAAGCCACACCAGGTCATGAAATAAGAAATTGGATTATCTCAGCAGAAATTGATTTAAAAGGGAACAGTCGTGTCAAGATGTGACTGAACACTCATGGACTCTGGTTATTTGCCCGCTATTTTACTTCTTCTACATATATTGTATTTATCTCCCTATTATAGACTTTACTATGCCTGAAAATAGCATATTTTTGTAGTTGAAAAAATTGTCCACACTGCTTTTTTTCTTCCTTACTGTTTTACCAAACCCAAGTAACATCAAAATAACAACATATTCCTCTTTGAAAAAATGAATGTCCATTAAGGGCATTTCTTTATATCCATGGAAGAATGCTATAATAGATCTCATTACAGTTTGAGATGCATAACTGTTTGAAGGGTATTGGACATTTTCACAGTCTTTGGCAATAACAGATGTTTACAAGGCAACAGCCAGAGGAGAGAGGCAAAGAAGCTTAAACCCTTGAAAATCTTTTACCAATCAAAGTGTGTGTGGGAGGTTATGAACTGCCATTGACCAAGCATTTCCAAAGGTAAAATCTTTGCAAACTATCACAAGGTGATAATGATAAGAGCCTTTAACTTAATAACTGCTAAATGCTTGTTTAAGTCTAAGAAGCAGCATTAAATCCCCTTCCTGCTCCCTTTTTTAAAGATTTAAATGTACCTGTTATACAATTAAAAAAAGTTTAGCCTCTGTGAAATAGTTGACACCTAAAATATTTTAGAACAACTGAACCCATAGTGTGACTATATGAGAACATTGAGAATAAATGATATACAATGATATCTCTATGTCAAGGTGCTCTGAAGCTCTACTTTAATGCAAAATATATATGAATTAAATGGCACTGGAACCTTATAGAGTATAACAATGCTATTATTATCCTGTGGAGAATGGGTGATGTCAAAATTATTTATAAGCAAGAAGATGGTATTGTAATGACATTAATGCATCAACTCTGAATGGATTGAAAGATATCATGATGCTAGATTTGATCAGAAAAACGGAAGTCTGGATTTCCAAGTTTTTAGTCAGTGGTGTTTTTCTGAGTGTGATTAATACAACTGGGAATTTTATGTTTTGGCTCAAGTTTCATTATAGGTTTTTGGTCTTAGCAATACATATATCTTTATCTGTAAATTTAGCTTTTTTTTGTTTTTGTTTTTTTGGGGGGTTTTGGCCTCTTCCCGAGTCCCAGACAAGGGACTTGCTGTAGCTGATTGTGATGAATAGTAGGAAGTAGACTGAACATCTAAAATAGAATAGCTTGTATGTGGTGCTTCTGTATGTATGTGAGTCTGCTGGACAACTAAGAAAGCTACTTCACAGAAAACTGTGGAACATCCAAAATACTTCCAAACACCATTTCTTAAACAGGTTACTATTTTGATTGTTTCATTAGGATGGCTTTGCTTGCAAGTTTTCCAAATAATTTTGAAGCCATTTAGCAAACATAATGTTTGTTTTCTTTTACTGAGAGCTCACTAGGGCATTAATTGGGTCAAGCTGAAACTACAGCGCACACTACTGGATCAAAAGGTAAATTACTCTTAACCTTCCTCTTGTGGTCGTTTTCTTTGACCATATCTTATGTTAATGGGTCGGTTATGACCCGTGTCTAAATCAGCTGTAAAATACACCAAAAAAAATTTATCACATCACATCACATCACATATCATATAAATAAATAAAAGGTTGTTGTGTTATCTGACTTTTACTGAGGGATATTAGAACACATTTCTTTTTAATATGATTAACTACAGTAACATCCATGGTGTTACAGTCAGTTTTAACCCATATACAGTTCAAGAAAAAGGCCAAAAAGTGGGGATTTTTTTAAGCACCTTTTTCCTTCACTTTCTTAAAGCAAGGATGCCTCATTTTACTGACATTAGCATAAATAGCTAAAAACATGTCTTGATGTCACTTGTTGTAATGGCAAAACTTGTGATTCCAGAGGTCGTTTTAATGATATTTGTAGCAGCTGACCTGCAATGTGCATCATGAGGTACTGACCTCCATCAGATTTAACTAACTTTGGATTTGAATCTTTCAGACATAGCAACTTCACTAACAGTAACCTCATCGTCAGATGTGTCTTCTGGATGATACTCCACATTGTCTTCATCCTCAGAAAGCTAATTATCCATATCACTTTTTTACTTATTTTCACCCAAAATGTTATCCAGAACTTGGCTCACTGAAAATGTTCTTCTCATTTTTGCTTACTGGAAAATGGAGATGTGCACTCTGCAAGTCACCAACTCTATACTTAATGCTGGACATGCCCAGCTTTGTTTGTTTTGTTTTTGTACAGGTGTACAGGAAAACCAGTTTTGGCTCTAATTATTGCTTTATAATCTTATTGTTACAACTGGGTCAAAACTGACACTAACAACACAAAGGTTTTAATTTCAACAAGAAAATTTAATAATTTAGAGACTTTTTTTTTTGCTTTATTTTGATGAAATAGTGGTTCCTGACAAAGTCAAAAAGCCTCTATGCAATAGACACATTTATGTGGTTGTTGTACTCATTTAAACCCTTAAAAGGGTCAGTGTCGACCCTAACACAAGAAGAAGGTTAACGTCTGATGCACTCATGCACCAATTTTGATCAAATTGACTACTTAGTTTGAAATTTCACCATTTAACGTTTGAAAAAGAAAGAAGTTACTACTGAATAAAAGGATTTTGACACATTCCTACCATTCATTAGGTTTCTCTGTGCTTTTAACCCTTCTTCTGCTGATCTGTTGCACTACGGAAACTGGGAGGACGTCCTTGTGGACTCAGAATTGAGACAATCTCAACTGCAGCCCCAAGTATAATGAGCACAGCTGTCTCTTCCTTCAATAAACTAGTCAGAGTTATCCAGCAAAGCAACACCGACACAGAATCAGTATTTCATTTAACACTGGTTTGAGAAGCCATTACCTTGGCATGGACTAGACAGCTTTATTTAATCTACAAGCTGCTTGCTCTGTCCCCTTCCCTGACTGGCACAGCAGGTGCTTGTTCATTCAATCTACAGGGGGCTGGCATGAGTTGAAAAATTTGATTATAACCGGAAGCTTAAAAAAGCTGGCAAGGAGCAAAGTTCAAACTGTACAGTGTGATCAGGTTTGCTGTTGCACCACAGAAGCATTTTAGAATTTGTAGTGAAGATGAAGATTTAAGCACTGAATATTTCAGCTCAGCAAAGACACATATCTTAGCTTTATTTATTTACTTTAGCCTTTCTTCATATTTTTCTCTGCACCTGCTCTCACTATCAATTTGAGCAGATCCTAAAAATAAATGGTCGCTCCGGTGTTGACAGGCGTTTGCAGCCAATGAATAACATAGATGGTATCTTTACAATCCACCAGCCGCATCTGACCGCTCACCTCTGGGATTCAAGTAGCATTTTTCTTTTCAGATTTTAACAGCTATAAAATGTGAAGATGTCAGAAAGCTGATGTAGAGCGTGTCTGGCAGGTCAGAGGTCGGCGTGCAGACTGCGACTTGGGGGATAAGGGAGCACATCCAGGCAACAGTGTTTAAATCCCAACAAAAGGAGGTGCCAGAATGCTGCATCGCTGCAGCAGACTGCTCTACAGATTTATCAGACTTAGATGGGATTGTGCTCACGCTGACCTGGTCTTTCGACCCAAACGTATACACATACGTGGATTAAACCCACACAGGATTATATACTGCCCTGTGGTTATTCCACTGATTCCATGAGATGCTCATAAATTTTGCTGTTAAACATTTTGATGACATTTTCTTAACCCTGAAAAAGCTAAATGTTTGTTTGCAAATTTATGCATATTCCAGGTTAAGTGTTTAACTTTTGTATAAGCAATATCAAGCAACATTATTAAGAGTTGGCAGAAGTGAGAAATTTGGCAAGAAGCAGGGGATTTTGTGTTTCATATAGTGACAGAAAGAGACACAGGAACAGACAAATGCAATGAATATTTTTATAAAGACAGATATTCTGATTCATGTGTCTTCACAGCATTGCCTCCATGGTCCCTTTTCTGTGATAGACAGAATATAAATTGAAAATTTTTATTGTCTTCTCCTCTAGATTTTGATTGGGGGAAAAAAAACATTTCTTTTGACTCTTAAAAAAAGAGGTGGTGTCATTTGTTGTACGAGTTCTTGAAAATTTTCCCCCTTAACAAACACCCCAGTCTCCACCACTCAACATTTGTTCCAGGAATTTAGCAAGGCAACAAGGTTGATGCAGTGAGTTGCCCTTCTTTTACCATTATAGGTCATGTCTCTTCTCGTTCGGTTCATGCTAACAAATTACACCAGCCTGGCACATTAAATAGGCAAAATAAGGGCTGTTTATTTCCCCTTCTAGACAAAGTCAAATCTAAATGTTTGTTGTAGCTTTGCAAATTATGCCTGGGGATTGTTTCGTTTGAGCTGCAATTATGCTGTTCTATATTTCATGCTTGTTGGTTTCTGCATACTACACAAAGTGATCACAGAGCCACTGCACATTTCCTCAAGCTGTAATTGAATAGAGAGAGGGAACAGGCACACAGGCAGCTGTGACTGCAATGTGCTGCAGATGGCAGTAGTTGAACAAGCACAAGCAGGTGAGCGCTGTTCTGTTTTTTGTCTCCAACGTTAACTCTTCCAACAGTGACAGATGAGAACACAGAGCTTCACCAACAGTGTAGTTGCACTTTTAATCTAGTTCAGATTTATGATGTCAACAGAGGAAAATTTCCCCGTGCTTCTTGTCGAGGGGTTGAAATGGAGAGTGTAAGAAGACTTTAAAAAGAGGAGAGTGTTTTGGTGGTAAAATAAAATGGAGGGGGTTGCCTAGTATTCACTAAAGCCAATGCCCCATGTGATTCATCCCAAAACCTTTTAGAGGCCTGACTGAGGGATGGCATGAGGTGAACTGATAACCGTGCTCCACATCAGACAGGAATGAATTGAAAGACAAAGTGTAAATTGCTGCAACTCTATGAAAGATGAAAGGAAGACCTGAAGAAAGTTCAAATTGGAACTTAAAATAGGGCATAAAAAAAAAAAGAAAAAAAAAAAGTTGATGAACAGCGAATAAACACTGACTCTATCTAGTGCTTCATTCAACATGTACACCCTCTGGCTGGGTTCCTCATTTCCATAAAAGTCTAGGCCTTCATCTGACAAGAGAGAGAGAGAGAGTGAGAAAGAGAGAGAGAAAGCACCTACTGCTGCTTGAAGAGAACACAAAGCATGACGAATATTGCATTATGGCTGTGTTCTGGAGACACTCCTAGGTGGTTGCACATGATATTTCTATTCACACATTAGGATGATATCTAAGGACAGCTGTATTAAACGCTGAACCACTTAAAAAATTTTCTCATACCGTTACGATGCAAAGCCAAGCCGATTATGTAAATATTTCTAACCAAAAAAATGAAGAAACGATTAATCATAGATACTGCCAATCAGGGTTGTGGGGTCAAGATAAATGAAAAGACAAGTTTTAAAAACTGGACAGTACCAAAGATTTACACTTCTGTCTGGAATCAAAGTTTTTTTAATCCTGGTAAATTCTAAACTCAACTAATTCTGTCACCATAAAATATAGCCCTCATCTTACTACCGAGGTTTAAATGAATCAATGAATGAAAACTTTATTGTCATTGCAACAGGTGCAATGGAATTCTTTTTCCAGTACAAACCCGTCCATGTCCATAATTGTGTACATACTTCGCAGCAGCGGGTCTCATTTGCGCCTGCCGGTGTTGTGCCCTAAAGTGTATGTCTGTCAGAAATTGTTTAAACGGGCTGCTTTAATTTAAGAGTTATACATAACGTTGTGCCAACGTTGTGCCATAAAGTGATCGTCTGCCAGAAACTGATTATAAGGTACAGCACCTCTGCAGCTGTAATTAATCCGTTAAAGCACTTGCAAAAGTTTTTCTTTGTTAGTATGGACATACTGTTACTTACATGTGCGTGTTATGTTGGTTTTATACCGAGAGGAACAGCCGCAGACCAGAGAGAGAGACACTGAGCGACACAGCGTTAACAAGCTGCGCGGTCGTCTACTCAGTTTCTGGCAGACATTCACTTTAGGGCACAACACCGGCTAGTGATGTGCCATGCGCGAAAGAGCCAATGCTGGTTAGTGAATCAGAAGAGCCGGCTCCCAGTTTTTTTCCTTTTACTGCGTGCTTGGCTCTCAGTGCTCAGCCCCTGCTCTGTCCACGGCACTGCTTTGTTTGGATTGGCTCGCATGGACAGGCTGCCAATCACATGTGAGGACATAGGATCATACCATTATGTAAAAAAACATAAAGATGGTGAGGGGTTGGGGTAGATAGCACTACATTGTTTGAGACAGCAGACAGCCACGAGGTAGTACGTGAGTGAGTGTGTCATGTCATCAAACCCTTGCCACACAGAGGAGAAACCAGATCAGCCCATCCAGGATGAGGCATCTTATTTTTCTGAATGCCAACCTGCACTGAGGACATTAATGCTGCTTTCTTCCGTTTGGTGGATTTGTTTGCTGTATTTTGTCCATTTGTCCAATATAAATTTTAGCTGAAATAGTAAACAAAAGTAAGTGGTTTTGTATCAGAATAAATGCTTAAATATAAGGCTTCTCGTAAAAATGCTGAACACAAACAGGTTTCCAAAACACAATTCATTAATTTTTGCAAAGTTAAGGTAAATTATGGGGCTAAAAAAGATGCTAAATTAGGAGCCGTTTGGGAGCCAAAAGAGCCGACTCCTCTTTGGGAGCCAAGCCATAAGAAAAGAGCCTAACATCCCATCATTTCTGCCGGCGGGATTACTTCCGGATTATCTGCCATCCCGAATGGCCGCACTCGGTAACCGCCTGACGTCACCACGTCAGAGGCAATTATGGAGGCTCATTCGCAGCGGAGCAAAACATGAAAGGGAGCAGAAGTAGTAACAGTCTTTCACCTGGGTTACAGTAAACAACAGCAACATGTAAACAGGATCGGGCAGACTGAGGCAGCAGCCATTTTTACAGTGCGCTGTGAAAATGGTTTGTTGCTTCTCAAAGATCTAAGCCTGACCTTAATGATGGGTACAACATTTAGTGTTGGATTACAAGGCTACTTGAGCCAGGCACTGAAAGGCATGCTGCATGTTATATTTTGATTGTGTGGGCAAGAGCTGATATCCCCTTTGCCCTCCTTGTATGGAATCCAATGCTAGCAGTGGGACACTCTGAAGAGGCTTCAGCAGGACAAGGCACTGAGCCAAAGAGCAGCATCACACTCTGCAATTTGTCTTTCCCTTCCTCTGGACACTCCTCATGAAAACAAATGAACTCTCACCTTTAGTGCTACAGCCAGGAGGCGTGCAACATCGTTAAAGACAACAGTTCATTGTATGATACCAAAGTTGTTGTGGGGTCTTGAACACCATTCCCTCAGGCAATGATCCAGACATCTCTACACTTGTGATTGGATTCCTCAAAAAATTGGTCAAGGTAAAATAAATAAGTAAAAGTGAATGATACTTCTGGCCCCCTGATATCCAGTGATCTCAGCCATCAGGTTTTGTGGACAAGATAAAAGGCAGTAAGGGAAAGTCAGTGTTGGAAATTCACTTCAGGGTCAGAGGCTAGCTGCTGCATAAGCACTCATGCTGCAGAAAGATCATAAAGCAGAGGGTGGTGTATTGATTTCAGACTCGTTTTCAGTGTTTTTATGTCACCACTGGCTGAAACACAGTGGGGAAGAAATGTCTGTCAACTTTATGTGAACATTTACAGTGTCAGAGAAACATCTGTAGTTTTCTAGTCAACTGTGAAAAGATGTCTTATTTGTGTTTTAAGGAGTTTCGTGTTTATTTGAGACCAAGAAAGTGTTGTCATTGCACTGTAATATATATACAGCTTTTAAAAAGTTTTTATTTTTTATTTCATCATGAACAAGAAAAGAAAGGCACCAGCTTTGTTCATATGTTCTGGTTTTATTGCTGCAGTGAGAAACACAGTAAGATGAGTGACTCAGTCATTACTTAAAACTGTTTTTTTTTTAAAAAACAACGTGAAACTACTTGCAAACTCTTGGCAAAGCACTGAATGTTTTGATGAAAGCTTGAGCTATAATTTCAATTTTGGTTTCGAACCATTTTTCTCAAGAATAGAAGCCTTTCTCAAACCTGATTGTCTGGTAATCTTTACCTTTTTGGACTTTTTAGAAAATTGCAACATCCCTCAGGCATTCAGCAATCAACCTACCTGCTGCTGTCAGACGAAGTCTGCCTTTAATCCACCACACTAACTAAATCACTTCTAGCTTGAACAACAAGCAGTGAGAAGAGGAAAAATAAGTGCTCACAAGTGGCCATTGCAGGATAATGGGATAATAGTAAGAGCTTAAACATCGGTCTGACAGCAGAACAAGTACTGGAACATCGAGTCTACATTTGACTCATTAATGTTCATGATACTAAATAAAATATTTATGCAAAATTTGACAATTAGCCACCAAAGCCCAAATGATATGTCAGACTAAGCTAAGACTAAACAGTGAATGTCTGAAAATGTTAGAGGATAAGTTTTGTGTAATTACTTCCCTTTCTAAATCTAACAGTGTAATAGTTATCAGCAATACCAATGGATAACAAAAACAAAATAAAAGAAACACATTATTAGGATGTTTTTAAAACCATAAACCATGATTTTATGCATTTAAAAAGAGGTAACAGACTTTAACAATGCTTAAAATGTAACCCAAATCACAAGCTTTTCTAAATGTAATGATGTCACAGTTGTATCTAAGACAGATTTTTGTTTTTATAAAAAAGTATAACACATTAACTTCCGTACAGATAATGGAGAAATGACATGTTTTGTTTAATGTGAGTGTTTTAATTATCTTAAAAAAACACTAGAAATATGATTAATTTCCACAACAATGCATTTTAGCTTAAAGTACAATACCTGTTATCCACCAACAAAAATGATGAGCAAATTAAAACAATCAATCAGAAAGGGAGTGGGTTACATCCAGCCTCCACATCGATTTATATTTCAGGTTATGTCTGATAAATAAAAGCTTAATTAACAGTTGACTTTACCATTCAGCAGAAGTTTTGGAATTTCATATTTTAATCAATTGTAGATGAAATAAAAACGATGAAGAATAGATTTGAAATTAACTTCCATCTGTAAATCAGCTCAGTGAGAATCTTGAGTTTGTATCAGTGAGGTCTGAAGCCAAATGAGCTCAACAGCTACAGCTCATATTCAGGTTAATTATGTCTGCGCCTGTAAATAAATGCAGGTAGTCGCCTCTGTGACCTGCAGCTGCTCCTCCTATACTCATCGTGATTGACTTTCTCTGTAGGTTTTGGGGATTAGTTTGACCTCGTAGATGAGAAGATCAGCTCTTCCTGTGTGCTTCAGTGGTGTAATTATGGAGGAACATCACAGCTCAATTTATTGAATACCTCAGTGTTGCCATAATTTTAAGCAGAGATTAACTGTTGTGACTTCTTTTCTCTCCAGAAGCGTAACAATAAAGTGTTATGTTGGACTTCCACATGATGGTGGCATTTTCCAGCCAACAACCGCGTGCGTTAGCTCATAATTCACACATTACAAAGGATGTGTCAACACACCAAACACATAATTATAGAGACAATGTTTGTGTGACCTTGTTAAATAATGGCACTCAAAATGGTCTATCTGAGTTAACAAGTTCTTTTAACGAGCTCTTACATGATCCTCCAGGCTAGAACACAACGTTGTGTAGTGTAGTTTTTCAGCCCAGATTTGGTGTTATGTTGCAGATGCTGTATAGCATAATTTTCCCAAAATAACAGACTAACTAAAAAACAAAATAAAACAAAAAAAAAACAACATAAATTGGGTAATATATTGCCTCAAAACCTGCATTTCTCTGTAACTGTACATTTTGCATTACATTGCATTGCTGGCCTTTTGCCAATCATTTTTATTAGTGATAAAATCTGATTTAGATTTTTTTTTCACATATTACACACCTTTCACATAGTTGTTAAACCTGAATAAACATATTTATTGTTTTTAGTTTAAAATGAGATGATGTTTTATTTATGTACATATTCTAGGGATAAAATGCCTCAGGTTAAACCTCACTATTTTCAACTACAATAAAAAGTTACAATCATATTCAAGCTATTACAAGCTCTTTTCCTTTCTCACCCAGTCTCTGAACTTCTTTGGAAAAGGGTCACTCGTTGTTTCTTTCAGTGAAAACAGTGAAGGTGAACTTGCACGTAAATGTATGAAAAAGCAAAAATAATTTTGTTCTGTCCTTAGATTAATTACATATAGGCTAGTAGATCTTTCTGATAGTTTTCTCCTTGACTCTTTGGTAATTATGTATGAGTAATGGATATGCTTGTCATCCCATTAGGATGCTAGATAAGGCACTTAAAGGCCTCTAAGTGTAGACCACTATCATATTATAATCCTCATCTATATTTATTGTAAGGCAGCAGGCTTTCTAACATAAAAGAGAAGATTAAAAGAGTCAATGCAGACAGTAAGTCCTTTGAATATACAGGACTGTCTCAGAAAATTAGAATATTGTGATAAAGTTCTTTATTTCCTGTAATGCAATTAAAAAACA
>JBAMHW010000023.1:19017084-19029193 GCA_037177495.1 Rhadinocentrus ornatus
CCCCTCCATGTTTCTAAGTGGGAGAACTTGCAAAATAGCAGGGTGTTCAAATACTTATTTTCCTCACTGTATGTGGATTACAAGAGTTTGGTTATTTGTTTGTGGAGATTATATTACAATTGTAATGACAAAGCAATAGTGTCACAATCCCAAGTTTTCTTGACATTAAAAAAATAGATGAAAAAAATAGGAAAAAAGAGAAAAATAATTAAATAACGATAATGACTGGCTCCCTAAGTGTATAGTCTTGATTGTAGGAAAATGTGCTCAGATAATTTAAGTCTTAACCCCTGTAGTTTAATTGATATGTTGACTAAATAGTGTCATTCAACTTTCTGTAATTTAAGCAGTCATCACTTTCCGGAGAAAGTGTTCTTCAAACAGATTTGAGAAAAATAACTATTTATTTGCTCGAGGGAGAAATCTGCTTCTGCACTGGGTTACAAATATTACAATGTCAAAAGAGATGATTAGTAAACACATAAAAATATTTGACTTCCATCTCTCTCTTTTACTTGGCTTAGAATGGGAAATGAATGGGACTGGATGCAGAGGAGTAGAAGGTCAGTGGTACTGAGTGTGCAGGTGTGCATGTGTCAAAAGTTAATAGAGGCAACGGTGGCTGTGTAACAGATTACAGCAGCTCTGTCAAAGGAGGAAGGAAGGCAAGACCTGCAGCCCATTCATCACCAGCCCTGTCTTCTACTCAGCCTCAGTCTCCTTAAGCCAAGTGATAAAGGTGTGTGTCAGCTCCTCTCTGCTGCTCAACTGCATCCACTCCCTGCTGAATCCATACACAGAGCATCCAGTACTTTCACAGCTGGACACTGTAGCCACAGCAAAACCAACTCCACTATAATGGGATGTATATGCAGAATGCAACGGCCTCACATGTCGTATTTTACCTTTTTCAAAACACTAACTTACTGAAATATTTTACAGCTTAAAGCAGATCTGTGTGGAGTTTTTGACATAACGCCTCCTGTATAACTCATCAATCTTTATTTTCACCATTAGAGATTAGATATGGCTAAGCTTAAATTTGAGAAAATCCTCCATCGGCTAGACCACTCAGGGGACTTTGGTGTTAATCTTTATTGAAATAGACACATACTGTCCTAATGTATGCATTTCTCATAGTAGTAAAATCAGAATCATAACTTTATTCAGCTTATAAACCACTCGAAAGGCATTTCTTTTTGACCTAGATTACAACATCAGGGGATATTTTCCCCCATTAGCGACACAGGCTTATTTTTGCTCTCAACTGCCTGTGTAGGTGGCAGTTGGCTGAGTCATTTTATGAGGGATAAGCCATTAAAATCACACCATGTTCTGGTGTAAGAGTTGCATGTTTACATATTAAAGAAAATGGCTGCTATTTTTTTCTGTGATATTTTAAGAAACACCCTTTTAAAGACGTTAAATATAATCATGTATGTCGTAGTATTACATTTCACTCAATCTTTATTAAACAAAAACAATAATAATAATGATAATAACAATGGTTTAGATTTATATAACTGATATATATATACATTGTATCCATTTATTCAGTATTATTTTGTTATTTAAAAAAGCCCCCCCCCCCAAAAAAAAAAAAAATCTGCTTGTTGTCTTTAATAGTAATTAAGATATTAGATAAGAGAGTAAATTAATTATTATATTTTTTAAATTTTACTCTACATGAAGTTCATGATAGGCTGGTGTTTACATATTATTATTTTACATGTTATTAGTTACTGAACAGACATTAGATCTTGTAGAGTTTGAAGACGGTCCTCCTTTCCAAAATGTGGCCATCTGGTATGTGTGCATGGAAGCTGAAAGTAACAGCACATAAAGAGTAACAATAAATAAATATATGAGCAATTCTAACTGATTCATTAGGAGAACTTGTTCAGGAAATTCACTAAGACCTGTTTCTAAATCCTCATACGTTGAAAATATAATGCAAACGGTTTTCCTTTTCGTCACCTTCTTATTTGTTAACATTGCGATTGGAATAAATGAGTTTAAAGGGTTGAGTTTAGAGGGTTTCTAATGATAGAACACTGAGTGATCACACAGTCCTAACTACTAAAATAAAATTGATAGTACTGTTATTGATCACAGTTTTTTGTTTCTTCTTTTTGTTAAAGTGAAAAAAGTCCACATATTGTGCTTAGGTATTTTAGATTTTTTAACACACGTGCATAGTGTTTGCATGCCGTGTTTCCTGTGAATGGGGCAGAAGAAATATGACTTGGTTAATTATCAAATCAAACTCACTCTCATAATGTCTCATTTTCATAAACATTATCGAAGACTACACACTGTACAAACCCCTAGTTATTCATTTTACATACAGGATGTTCGAGTCCTTTTGACCCAGGGCTAATAAAGTATTGAAAATGTGCCCTTCCCACACATGGTTGCAATATTCTTGCAGAATTCAAGCCCAGACACCTTCTGGAGTTTGTGACAGGAGTGGCCCTCCAGTCATTCTTCTCTGAGTGGCTGCTGACAGTCCAGTCTCTTACGTATTGCTTTTATGATCTAAGATGATCTTGTGGTGTAACATCCCCAGGTTGGCGGATGTGTTTGTGTTGTAGTTTTGCTTGATCTTTGGTCTGCATTTGGACTAACCCAGGAATCTGGTTCACATGTTTACCTTTAACCAGAAACTGGTAATGTTTGCAAACCTCTGCAACTCTCCCAACATGGCCAAAGAAATTAATTGTTACACAATAAGTTATCCAACTTGTGTACTGCAAATATCTAGGCAAATGCATTTGTTTGTTATTCTCGTGTCATGTGCTTTTTAAGAAATAATTTATTTTAACTTGTTTTTATTTGAAAATATTGAATAAAAGAAAAATAACAGGAACAGAAGTTGTCTAGCCTAAACTTAAATAACTACCAAAAGAAGTTTTTAATCTATCAGTAACTGCTTTTTTGCTGGTAAAATAATAAAACTATGAACATCACACAAGGGTCAATGCCAAATTGTACATCTGTTCTTACCCTAAAAAGTTGTCACCCTGGTATTTTTGGTTTCTAAACTAAACCACGTGGCTTTGGTTTATATGTTGTATTAAAATATTATATATGTATTAAAAAAAAGCCAAAAACAAAAGCCACAGGACTTACCACAGGTTGAGTCATTGACATTAAAGGTTAAACAAGAGGAGACAAATTTCCTGCAGGGGTCAAACAGCAGTTTATATTGCTTTTACAATCATAAGCAACTTATCACTAGTAACCAATTGGTTAAGGAGTTTTAACCTAACCCTAGCCATAGAAGGAGGGAAGTGAAATTAAAGTATTAAAGTAATGAATTTTGTGGTTCAAACAAGCTCTGGTCTGGCTGAAGTTAAGTCTGGCTGACATTTGTTTAATGCCATCAAAACCCTAGAGTCTTTCTAATTGTCACCTTTTAATATTGAAAGCTTTAAGAAAAGCCTTGAGATTGTGGTTATTTTAGGAACATATAGGCAGAAAAAAGAAGAAAGAAATTAGAAATGGTCATATGTATCAAAAGATTATATTTTGCAACATTTTCAGGAACTTAAATGAGACTGTGTTTAGTAACACTGTTTGGTGTCTGTCCCTTTACACAGTTTCTTTTCCAAAACTCATTATGTTATTCTTTACATTAAAATAAAATTGAATTCTAATATTAATGTGCAACATTAACATTAGATGCCAGACATTTTTTTAGCTCATCAGGTGTTTGAATGGTGGATTCCTGTCAGTTTTTACCTTCTAGTTTTTGCAGCCATGTAAGAGCTGTAGAAGTGAGAGGGACCTTTGTGGATTATTATAAATAAGCTGACCACATTTTTAAACTGCCCTGAATCCATACAAGCAAAGATATATTGGAACATTAAACTGGAAACTATATAGTCAGAAGAATATTGACAGCTATTGATTAGCACATACAGTTGCTGGTTCTTCTTAAACACTCACACACTAGGCCTCAATTACACACACTGCCAGACAATTTAAATTTCTCAGTACTTTGATTAAGTGCATGCAACAGCAATCAATGGTGTCACGCTTTACTGTTTAAAAATTGAGATCACCCAATCTGACACATAATTTCCTCTGTTGTTTATAGACCTGGGCTTAAAATTATTGCTAGATGACCAATATACTGCAGACTGCATTTGGGCTGCGGTACAAATGCATCTATTTATTTTAATCTTCCACCGCTGCCTTTGCGTTATGTTTCCATTAAGCCTTAGAAACACAGACATTAAACTTGGTGCATTTCAGTAACAAGAGCCGACATGTGTCATAACTTCAGTGCATAGGGGTCATAGATAAAAGGCTCTGGATTCATTTACATATAATAATAAAGCTGTCTTTTTACGGGGATGAAGACTGAATCTCTCCCAGTGGTACTGAGACAGGAATAGAACTACAGTCTAACATTCCAAAGGAATTAGTGTGTCTGACATAAAGGCAGGCAGCAATATGATGCTCAACTCATAATGAAACTGTTTTTTTTTTCATTCTATAGTCCATTTAATTTATACCGCTCTACTGTGTCAGGGGTCCTTGAAGTACACAAGATGAAATCTTGCCCCAAAGTGAATAAATGTTTTGCAGAAACCTGGTTAGGCTTGCGTTCATTTTGCAGTCAGTCCTCCTCTCTGCTTCCAACACAAGAAGGGTACTTCTGTTAACAACTCCACCTGCTGAAATCTAATCCAGCTACTTGAAGTCTGCTCTGAAATGATATGCCCTCCTCCAACTAACAACACATGGTCATAAAGATGCACTGCATATCAAAGTATTGAGAAAAATCGAGACATTAGAGGAGAAGTGAGGTGTACTGTCCTCCAGAGACAGCAGTGTTTGGACTGATGAGTTTTAAGCTGAAGGAAACTATTTCTGTGATGATGAGGATCAAACAGATGACATGAATTATTAATCATGAGCATTTTGTCCCGGATACCCTGAGGAAAACAGAGCTACTTCTAACACAATCAACATCTCATGTACTTTACGGAAAGTTATTAAAGTATATACTTGAAATCAAACTGTGGTAAAAGGTGGAAAATTTGAAAAAAAAAAAGAATGTTGGAGAAAGAGTTTTAGAGAGCACAGCTTGAAATGAGAAAACAGATAAACTGGCTACAGCAGCTTCCTTTAATGTAGATGTCAAAACAGAAAACAATCTTATCCAAATGTTGCTTTAATAACCTCTTGCTTCATTCTTAAAATGTAAAAAAATAAATAAATAAATACTAAAATCTCCATAAAAAAAACCAAATAAATAAATAAATAGCTCATCTTCGGTCATGGATGCCTCCATCAGAGTTGACAGTCACAACAGAGTTTTCAGCTAACAAATTTACAATATGGGTGATGTAATGTTTACCTACTTAGCACAGTGTCAACCATTATATTTACTATGTTTTTGACTATTAACCATGCTTTGCTTACTTCAAATTTATGACCTATCACACAAGCTCTGCTGAGATGATATGTCAAAAACAAGCCTGCAAGAACTTCCAAACTAGGGCTTCAAAAACTCTTGCCACCTTGAGAACAAGAAGAAAGTTTTCTTGTGTACTATGTAATGGCCTTGAGATATGAATCAGGAACTTAAACAACAGGTGACTCAGGTGTTTGATAACAATGCAATTGTATAATAAAGTAACAATCTAAATGAAACAATAATAAATAAAATAAACATGTAATTATATAAATTAAATTAATAAAACGGCTTAAAGATGCTATATTGGGTGACATATCGTCAGTGCTTAATTTGTAAAGCGTGCGGTCCTGAAACGCAGAGGGGGGGGTGGTTCCCGCGATTCAAAAGGGGGGCTAAAAGTAACAAAACACACACACACAGACACACGCACATAAACACGGCCAAGGTACTAACCCCTTTAAGTAAATCCAAACATCACTGTGTGCATAACAGGGCAATATTTATTTAAATTTTCCGAACGCCGGCCTGACAAAAAAACAAACAAAAACATGACCACCACATCATCGTTTACTGAGTGCAAAATGTAAAAAGATAAAACAAAATTTGAAACTAGGCCGAAAGCGTAACATTTCTTTTATAAACAGCAGTTGCAATAGTATTCTTTGGACTATAAGTTTTTTTCCATCTGAGTGAAAGCTAACTGCAATCTCATAATCACTGGTGGCAGTGTAACCTGATCCTCTCCCTCCCTCCGTTTCTGTAGCCTAAAATTCACATTTAGAATACCTCTAAATTATGCAAACACAAGATTTTTTTGTGAAACTTCTAACACGTTTCATGTAACTAACGAAACAAACATTTATTTTTATAGTGACACAGCAGGTGGCGGATCCAATAAAATAGATTCCGGATCCAACGGAATCTATCGGAGGTGCCGGATCGCGTTCCGGCTAGATTAGGCTCAAATTAAGTCCTGCATATTGTGCAACAGTGATGTCATCCGCAGAGAGAATTTGACTCCATCTCATGGCACCAGTTTTTAAATAAGGAGGCCCTGAGATCTTATAAACATATTTGTAAGGTGAAAAATAATGCAAAGTATTTGTGCAATGTGCTCATGTAGTAATGAGTTGGGAAGTATTAATGGATCAGTAAGAAGATCAAATCATGAGGATTCATTAAGATTCATAACATACTTTAGGGAGTAACTGTAATACTTCTGGCTATAATGGGACATGGCATCTTTTATATGATCTTACTACTTTCTAAATTAAACACATTTTGTGAGAATAGTGCACCTGAAAATGATTTCTACCAACATAATCTGCAAATGTTGTCTAATATATTCTTCAAATTGTAAACTGCTTATGCTAAATGCATCAGTACATTGTTGGCTCTGAAACAGAATATTGAGCAACACTAGTTTGCAACTAAAAAAAGCACAGGGTGACACGGTACAATTTGTATTTGTTGACATTTTCCCTTCTAATCAAAAATGCAGGCAATCAAGGAAGTGCAGGGAACAGCATTTTCTCTGAGGAGCACGAATGTCTCTGTAGAGGCCACAGTGGAGGACAGAATGAGCAAATGAAATGAAGCTGGAGAAATATTTTCCAATCCATTGACCATCAGATAGTCTCAGTCTTCCACCAAAAACAGCATTCTGATGGTGCAGCTACTCAGAAAATCCTTCCCAAAGCCCCATGCTATTTTCAGTATTTTCCCTGTTTTTGCTCCAACTTTAGTTTATCTAGACACGACCACACACGCACCAATATTTTGCTTGTTAAAGAAATAACCCAAAGCACATGTGGTATCTTCTCTACGTCTCTGAAAACCATTAAATCAAATAGCAGCCATCATGCTGAATTATCTTCACCCCACATTGTGTGTGTACAACTACATTTAGTCTATGTTTCGCCTCCATGTTCATTAATATAACAGCCATGAAGGCAATATTAATGTGAAGCAAACATCCAATCATAGTGGGCCAGCTCGCTTCTGTTGATAAAAGCCTGTGCTACATTACAGTGTGATGTAAACTTGCTGCAATCAAATTTTGTTTTTCTACCTCAGTGCTGTTGGCACTTACACCTTAATTTTGTCAAGGAATCATTATTGCAATTCGAAGCTTTCCACTCTAGAGTATATAGCTGTTTTCAAACAGCCAGAGAGTTTAATGTTGCCTACCAGTGAGGATGTGCCCTCAGCACTTGTCTGTGATGAGGAGAGCTGATGAAGAAATGCGATGCCATGGCCAGCGGTCAGCTGTGTTTATGAGGAGTGTCATCATGGCTGACAGCTTTCTTGCTCAATGATTTATGCACTTCCAAACACAACAGCTACCTGAAAAAAAGTAACAACTCCCCTGCAGACAAACCTAGAGTTGTTTCAAGTTAGTGGTGCCCTTGGTGCCTGTACATAAAGTGACACTGTTTGATATTCAACAGCTGGAATATAGTCTAAACATTTGCAGACACATGTGTGGGACAGGAGACCGTCTCACTGCAGGCAGGCATGAACTGAGATGGAGTCTTATGTTTCAAACAAATGCAAAGGAAAAATATTTGCACTTCTCAGGTTAAATATCACTTATCAATATTCTAGTTAAACCAAAGAAGCATTTATTTTTCCTTACTTGAATGTAAACTAAACATAAAAAATAAAATGATAAAAGATAGGTAAATTAACAACAGACTCTAACTGTGTTTCCATTACAATTTTTTTGCAAAATAAAAGCAACATTTCTAACGTTTTGACAAAATACAATTGCGTTTTCCAGGTGTTTCCATTTAATGGTGTTTAGCGCATTAGCCGTTACTCTCGTAAAATTTTGTCCTGCAAAACTCCACTTTGGAGGAGAATAGAGATTTCAAAATCTTTGTAAAACTCTGCATTTTGCTGTTGTTTGCATCAAGGATGATAAATTATATATATTTTAAAAATTATTTGTGAAGCGATTTCTGTCTTCTCCTGCGTTGCGCAATCTTTGTTTGAAATGAACTGGTCACGCGAACCGCTGCGTCGCATCCGGTCAAGCGTAAATGCGAGAAAAGTACTTCCAATGCACTTTTGCAATATACTTCTATATCGACACGCCTGAAAAACCACCTCACGAGAGCGTAAAAACTTCTTAGCGATATCGGAGAGTTTTGTTGATATGTTGGTGTTTCCATTACCGGTATTTTATTGCGATATTTAGCTTTTGCACAATTCTAGGGGTAATGAAAACACACCTTGTAATACTTCTTAGAGTTTTATAGACGAAGTCAGTGAACTGGCTTGTTTACAACTCTGCCACAGACCTGTAGCAGACTATTTTGTTTGACGTTGTCCCTGTTTGCTTCACATGGGGGTTTCAGTGTCTTTCTCTGTGTGGTCATCTTGACCTATTTGTGCCTCAGTTTGCTGTTGTGGCTCTGCAAAGTGGACCCCCTTGTGTTGACCTGCATGTTTGGTTAAAACAGTTTGCACAGAAGGCTCCTGCAGCTTCTGATTTGGTTTCCATTCCGTTTCCTTGGTCCATTGCTCTTTTCCACTGCGGTCGCTAGGTGCTTTGTTCCCCTTGTTTAATACAGTCACATGTTGTCCAGGATGAGGTGGTGGTAATTCTCTGCAGCTGTTTCTGTTATGATGAAGCTTCATTTTTGTTGTTCCAGGCGTAGTCTATCCTCCTCTTTGCCAGGGTCTGTTTGACTTGGCAGCAAGGTGGTGACAGGTCTGCCAAAGATGTGTTCTGCAGGTGATGGCAGATTACTGATTACCTGTAGATTCCCATCATGTTTTAGGGTTTTCTTACCAAACATGTGTCAAACATTTCTTTCAACAGATCCATTCCTTTTGGGGAAATGAGGTGGGCTTGTGATGTGTCTGATTCCCCAGTCAATCATAAATGTTTTAAAAGCTTCTCCTGGATACTGTGGACCACGGTCTGTCAAGATTTTACCAGGACATCCAAATAGTGACATGTACATTTTTTGTGCTATGACAACATGCCTTGTGTACTTCATCCTCCACAGGATGGAACCATCTACTTCTAACAGATCTGAAGCTTGTGAACGCCACACTTTGCTGGTACCTTGTGTGGATTGAGAGGTTATTTTGGGTTTGCATTCTGGTATTTTAAACATGCACTGCAGAATTTGCACATCCTCTCACGAGACACAAATGCTACAAGACCTTTAAAAAGACAACTTATAATTTTTGATGAATATCTACCATAGGAGATTTGTTGTCATTTTTGAAGAACAACATTTTTATGACTATTTTTGGGTTTTAAGATAAAGAAAAGCATACATTTTTTTTTCAAAAAGAGGATAGACAGACTTTCCTCTACAGGAAGTAGATATTTGTGGATATGAAAACTTTATTCTACTTTTGAAAAGACATTCAAGGTCCATCTACGTATTGTCTTTGTCTAGGCCACAAAAGCACCAGACCTGTACTTGACTTCAGTTATACCCATGTAACTATACTGGCACACGCCGTAACCTAGGTGGAGCAGCATGCTGTGGTTTTCCACATATAATGACTACTGGCTTGTGATTTGTGATCATTATGAATGATTTCCCATAGAGATATGTGTGATAGCACTGTATGCGTGAGAAAAGCACGCATATCTCGCTCTATGTTGCTCTATCAAGACTGAGTGTCTTTAAGTGTTTTTGAGTCAAAAGCTATGGGCTGGTTGTTTGCACAAAAACTATGCCTAAGGCTTATGTAATGCGTCTTCTTCAAGAGTTAGTCCTTCTAGGATCATAATATTTCATGCATGCATCTTCAGTGACTATTGCTTTTAAGTCATTGCAACATTTTTGTTGTGATGACAGCTACTTTGTTCCAAAACTTTGGTATGTAGGGAACAGGGGAATAGCATCCCAGTAAATCTGAGTAGCTCATCTTTAGTTTGGGGAGCTGGCATTTTCTGAATGTCCCGGATTTCAACATGCTCTGGTCACAAACGCTCTTTCACCGCTGCCACCAGGAAGTGTTATTGTTTGAGGAAAGAATGACACCGAGGAGTAGAGGGAACCGTAGTAACAGGCTCCTCTCGCTGCGCTGCAGAACAGAACGGAGTCGTTCTTCCCTCCAGCTATTAGGCTGTTTAACAGATGTGTTTGAAATGAGCTACATTTTATCTGTGTATTTTACTTTCCTATTCTTATTTATGTGTGTGCTTGGTTTTGTGACTGTGTTTGCTACCGGGCACCGGAATTTCTCCTTTGGGGGATTAATGAAGTTTTTAATTTTTTTTTTTTTTTTATCTATTTCATTTTATTTATTTGATTAATTTAATTTTCCTGCCCTTTTTGAGGTTGATTCACACTTGCTCCTGCAGTTTGATGTACCATTAAGGATTAAATAACACACCCACTGACTGTGTAGCACCGTGTCAATGAGACAGACTAGCATCATTTTCATCCTTAAAAAGCCATCTTTAATTGAAATCTCGTTGTCATTTTGGACCACAATCATTCAAGGCAGACCATAAAATAGGCAGTGACAGAGCTTAGCAATTTTTATTTAATTAGTTATTAAAAATGTGATATATTCAGTTCTTGAGTCTTGGGACAGTTACTGTCACATTTTTTATCACATTTTTCTATTAAGTGACACACTTTTGTTCTTGCCAAACACAGATAAGACTAATTGGACAATTGAGTCTCATGAATTGATGATGTGACTTGAGTTTTTATTAATTTATTTATTTATTTTAATGTGGCATTAATTTATAAAATTCCCTCTGCAACTTTTATATTACTTGTGACCTTCATCAGGATTCAGAATTCAGAAGAATATTTTTATTTCACTTCTTGTAGCTTCTTTTTCTTTGAGTTTTAAATTTATGAAAGATTCACAAATTGACATTACAGTTTCTTCACAAATGGAGTGAAAATATTACACTTTACATAATTATTTATCTATTTATTTTTTTTATTTCCCGGTCCAGTGCATGATTGCTTTTGAACTTCAAAATAGCAGCAAATTATTTTAAAATATATTTTTTTAACTAATCTATCAAAATATTTATAAAATAATATTCTGTCACATTATGGCATATATTTATACATCTAGCAGATTAAAACACAGTTTTTTTTCCTGTTTATCACTGGGTCAAACTTGCTTATTAGAATATATGAATACTCTATGAGTCAAACATATGGGATCACTTTCCCATTATTTCCAATGTGAACGTGATCCCTAACTTTTGAGGGGTAGTATCTACATGAAATTCTAAAATATGTTTAATTTTTATTTATTTTTTTATTTATTTATTTTTTTTTACCCTGTCCTGTCCAGCGTCTTAACATACAGAACGATGGCTTATTTATTTTTTAGTAAGTGGCAGTGTATTGGACAACTCAATAATGCCAACAATAGTGGTTTATTTGCAAATATTGTGACAAATGGTGGAGGTCGTGAGGACCCAATCACAGACAGTCAAGGCAGGAGGCAGAACTTGAGAGAGCATCCTAACCAACTGTATTACAGTTTGATATGGGAATTGCTCTGTCGCGGACCAGAAGGCCTTGCAGAGGGTGGTAAAAACGGCCCAGCGCATCGCCGGAGCCCCACTTCCTGCTATTAAAGACATCTACAAGAAGCGTTGTCTTAGGAGAGCCATAAACATTAGAAAGGACTCCTGCCACCCAGCACATGGACTGTTTGCCCCCCTGC
>JBAMHW010000023.1:19029293-19039454 GCA_037177495.1 Rhadinocentrus ornatus
GTGTTTCTGTGGGACTACAAGTCAGTTTTCACTTATTGTTTAAGTCCTGTTTAGTGAAACTGACATATAGTTAAATAGTTCACCAGGTCAGCTGTTAAATTGATGAATTATGTTTTCTTTTTCGGGGTTGTTTGCTCACACAAATGCAGTGTTATTAAAGCACCACTATAGCGCTGGCATCATACTGGAAATCTCTAAATACTTGACCTGCAGAAGAAAGGTTGCCTGAAGAAATGTATTTTAGCTATTTAAAAAAAAAAATCACTTCATCTGTCCCTTGTAGACACATCAACGAAGTTATAGTTAGTATAACTATAGAGACATTTCCCCTAACCTCACCTAAACAAGGAAACCTCTGTAAGTTGAGAAATGGATACTTAAATCATAATTTCCTTTCTCATTTGGTTGTTTTGAGTTGCAAATCTAGACTTTTTTTTACACGTTTCCCTGGAAGAAAATGTTAAAGCCAGAGCAGCGGATGCATTAACGATATAAGTTGTCACCTGTATTCTTTTCATTTTACCTTGTTAATACTGACATCAAATTTTTTCTGTTATTTTCTATGAATCAGCCCTAACCAAAGACGTTTTTGTCCATTAAATAAATGCATGTATTATACTGTAAATATTTTATTTTGTCACATCTAAAGTAAATAAACGTGTTTTTAACCCATTTAATAAAGCAAAAATTATTTTTTTTTCCTTTTAGAAAAGTTACGTTTTTAATAGGGCAGCAAAAAGTAATAAAACAATCATGATAATAAATTCATATTCCCTACTTGTATCCAATATAGAGGCTTTTCAATAATAATATAAATAAATGAATAAATAAACAATTTCTTAATAATAAGTAAATATGAAAGTATTATAGTAGAAAATAAAATATAATCAGCCTTCAGAGCCTAATATAACCTTAGCCTCTATGATCACTACAGTGTTGCACTTACCAAACTGTTCCACCAAGTTTAGCTTCTGTTTTTCCACTGTAGCACTCTTTAGTGATAAGGACTCAATACGTCCTTGGAAATGGGAAAACCAAACCAGAATCTTTATCTCTTGACATAGTGGATAAACATAACCTCTGCCTGGGTGTTATCAAACACCAGTGAGCAGCACAATAATTCTTGTCCATGTGAACATTTACCCTCTGGTCTTCCCTGAATGGAAAGGTACTGTGTACGTTGAATCAGCTGGACAAATGTTCCCTTACACTCAGAATGTCCTACCTATGATAAATCCTTTAAATTACTGCATGCATGCTCCAAGGAAGAAACATGACATTATTTTCCCTGCTTCTTCCAGCATGGAGTACAGAAAAATAATTTAAGTGGAATGAACTACAGAGCAAGCATACATCCAAAGAGTCTCTCAGAATGCAAGACACAGTCAGTTATATATAATGATGATCTTCTAACGAGGCATCAATTTCTAAAAAAATGCCTAAAATCACCATACTGAAGAAAGGACACATGATTTCAAATGCTAACAGTGCAATTAAAACATTAGAGTTCAAGCGTGTGCTTGTAGAAGCTTAAAAATGAGAAAAAATCAAACAAACAAAAAATAAAACTATGAATAAAAGCTTTGTGTCTAACACAGTGTGAACAAATGAATTAGAAAAGGCAATTCGACTGCAGGCTGATCTGATTCTTCTGGAATTGCTCTTCATTTAAACAGCCTTATGTGTGCCACAGTTAAAGGTTCATCACTCATCAGTCTTAATTCCTATGTTTAAAAAAAACCTGAGCACATTGGTTAGAAAAATTAGCCCTAATTACAGAATAATTTAAGGCTCCAGACATGGATACAGAACGTATGTCTTTATGTGTGAATATTGTTGCTCTACAGCACTGGATTACATGGAATAATATGGCTGTGAAAAAGGGGGATGACGAGGAGGGAGTGTTGAGGAAGACAGCATTTGTATTTGAAATAAAGCCACCAAAAATGAAACCTGAATTGAACAGTTTCTTTTTTTTTTTTAGAGCCGGCAATAAACACAAACCCTGTAGTTTTTCTGACATCTGATGCAGTGTGTGAAACTAAATCCCAGGCCAGCAGAGCAGAGCAATTGTGAAAACCTGCTCTGCGTGTCAGTTATTGGTAAATCAGGTGGAGAATCAGAGACAGCTGCCTCTGCTGTTCTCTCCGTGTATGGAAATGTGCAACACTCTGCAGAGCTGATCAGAGTCGCTGTCTTTCAGGAAGCGCTGCCATCCTCATTTTTAACAGATAATGTGTGTTTTCTGTTTTGGTTGCATCCTAATTTTTCCACTGAATTGTAAAGATTAAACATTAAGCTTCATTAACATTTATTAACTATAGGCTTTCTAATACCTTTTCTGAGGAAATAAAGCCTTTGGTATGACAAGAGCTAGCAAGCCTCTGACTATATTTACTATCATAGATCATATTTTAGCAATTCAGAATTCACATATTCATAATAAATGCACAGGGTATTCCTGAAGCATCAGCTATGGATGAACTGTAAGGACATATTACCGTGGTGATGTGGAAAACATCAGTGATGGTTTCCGAAAATAAAATGTATTGTGTATTTTAATGCATAACCAAGGTGTTTATAGAATCTTAAATGCTGGGTGGAACACATTTTGAGATTATAAAAATATTAAAACTTGTTAAAAAGTCAAGGTATGTATTTAATTAGATGTGGAGTTGGGACTACTCAAGTGTTAAGAATTTAAGCACAAGTATGAAATCCGATTTTCATGATGCAGTGGAATTGAGTATGGATTTATCCTTGAATTGGAAAAATGTCTCTTTATCATAACTTCAGAATTTGCAGAGCTTGGCCTGTCTATTTAAATTGCAGAGGAATCATGAGATCAGAAAACAGAGATCAGCAGTTCAACTCAACTCAAGACCTTGAAAATCTCCAAATCTACATAGATAAGGTTTTAGGACCAAGTATGGTTATTGGATACTAGGTGGATTCATTTTAGGATTCACTGAGGATTACTAGCAACATCCACCTAATTTTTCCATTCAAAGTAAAAACTTAAACCATTGTACAAGTACTGCATGCATTGAGTTTTTTAAGCTTTAAACCTTAGAATGAAATGAAGCAGTAGGATTTTGGACTTTACACTTTTTAGAGTAATTTCATGAAATGAGGGCAGTAAGTCCGTAATTATGTTTTCAGTGAGCTCATGCTTTTTTTTTTTTTTTTTTTTTTTTCTCCTTTTGGACATAGTGGAGCTTTGGTGGAGAAACAGACCTCAACACAACACTAGTGATTGCAATCCTTGGTAAGCCTATTTTAAGCCAATACCATCTATCCTGTAAACCTGTACTATTTCTGAATTGGTAAAAACTTCGTTTTATCACACAATAAAACAATTAAGATGTTATATTTTGTTAACAAAAAATAACATGTTAACTTGCCCAGCCCTACTATTTTGTTATGAGAAACTCAGAATGTAAATTTTTGCTTTCCTCATACTTCAACCAAGTATTTTTGTTGCTTAAACATAACCAAGTTTTAATGCATAATGTAGCAGAACTGTAGCAAAAAAAAAGAAGAAAAAATGTCAACATTGAGTCCAGAAGTCAAATAAAAACAAAAAAATGCATGAAAATAGATGTCTTGTGGATGGTCTTTAAAGACTTATTACATACTGTATCTTTCCGACCTTAAAACTCTGCGTTCTGGGCTCTTTGATGACACAGTGACATCTCTTTTCATGTATTTCTCTAGCTGTCAGAGCCCAGTTGCATCTCAATGTCGAGAAACCGTACTTTACAATTATTTCTTCTGGGATACTGCAAAAGGATATAGTGGCTATGAACACACCTTTCTTTTTGAACGTACATCGCAAGTGATTCAGCAAAGAAACACTAGAGGACATTATCAGAGGAAAAGAAAGAGCGAAAGGGACACTGCAAGAGATAAGACAAGAGTCAAGATAAGACTTTTTCTGGTTGGACAGCTCACAGTACAGGTAGAATGCAAGATGGATCCTGAAGTAGCTGGTGATTGGGTCACTGAGAAAATCTGCTAAAATTCTGTAGTGCGTCTCTAAGACAATTACCATGCTTTGGAGTCAGGTGAATATTACCATAGATTTTGCTGCGGGAATAACTGTTTTCCCAACTGATAACAAATTCAAGAAATGTTTCACTAGCTGAAAAGAAGAGCTGCAGTTAATCCAATCATTTTTGGGGGTAGTTCAATGTGCCTATGGTCCAGTTTCACACTTTAACCACACAATAAAAAAAGAAGACCACCATTTTTAGTGATCCAGGTATTCCCGTATTCTTTACACGTTAGTCTTCTTAGTAAATGTTTCTTCAAAAAATTAAAAAATAAAAATCTTATTTGCACAATTAGCAATTGCAAGGGTTATTGACCAAGATGTCTGGTCCTTCCTAAAAGTCCTTACTATGTGGAGGGGGGAATAGTAGATTTACATATGCATGACCAGCAGAATGCAGATGTATTTCTCTGCCAGCACTATTAAGGGTCTTATCCATTCACTGCACATGGTTTATGAACAGTATAGCATTCTAATTTCTTTTTTTTTCTTTTTTTCATTTCAGAGCTATGCTACACACTCTGGACTCTCAAGCCCTGGAGCCAGAGTCTACATGTCTCATCTACTGCAGGAGTCAAGGCCATGAGAATAATTTGTTTTTGAAATCCATCATAAAATCAACTGGAAGTCTCATCTATCACTGACTCATGTCTCAGTGGCTCATTTTATCTCTAAACTATATACAGAAATGACAGAAACACACTGTCTTCCAAGATTTAAAATTGGGGTGAGTTTGCTGAGGATTCACATGCTTTTACTCTGCAGCCTGGATGAGTCAGTGGTCACAGTTTACAGATGGTACAACTTAACAAAGATTCAGCTAACAGGTGTATCAGTGGAACAGTCATGTTATTGAATGGTGTGAATGTCCACCTGTTCCACCGATTTCCATGTTTTTTTTTTTTTACGTTAGTCATATTCAGAAATTTAGTAGAATTCTGCTTAGTTTTAATGGCTTATTTAACCTGGTGTTACGTCCCCGTTAGGGGTAAAAAGGACTGTAACATAAAGTGAGACGGACAAAGGATACAGTACAATACAACAATTTATTTGAACTATACATAAAATGGGTTCCCAAAACAAAACTCGATTAAAATAACGAACAGAACTAACAGTGTCACTTTAAGGGTTAACAGTTAATCTTAACAATATACAAAACCAAAATAGAACAAAATGGAACAAAGCAAAAAAATGGGGGCTACACAGGCGGAATACAAACAAAACAAAACAAAAACTGTTACCAAAAACCAAAAGTCACCTCACTTCAAGCAGGGACGATAAGTCAAACTCAGTGCTCAATTAAATTACTCTTAACTCAATTTAGCAATCAATTCACACACAGGAAAAACTCTTTAACCACATAAGAATGACTCTCTCTCAGATTGGCGAGCTGTGTTCCACTGTCCACAGCTGCCTCTAATGGCGATGCTGATGCTGGTTTAAAGGAGCCCCCGCCCTCTGGTTGGATAGCCACTTTAGGAGCAAGGCGTGTCTTGACCAATCCGGATGGGGGAAGGCGAGTACCCTAGAGATCACGTGGAGTCCCGGCTTGCAGTCTTCCATCCACACAACCTCACCCAGGCTGTTAAGCCTGCAGCCGTAATTTGTTTTTGAAATCCATCATAAAATCAACTGGAAGTCTCATCTATCACTGACTCATGTCTCAGTGGCTCATTTTATCTCTTAACTCTAAAGAAATGACAGAAACACACTGTCTTCCAAGATTTTAAATTGGGGTTAGTTTGCTGAGGATTCACATGCTTTTACTCTGCAGCCTGGATGAGTCGGTGGTCACAGTTTACAGATGGTACACCTTAACAAAGATGCAGCTAACAGGTGTATCAGTGGAACAGTCATGTTGCATGGTGTGAATATCCACCTGTTCCACCGATTTCCATGCTTTTTCTTCCCCCGTTAGTCATATTCAGTAATTTAGTAGAATTATGCTTAGTTTTAATGGCTAATTTAACCTAGTTACACATGAGTTCAAAGTTTTGGTTTACTCAGCTTACAGGCCCAGTAATCTTTTATATCTGCCTACCTAATTATGTGGATAGATTACACATTACACTCACCCATGCACCCACACATGCACCCAAAAAAACACACAACAAACCCACATACATACATACAAAGTCAGCCTTCTCTTAACACTGCTGCCAAAGCTGATTCAAGGGCTTTGTGTCACATAGTGCACATCCTTGTAATTACATATATTTCCCTCACAAACTCTTCAAATGTTTCATTTTGGAAGAGTTCTTAATACTGGAGGAGGCAATTTTGACATAAAGCCAACTGCATAAAACTGCGGTCTCTTGTTGCTTTTTATAAAGTCTCTAGTCATTTTTACGGATCATTCAGATATTTTAGAAGTACAAGCTCCAAAATGCTACGTTTTGCAAGTATTCATGCTGTGCCAAGTCTTGATGTGCTCTGCTGTGTATTTGTTTATGTCTTGGAGACAGAATATGTGATTTATAGTTAGGCTGGTGGGGGTGGCGGCAAGGGAAGCTGTTATGTTCTTCCTTTGCTGTTTGTCGTGCGCCGCTGCTGTTCTTTCCAGCTTACTGTACGTTCACCCCGATATACACCCTCAGGCAGTTTGCCTTTCATTATTTCTTTTGAAACTTTCATCTGAAGTCTCTGAGGGATTAGCCCTCTTGATTCCTGACACAGTCAATGAAAAACAAGCCTCATATACTGGGAGGCTTACAGTCAGAGAAGCTGCACTCAGCCCTCCCCTTGTATCTCAACATGATGCTGTATAATGGTTTACAAAAGAAGAGGATTCTCCTCTTATTTTAGATGATTTTGGTACATTCAGATTTGCATTGATTGTTGTATTCAGGTTTCTGACAACAGAAATCCCATATTCTGCAGTTTATTCACATCTCATCATTGCTTGCGGAGATGTTGGGTCACAGAAGATGAGAAGTACAATTTCCTGCTACAAATTGTTTTGGGTTCCCTTGCTGCACATTAGCAGCAAGGTTGGGTTTTTCAGGCTGTCACAGATCTATTCCAATTACATACTTGTTCTGACCTTTGTCCTGGAACATGTTTTCACTAAAACAATTGTGTTTCAGTGTTTATCTGTTCATGGAGATAAACCAATCCTGACAAGATGTCTGACGCTGCTTTCTATATTATATGAAAAAGATTAATTTCATAATCCCATCATTTCTTACAATAATAAGCATGAAGATGCTTAAAGGTAGAGAATTTAACAGCTTTAAAATGTAACTTGGTGCAGCAATAGCAGAATAAAATTCTACAACTTAGAGTAAAACTTCCACTGCCTTCTGTTCAGCGTGTGCAGTTTTACAGTGAACTACCACCTGCATGCAAATGATCTATTTCTTGACCTGCTGCAAACACTGTTTCTAATTGTTATTTCTGTCCTATTTCTATCAGTCTGTGTGGACTCATTACTTATCTCTCTCTTTGTGGAAGGTGCTTTTTGATTCATTTATCTATTTTCCAAAAAATATAGTTCAGTGGTGAAATACCGAAGTTCATTTGTGAAATGCTCCACATCAGGACCTCAATGCAGTAACCCGGTTATCAGGACAGATTATCTAAAACCACAGACATGACCACGGAATATAATTTTTTGTTTGTTGGGGACACTAAGTGACCTACATACGTAAATCTATTTGCCAGGATCACAGTGAGATTCAGTGCTTTGTCTTTTTGTATGAACAAAAAATGTTCTGAACACCCAAAGTTCACAATGTGCTCCGCACCGATAGGGAGACAGACACAGTTAACAACTTCAAAAAGTTATTGTAGATTCTTATAGAGAAACATCAGTTTCTAAATAGAATTGTATATAAGTTTGATGTGCACCAGGACTTAAAATCAAAAATCTATTTATTGTTTAAACATAAAAAGAGGCTATATTATTGTTTACTTGGAGCAGTGACGTGCGATCAGGGGAGCCAGGTGAGGCTCATGCATAAAAAAATAAATAAATAATCACATAATCTAATTAAATTTTTTCCCCACTGATGGGTGTTATACATATTTTTTCTCTATAACTCCAATAATTTTTTAACATTTTTTTAGGAAAATTGTTGAATTCACACATTTCCAGATCAAATATAGGGCAGAACCTGAGATGAGGCAGCTGCGAGCCAAGCTAAGCTGAGCCGAGTCTCAGAATGCGTGGTCTCTCACGCACTGGGTTGTATGGCGCACATCCATTTCTGTTGCTCAGCATGTCGCCAAAATAAAGTTTACAGAAAGATTTATTATACACTATGACTTTTTACAGTCTGTGTAATGTCTTTAAAGGTACAGTGTGTAGTTTTTTTGGTATTTTTTCTTGTAAACAAGCTAAGAGACCGTGGATGATTCAGCTTGCCAGTATAGATGGAGGACCATCTATACTCTTTGCCCGCGAGACAGAGGAAAAAAATAGCCAAGAAAAAAAAAAGAAATAATAATCGGGAGAAAATAAGAGTGTACATCGGTGGAACATTTACCAGATGAAGGCAGCTGATGAGGAGAGGGACTTCAAAGCTAACGCGAGGTTGCAGCTTTCTGCTGGATATGTGAGTTAATGCAATCTAACAGTAAAGTTTATTTTGGCGTCATGTTAGAAACAGGGCAGGGTGGTCCAGCAGCTATTTTATCCTCCCATTTAAGTCGGATCATTCACTGTTACTTGCTATATAAAACGGCAGAAATGGCTAATTTGTTAGTTAGCTTACAGTATAAAAGCTGCGTTGCAACAGTTTTCAGCTGTTTCTGTTTCACAGAAGTCATACCAGCAGGCGACTGAGCATTTCTTACAGACTTATTTTCCAAGAGCTTTCCCTCCTGTTTCATATTTTATTTCAGCTGATTTGTCAACGGGATGGGGGTAGTTGTCCTCCTTCAATTCGGACAAAATAGACCAAAGTAAAACCAGTTTCTCTGCGTGATTTAATCACCAGAACCGCAGCATTCTAACGCATAAATATCTCTCAGATAATAATTATTTTCTATCAATACGTCGCCAACCTCCCTGGATAAATCAGCAGAAATAAATGTTATTAAACAGAGAGTAATGTTTCAGCAGCGCCAACAGTCCACTGCCCTGCTTTTACTCCCGCTTTCTCTCCCTTCATCAGATGATCTCTGAGTCTGCAAGTCACAAAAGGCGATTTCATATGATAACATTAGCTATTAGCAGTAGCTTGGTACTAAATACATGGAGGGCACGTTTGTAACTCATTGGCACAAAAAAATTATAATTATGTATTGTTCTGTTCCTCATCACCTGACGGGACACTTAAACTTCACATTTATGAATCTCCGCAGCTTCCATAGTCGTAATAACGTTCTTCAACGGTGAGGCTCCAGTAGAGCATTACTCGGTTGCTTGTAATATATTAGCGCACCACTAGATGGGAGTAATTCTTACACACTGCGGCTTTAATGTAAACGTGTGACATAATTTATCTTGCTGATTGGACAATAAACTGCAGAGAAAAGTCATATGGTGAGGCAGACAGAACATTGCCGCACCTTGAGGGGGTGAACGTGAGCTGGCAGGTGTTTGTTTGCTGCCATGCTTCTACAGAGACTCCTTGGTAAATGTGTTAGCTAAAGTCAGCACATCAGGTACCCTACAGCGGTATCTTTATTTTATGCTCTGCTTCGACTGACTGCCCAAATGGAGAATTATATAGCTATCTAAACTAAAATAAAACAAAACTGAGAAGATACATACAGGTGGAACGTCTTTAGCCATTTTTTCTTTAGAGTCTGAGAGGCTTTTAAAACTACAAAATAAAATAAGGACTTTTACAGTCAAGTAGCACATTATAAATAAATAATCAAGTATTTGAAATTAAGTGAATTACTCTACTTATACTTGCTATCTTCTTGATGAGCACCCTGTACAAAAAAATGCATTAGTGCAGCAGATTTCAAGTTTTAAAAAGTACTAAATCTTTAACTGAGGATCAAAACTGAATTCTGTTCACATCTCTAATTGGTTTAGAATAAATATAAACTGTTTAGAACACATGGAGGGAGCAAATTTGCTCTATTTATTGTCTCTTGCTGCTATGAAAGAAACATACTTTATAGACCAAATATACTTCGTGTGCGTGTTT
>JBAMHW010000023.1:19056816-19073521 GCA_037177495.1 Rhadinocentrus ornatus
ATAAATAAATAAATAAATAAATAAATAAATAAATAAATAAATAAATAAATAAATAAATAAATAAATAAATAAAACAGATATGCTATCTTCCCATGCTTCTGTACTGAGACACCAACAGTAATCCAGTTAAATGGCCTAGACGAGCTACAACCATGCATTTAATGGTTTCCCTCTTTCAGTTGAGGTAGACGAAGTTTAAATTCAAACCCTCATCTATAACCTATGCTATCAAGCAGTGATATCTGACTTCATAACACTGTTGAAGGGGAGTATTGTCACTTTCTGTGGTACAGACACATCATTTTAACGAATTCTGCATATGCATAAAATCAGCAAAACCTACTGAATTTGTTTTGTGTTTTGGAGGCATACATTTACACGATGCTGTGTCTAAAGTTTTTGCTGGTTTCATGTTTTCTAGCACAACGTAGGCTTAAATTGCAAGATGATGTCTGTATCATTACTAAAGATTTAGAAGGAGTCGTTGCAATTGTATGATCCTTTCCTCCCTCATTCATATATTTATGAATAACATTACCTCATTATAAAGAAAAATACATTATTTAGGTGGCAAAATATTTCCTTGCTAATGACATTTGTTGTAAAGCAAGTTGCAAATTTATGCATGTACAAACATCACATTTTGCATTCTTTAAACCTCAGGTGAAACCTCTAAATTTCTACACGTGCAGCAACAAAGCTGCAACTATTTCAGTTTTGCTAATTAGAAGAACTATTTCAACTACATTGCTTTCCACAATTCATACTTTCTGCGGGGAATATCCCAGTATGGAGGATCGACTCAGACTGCTGAATACAACACTGAACCTCCTTTCAGGAGGGTTTTCCTTTCACTACTGACTTGTTTTGGCAGAATAGAGGCTTCTTTCATTCCAGGATTACAAATAGGTTAGACCTTATTCTACTGATCTTTGGAAGAAGTAATAACGCTCCCTCCTTTTAGCATGTGGAAAAAAAAATCCTCCTGAGCTGTTAATGGGTATAACCAATTTCACCCTGTCTTTAGAATTCATGTACATTCTCCTCCCCCTTTCTCACACACATTTGTCCTTTTTCTTTTAACCTGCTGGAACTACACTCCAATGCTTTCAAGTGGAGGTCTATTCTGGAATAGATGGTTGCTTCCATTGCAATTAAGTAGCCGTGAGTTATGGTTCAACATCACAACATCAAGTCTGACATTCCTCTTTTTTTATGTCTACCAAAAGAGGTAGATAGAATTCAGAGCAGCCTCCTTCTCTGCTGCTGCTGGGCTAGCAGGAAGGACTCAGGCTTCTGTTTTTGTTCCACAACATGGACAGATTGTCTGAAAATGAAAGACATAGCTTCATCTGTTAAAATATTTATTTTGGACCCAAAATAAAGTATAAGCTGAAGTCATTTTATGCTCACAGGGAATCCTTCCTCCCAAAAGATTATTTGAATGCAACAGAATTGGAATGATGTGCTTCTAGTCTGGAGGAACAATGACTCTGTTCAGCAGAAGGATGGTTTGCAGACGTCTTTAAATCTCTGCAAATAAGACTACCTTGGGACAAATACGCATGTCAATCATACTTGTCAGGATTCCAATTTCCCTTCCACATCTCCTGCAGCACTGGTGCTGCTTGTGCTCCTTATTGGCTGGGAGGGATGTGGTCTCATGACACAAGCTGATGCATTTGTTCAGTCAAAGGGAAAAGCCTGACAGGAATGGTCATGGAGCCAAGACGCACGGACCTCTGGGAGTATGTTTCAAATGTATTTCCTGGAGTTGATAGGTGCTTCTGTAGAATGTTATGCTGATGGATGGTGGAATGAAAATGTTGGTGTCTCCCTCTGGTGCAGGGAGCATTATCATCTGAGTATGATCATTATGCAGTAGATGTATGCAAGAACATGCAGCATTGAGCTGTTTCCCTTCTCAAGATAAAGGTTTACCCATTTTTTTAGAGTAAATTTTAATCCCTGGCTCCTAAACATTGTGTCCATTTCTGAGATTTTTTAGGCCACTAATTTTTCATTAGTTATTCTTTTTAGCAATAATTTGATAAAAATGTAAAGTCAGGAACAAATAACAGAGGTGGTCTTTGGAGCTGAATGCGTCTCATTTTCCTTATAACATCTATAGTTCAGCAAAAATCTGACAAACCTGATTCAATTATGGATATGCAATGTGTTGAGACTCTGGAGGTGTGAGTTAATTCCTCTGTTTACACCCCTGAGTCACTGTCACAAACAAAGGCAAACACATGCATTGGCTTCCAGGATCTCGGGCGCCTGATTGTTCCACCGTCTTTGAAGTTCCTTGTTGCTTCATGGTGTTTACTCATTCATGCTCTTTCTCCTAAATCACCATGGGGTATTCTGGATAATTTTAGCACAGTGTGAAACATTGTAAGAGCTGAGTATTAGATGTGTAACATGCACTCAACACATATAACATACAACAGAGATACTGCAGCTCTGGGTTTATTTTGAAAAGGAAATCTTCCGAATACATTTCTGATTTCACAATTCTGCAGTGAAACACTGCTGACGTCTCTGCCACCAACACTCTCAGTGTGACTGGAAACTTGGAAGTCATTAACACAAGCTGTGGCATTTGCCAAATTCCCCTGAGACTTGGATTAAGCCAATGAAATGCAAAAGGATGCTTTTAGGGATTATGCTAATTGCTAATTGCTGTATCAGAAGGTGATTGTTTTTCTTGAGTAATATGGATTATTGGCATTAGAGATTTAGAAGAAAGTTGACATGTTCTGCCTCTCTAATAGCGTTGTTACCTGTTCTCAACCAAGGAGCCAGTCCTTTTTCTGTGGGACATTTGACATGTGTGATATATTGTCTGTTCTATATACATGGTTGAACAAAATCATACACAATAAGATCAGTTGTGAATTCTAGATGAGATTAGAAGCAAAGCTGTGCTCATCCAACAGCATCACTGATGCCCAAGGGTTTCTGTGAATCATTATGACTTCCATTGCTTCTTGCCATCCTGCAGCTGTATAGTCACTCGTCTGTTATGTTTATCCCAAAAGTCTTAAATAATAAATTCACAAAGTTAGAATCTAAATATTCCATTTATTGTTGTTTTCAAATGAAGATAAGAGCTCTGTGTGTGTGTGTGTGAGAGAGACCATTAGAGGGCCCTATTAAATGTTTGTACCCTGCATATTCACTTTCCAGAAACCAAAATCCCAAATCTAATGAGTGTTAACAAACAGCGCTTTACTTTCAGCTAAACCAACTTTTTTTAAATGATCAATTTAAGACTCTTTAGAAATCTGTTTAGAGACTACATTATAATCAAATTCAGACTATTTTCAAGTAGTAAATGATTATTACTGGTATGATAGACACAAAAGAATTCTAGTTGCTACAAAGTCACAAAACTAACAAAACAAGTCTGACTGTGTCCCAATTTTCTACTATGACAGCTTAGTATGCCTGTTATCCACCCAGACTGCATCCTACAATGACACAGATGCCAGAAATGTGCCATTTTATTTAGTCAAAACACATCATAGCTTGTAAACATAATCCACACGGATAGTAATGCCAACACACTGTAACTGGGAAAGTAAATTAGTCGTATAGAAAATAGAAAACAGGGAAATTCTAGCTGATGAATTTATTTTAAACAACAAAGATGATCTTTTTCTATTTTTATTCATTTATTTGAAGAGAGTGCATTGTATTTAAAAATAAATTGCTTCCCTTAATTAGTATACAGTTATGGTAATATTACATTTAATTGGCTAAATAATGTTTTTCAAAACTAAATAAATACAAATAGTGCAAAATAAGTGGGAAAAAGCACTTAATTATGGGTACAATCTTGTGTGGATATTAGCCGAAGTTCAGGGTTATTTTTTAAACAGTGCAAAGCTGCCATAGAGTTTAATTATGGATTAGACTTTTCTTTCCTTATAGAACACCTTACAAAGAAACTTACAACATACTTACAGAAGCTATTTTGTAGATTCATTCACATAAATCTTAGAAAAATAAAATATTACAAAATAAGTTGCAGCTTAATTTATCTCACAAACATCTAATCATCAATTTGCATATAGCCTAATGTATAATAGGCTAAACATCAAACACCAGAGGTGGAATAATCTTGATAGAGAACAAACAAACAGAAGTTAGTAACAAAAGCTATATGAAGTCAACAATATTTAAATAATCAAAACTGTTTACACCATTTACTATGATGTAATACTTATTTACAGTAAGGCTTATACAACTGCAAGTTCAGCCAGCATGGATCATGTCTCTGCTCCTGGTGCAATCTGCATATGCTGCCTATGTCAGTGGTTTTATTTATATTGTGGCTTCTCAGTACGTGGCGCTACCTCCTTTTTTGGAGTGTGCTGCAACTGAGTGTGCTCCACCTGCTGTGGTCTACCTTGTTCCACCTGCCTTACTGTCCGTTTCTCCTTCATAAACGCTGCTCCAAGTTCCTCTGCCAGCTGCTGCAAAAACTTTAAGCTATTTGGGTGTCAGTGCACTTTTTGAAGATAATGTCAGCATGTTTTCCTGCAAAGTCCATGTTGTAAAATACAACAACGAGCCATATCCGTGTGCCGCACTTTACATAATAGGCTACTTCCTTGCCATGTGATCCAGAACCTCCAAACTAAAACTAGAACAGTGTAAAATCCTGTGCATTAAAAAAAAAAAAAAAAAAAAAAACATCAGCCTTCTAGAACTGTCCAAAGTGGACTTTTTACACTTTGCCCAAGTCGTATTGTCATATTTTGCAGAATAGGCAAAATATATAACAACAAGCACATTTCATACTCTTCCGAAAAATGACCGGCATTGAATGACTAGCTGTTCTATACAATGTCAGCCTTACATAGTTGGACTGTAATATATATTTTTAATTCTCTAAACCTTTTTCAAACATTTTAAAATGCAGTTTGCAGGTCAGCAAACTCGGAGACAAAAACACTTACAGCTGTTTAGTGTCAGTTCCAGAGCAGGCAGTAGGTCAAGCTAAAGGAGACATGGAAAAACTGTTTTGATGCACTCACACGACAGACTACATCTTTGTATTAATGAGCCTGATTTGTGGCACAAAGACCAGGAATAGACAATGACTGGGAGACATAATCCATCAGAGACAAACAAAAAGAAATTCTGTTGTGATGGAGAACTACACGTGCTATTAAGTTAGCAAAAATAGCTAATGATAAATGACATTAAGGAACACTCAAGTCTACCTTTACAACCAAATGAAATACTCCTTTACTACTGGATTATTAAAAAGCACCAAAACAAAAAAAACAACTAAATAAAGCCTAATACTCAGAGATTAGTTGGTATTTTATAACTCACATCAGACTAATTTCGTAAGCAGGACTACATTTTAAAACTGATTTACAGTGCATAGTTCCCATGTCTGTAGAGCTGGATCTCTTAGCATTCTGTCGCCATTACTCTCTCACACAGGTGTCCAAGAAAGCTGCTGCCAATGTAAACATTGAAGTGGCTTCCTGGAGTGAACTACTATCAGCTATCAATCCCACACAGTTCTGGCTTCTACATCCCAGTACACTATCTAATCTCTTGGTATATAATCCTCTCTCCTAAAATAAGCCACACACACAACCATGTGTTTTTGTTACAACTATGTCAGTCAAGTCGCTTCACAAGCACAAAAACTCAGCCAAGCAGAAACATTTGTGTGATAGGCCACACAAGGGTTTGTGGTCTTTTGAAGGTTGTGCAAAAAAGGCAATATTCCCAGTAATGACAATGATGTATGTATATATATATATATATATATATATCATTGCAAAGAGCTCTGATGGAGAAACAATCCCCTTTATGTATTTTCTACAAGATCATGCTCTGGTATATAAAAGCCCTTGAGCCAAAAAAGAAAAGGAAAAAAAAAAAAGCTTTGAATCGGTTGTCTAGGAATCAGTTTGGGACATCTCTCCTATTCAGATTTTTAGCATTGGAATCTTTGACTACTTCTTGGGCCTTTTTTAGATAGTATGCAAACTGCACTTGGTTATTCATTCCATGCGTCTCAAGTATGCCCGGGGTGAATCTCCCAATAGTCCCTTTCTTGTCCAATCGACCTCTAGTTTGTTACATGTCTACAAGACAGGAGGAGGCAGAATCCTAACTATAGATTGATTTTTGAATGAGCATACATTTACTTTTAAACACCTGCAGAACACACTGGGGCTGTGCTGTGCAGCAAACATGCTGTCTTAATTGATTTGAGTAATGAACAAGCTTTCTGTTTTTTGACTCAAGGTCATTTTGTCAGCACAGACTTAAGCAGTGGTCCTTTGGTCTTTATAAAGAACCAACTTACCATGAAAGTGTATCTTGGCCGAGGTGAGTAGGTAGCTGCTGTAACTAATGGGTTTATTTAATTCCATTTATTGGCTCAGCTGCTGCATCATATGAGACATGCTGGTCACTGTAAGATTGAGGTTTCATAAAAGAAAGAGAGATTAACCTCCTTTTCAAAAGGGCAGAGTGTACTCTCATGTCATGCTGAATTTTCGTGCCTAGATAACTGGCTGTATAAATCTGCAGAACTAAATGAATATAGGTTTGTGGTGAAATTGGGCTCCCAAGCTTATTTTGTACAAGCCGTCTACTCAGTGTCACGCTGTTGCTGTGCTCATGGGACTGGGAATCTGTAATAAATGAGGGCTTTGTCAACATGTCCACTGTTGGAAGCTGGGAGGCAATGTTTTGATTTGAGTGTGTCAGCTAAAAAACACTATATTTTTCTGAGCAAATGTTTAGCATTCATTGATATCTTTCCCACCTATTATTTCTTTCTATGGGTTAAGTATGACACTCTTTTTGTTGCCCTCAGCATATCAGAATAATTAATTCATCTTTAATACAATTTTATTGGCTACGTGTTAGACCATATCTTCCTCTTAACACATCCAATTTACGTTTCCCGAATTTCTGATATAATCTTTAGAATACAAATGAAGTAGTGTGACTGCCTCTGTGTTGTCTCAGCTCAAAGCGTACAGCTTTTTTTTTCATACTTGCTCTGTAATACGCGTCTCTCTCTTATATTTATTTGTTTTATTTTACATTTTTTAAAAGAAATTAACATACAGGTTCTGCATTTTGGGTAAACTCAAAAAAGGCTTGAGGGTTTTGAAATGTAATGCACCATGATAATTACCTAAGCAATGGAATAATGCCAGGGGAAGGATATTTCACACCTTGAGTTTTACAATGAATGGTGTGATTGTCCTCGGTTGTAATCTGCATTTGTTTCTTTGCATTATTTTATGGCTTCCATGTTCTAAAATGTACACACTGGTGTAAAGTCAGGTATTTATTTCAAATTGTCTTTGTGAGATTTTAATCTAGATTAGATAAAATGTTTATATTTAGAATACCTGTAACCAGAAGCAAAATAATTAACATTTCTACTCAATGCATCAAATCCCTGACTTCACACTTTCATCCAAAACAACCAATGCATAATTTCTGTGTTTTGGTGAAGAGGAGCTGCTTTATTTCAGTATAGTCAATGCACCACTACGTTCATGGAACACTATTTACTGTGACTTGGTCAACATTAAAAGCAGTCTGGGATGACAAAGAACTTCTTCCTTCATCTCCCTGCTTGTTGATTGCAGGTAATTTTCTCCACCTGCATCTCTGGTGTAAACTACCTCATGATTACTTTTTTTCCACCTGCCTTGTCTGCTTTCACTAAGCTTTCTTTTAAAAAAAGTCATCATTTAGTCATTTCTGTATGAAAAGTCGGATTTTTTTCTTTTTTTTTTTTACCTCGCAGAGGGATGTCTGCAGAGGTATAGTGGCAAATTATTCTGATGTATAATGAGACAGCGTGTTGCAAGGACACTTTGACATGAGAAAGGCTGTGCCTCCTGCTCTTTGTAAGTGCTAGCCCACAGAGCCAGATATGGCTCTTTACCCCACGAATCCATTGCCTTTTGTTTCCTGACCCGCTTTTTTTTCCTTTGGCTTTTGAAAGCTCAAAATCTAAAGAGCACAACAATGTCCACCACATACTCTGTCAAATGTTTTAAATGTCAACGAGAAATCGTGCAGTGAAAATGAACACAATCATCAAACCTCCTGTTGGTTTGCTACAATTATGAAAGAAGGAAAAATGTCAGTTCCAGGAAGTGAGTCGAGTTCGTTAAGACCAATATTTTACTGTAACAGCAGTTCAACACAAGCTGATGCATTTTTCCAATCAAACCTTTTGTGTTGGTGTGCTTGAATTGAATTGGTGTGTTTGAATTGAATTGATTAGTGATGACAGTTTATTTGGCTACATGTGCACAGTTTCAAAATAACAAAAGAAGTGAACAAAGGTGTCAGAAACACTTCAAACCCATTGTTTTTGCAAAATGTTCCTAGTTCTCTGGGATTACTGGGCTATCTTGTACACTCATATAACCAACCATACAAGTTTTTCTGATGATGTTTAAGCCTGGAGACAGAGAGGTCCACGGTAAAGCCCTTAGGTTCCATCTCCTGAGGTTGTCCAGCGTACGTTCAAGATCATTAAGCGAAAACTATCGTCGCCATCAGATTTATTTTTTTCTTTTTCTTCTTTTACATACCAGAAATTTCTGATAGAAAATTCAATCAGTACTTTCAAAACAACAAAAAAACTGCTCCAAAAATTCACTTTTATTTTGAAAAGACTTCTTTACTAATTCAAAATAATACCTGTAAAATCTATTTAGTTGATTTTTCTAGAAATCATTGTAACATGATCATGATAATTGTCACAATGTCATTTTACATATTTTGAAACAGTTTTATCTACGTATAAGATGGAACAATGATGCTAATGAGTTGTGAAGAATTTAAACAAATAATATATATATATTTTTTTATTTCGTTGCTTTTTCAGCCCTTTATTGCCTCTGTGCCAATTATTCTGAGATCATCAGTAAGCATGACACTTAACATGAGCTCATTTTCTGCATAAAATAGTGAAATTTCTCAGTTTAGACATCTATAATCTTATGTATGTTCTTTTGTGAATAAAATATTGGCTAATGTGACTTGAAAGTCTTTAAGTTTTCATTTAGTTCAAGTTTAAAACACGTCCCAACTTTTCTGGATTTCAGGTTGTACATGAATCATTGGCGGCCTTTCGTTATGTTCCATCAGGTTAAGGTTGCTTTTAACTTTTTACTGAGTTCTGCTTTCTATATTCATGAGAAGAGACTTTGTTAACTTCCATTCATATTACACAAGTCAGAATCCTGATGCATGTAATAAAGCAGAGGTTCGTTACGTGGACTGTTTAAAATTAATTACTGCAGTTTGTCTATGCACATGTTTGCACTTTAATCCAGTTTTGCACTTTAAAAAATGTGTTGTTGCACACAATTTTTAATTTGTTGTATTTATTGAACAATGAAATGACATCTGATTCTGTCTTCCAGATACCTGTGAAAGAGAGCCGTTTACTTTGGTGGAAGACAGGAAATATTATGTGTGTGTGTATATGTAAAGAGCACAAGGTAAATTAATAGTGTAATGGTGTTTACTCACCTGACTCATGTTCTCTCCAGGGCATTCAGGCAAATGGATTTCAGGTGGCCTGGATACTCCTTATGGTTTAGGAGAGACCATGAGATCAGGGAGTTTAAAGGAGGTTTTCTGGATAGTAGTTTTGGATTTACTTTATTTTTGGGTTATTAAATACTTAAGGTGTGTAAATATGTTTTTTTAGGATTTTGTATGGGATAGTTTTAGCAGAAGAGGTTTGTTTTTTTAATTGATAATTGATAATTGGATAATTGAAACACCTGTTGGAAGTGGTTCAGTCCAAGCTGTCCTGTCAGAACCAGATGTGGAAAGGGATGCAGCTTCAGTTCCAGCAAATCCAGAAGCAGGTCAGTCTAGTACAGGATGACAAATCGCACCCTCCTGCACTCGGGCCCCAGAGTGACTGAATCAGATGTCATTTCATTGTTCAATAAATACAACAAATTAAACATTGTGTGCAACTATGCATTTTTTTTAAGTGCAAAACTGGATTAAAGTGCAAACATGTGCATAGACAAACTTCAGTAATTAATTTTAAACAGTCCACTTAACGAACCTCTGCTTCGTTACAATGCACAACAGGCTGATCGGCAACACAAATCTTTCGTTCAGCCACAAACAACAAACCATCCACACTGTCAACACTGTCGTCAGGAAGAAAGATAATTATGCTGAAGATAAAGCAGAGCTAAATTCACCTGTTACAGTAAAGTAACGAGGACACAATGGTTTAGTGTTGATCCGGTTCAAATTTAATTTAACAAGGTGAATTTTTTATTTATTTTTTTTTATCTCTGATACCTTATTTGCCAACATTTGAAGGTGCACAGACAGCAGCAGAATGTCTGTTTCCATGTTGGCTTATTTTTCTATGGGATCAGGCTCTGGGTGTAATTTCATTCTCCTCTATGAAAGTGTTGTGGTTTGTTTGCGAGTTGGTTTGTTCCATCATCTGGCCTCTTTATTATGGCATTCCCTAATGCCTTGATTTAATGCTCTCTCAGAGGTCAGATATTGTTCTGGCAGCCGCAGACCACTTTCTTCCATGTAGCCCATTAATAGCAGCAGATAAATCATGGTGCAGTGTTAATATCCTTGCTAACATATTGGAGCTTTTTAGAACTGCTGCAGAATAATTTTGTAAATCCATCTGTTTACACCTCTGTCCCGAGACTCAACATGCGGTTCATGACCACACTAATTAACACACTATTCCCTGTGGTATGCTTAGGTTTCATTAGAAATCCCTGAGGACCTTAAACTGATCTACAGCAGAGCAACTATAGCTCTATTATCATTTGTTTTTTAAATATTTTTTTTTAAATGTAATTTTTAAAAGGAATGCAGAAAAAAGTACATTTCAAGATGTATTGTTTAAACATAAAATAGTGAACACAATGTAGCCCAACATGGTTCGTCAATGACATGTTGAAAATGAAACAAAAGTAAAAATGAGTCATTCTCAGCAAGCAGTGCTGTGCTGGAGATTTTCCTTTGCAGCAGCTCACTTTCTTTACATATCAGATTTAGTTTATGATACAGTGATACAGATGTGGTCTGACAGAAGAATTATTATTGTTGTCAGCATGTGTTTATCTTGATTTGGTCCTGTATAATCACATTTACCTGCAAGGACCTTTTGTTTTATTCAGTAGCATCAGAAACCGTTGTGTGTCTTCAGATTAAACCTAAAATCTTCTCTCCTGTTGCCTGATTAATGACTTTCTTTTTAGCTTGGACACAAAGCATCTTTGAATCATTGCATTAGATGCTGTGTATACAGGTAGGCACAACAATGATGGCTTATATTGATGGTGAAAATAAAATATGGCATTGAAAAGGTGAAGTATGAATTAAAAAGAGAAACTGATATTGGACCTTGCACTTTGAAATCACATCAAAACTTGAAAAAGCATTGAAACTGAAAAGAGTTGCATCAGCATAGATACTTTATTTAATGGAGATTCATCATTTTTTATTGCTTGTTTTTTGTATTTCAGTGCAACATTTTTTTTTTTAGTTCTGCTCTTATTTCTTTCAATGCCAAATATTTTCAGTACCAATGTCAGCTTTCATCCTTCTGGCTACTTATGCATCAGACAACAAGATGATAAATGCCCTAATGGTGAAAGGTGTTTACCATGTCAAAAACTACTTATTTTACTTATTCATGTTTTTAGTCATGTTTAGGTTATTTATTTATATTTGGAAAGTATGTGTGTTGCACAAACTTTGGCAAAAAATTTATCGTAAAACTTAAAATAGACTCCTCTAACAGTGAAGTGAAGGTGAAGGCTTGCAAAACAGTGAGCTCTACATACGTTGGAGATATAAACCTCTTAGCAATATTTCTGGCAGGGATTATCATTTAAAGAATTGACTGAGTCTGACTGTATAAATGAATAAAAGAAAAACAGGACACTGGTACAGTCATCTGTATTGTTTCTGTACCATTAATCTCTTACAGCCCCCCCCTCCCCCCACACACACACACACACACACGCACACACTTTTCAAATGAAAGCATAAATTGCTTGAGGCTACTCACATGCAACAGCGGCTCATACTGTCCGAGTTGTAACAGAAGAGAGCAAACACATTCCCATGTTTCAGTTTGAGAGAAAAAAAAAGATTAAAAAAAAAAAAAAAAAGAATTTAAAAAAAAACACAAAGAAAGAAAAACAGGACACCGTGGTAAAATACATTTTTTCATACATAATTATGATGTTGGGGAAATGTATTTTGCCAAGGCAGAATATTAATTCAGCCTCTTCTAGAAATGAAGCTGCAGTAATCAAAGACTCTGCATTAATTACATAAATGAACAAAGGGATCTTGTTGCTGGTGATAAACACCATCAAAGTTACGGGCGGAAGTTAATGCAAATGGGATCCTTGGAGAATAACTATGAATATGTGTGTATATGCTTGTTGACAAGAGGACTTTCGTGATTTAGGAGCCACATGTGATGATGATGATCTTGCTGATAATGATAGTGACGGTGATGGTGACTCCATGTATTTCAACAGGAAAGCAGCCCATTTTACCAATTTTGGGCATTAGGATTCCTTTAGTCATTCCATTTATTTTCCTCAACTTGGTATTAAAAATTTAAAAACACTATATAGCTGCAAAACATGGCAGCAGCAACTTTGTTTTAATTTGTAAGGTAGCCAATCTTGGTGTAGGTGGGGATTCTCTTAGATGTTAGGATGTATGAATTATGCAGTTAGGGGCTTTTCCAATATTTATTACTATATGTGATGTTCTTTATTACTTTTGGTGATGCAAGCATGATGCTATAGTTTGCTTTTGCAATTGCTCATAGCGGATAATCCAAAGATTTTAATAGCAGAAACAGTATCATTATATATTTATTTAGCTGTTACATCACAACAAATGCATTGCAACTCTTGCAACCGTTGCACTTGTTGCAATGACAAATAAAGTTCTACTATATTCTAACTTGATGTTAAGAATGCAACTGGGAAAATGAGAGTGAAGCGATCTCATATTTTCACTTCCATGCTCAACTAAATTATGCACTGGAGCATTGTTTATCCATCAAACTAGGCCCTCTTCCAGCAATCCACTCACAAAGAAATTCAGAATTAATTGGCAACACCAAAGTAGAGTCACAGTAAAAAGACAACTTTCTTCCTAATTCCATGATGCAAATAATATCCAATGCAGGAAAAAGCAGAGCTCACTATGTTTTATGTCTCATCCCATCGGTTTTAATGCCAAAACACAGTTGCTCTGTGGAGTGTTTTACCTTACCACCCACACTTCCCCAGGGCTCCAGCAGGAATTTCCAAACTAAAATTAATGCAGCATAGTGAGGAGCGATTTGTGAAGGCAAATGCAGGATTGTTAGTGGCGGTCTGATAATTGGGATCTGCTGCAACTCTCCATGCCCGCTCTGATCTGGGGGCAAAATAGAATGGAAGTCAGGGAGGAGGCCTAAACAGAGCTTACTCAGCAGAAGAAGCCATCTGAAGAAGACACACACACACACGCGCGCTTATAACAGTCCTTTAGTACACTCTTAAGTGACTTGCTTAGATATATTGCATGTGTCTTACCTGTTTTTAAAGTTACTCTTTAACTGTGCTATCAGTGTCCCTTGTGGAGAGTGCTGTTCATGCTTGAGGGGAAGCGGAGGGTGAAGCTGCTAAGTGGTGCACCTTGGTGTGAGCTGTGTTTACCACTGAACCATTCAACACAGTGACACGTGAATTCACTTTGACTAATAAATCATTGAATGTCTGATGTGCATCGATGGAAATGCAGCGTCAGTTTTGATACTTGATTAGCATTTCTGTCACTTCGCCTTACGTTTAACAAAACTCCAGTTGTGCAACTCAATTCACACTGCCCATGGGCATGACTATGAAGAGCCATTCCTCAAACTGACAGCCCGTTGTGGCAATGCATCGACTAGTGTGTAATTTTACTGACGATATGAAACAAATAAAATACACAGCAAAGGGAAAATTACACGGTGTAAAATTTTGGAAGAGGGCTCTATAATTGCAGTGTTCTTTTCCTTCTTAGAAATACAAATCTATCATTTGCTTTTGTTTCATTTTTACAAAGAAAGAGAAATACGTGTTAGCTTCAGTTTTGACCTGTCTATCAGAGAAATAGTGGGGTTGACCAATGTAAAAATAATTGCTCTACATCAACAGAGCTAATATTGAACCTTTATCCAGTCACTGTTGATATGTCTGAGATTATGCTCAGAAGTAGTGGTTATAAAGAGAAATATTTAATATAAATACAGCTCTGGTATCAATTAGAAAAATGTGTAAACAAATGCATTATAAACGTTTTTTAGCATCAACAACAGCAATAATAATAAGAAAAACTTTCCTTCTGCATGACAGGCTCCAGTTGTTAACCAAACCTTTAAGATAAAAAATAATAAATAAATAGAAAACAACACCTTTTTTTTTCTTCAATTGAAGATACTGTATTCATTCATCATGTGCAAGCTAGTGGAAGTTAGTTTGCAAACAAGAGTATACATGGGCAATTCATTCAGACACACAACATTTTGCCAGTTTGTAAACCTACTTTTCCTTCAAAAATACAAATGAAGAACAAAGGTTTATTTACCACTGATCATACCCTTAAAACAAACAATTTAACAAACAGCTAAATACAACAGTTAATCTCTGAGTTTCGATACATGGTTTGTCTAACAAGTTGAAGTGATACAAAGTCACTTTAATATTACAACAGCAGCATGGATTGTTGCTTGAACATGTAGAATGAGCATGTGTTTTTGGACAATCCAAACATTAGAACTTAAGTTTTTGCTCTTCTCTACCCAAGGTTTTTCCCTAGTTAAAAGGACTCAACACTGATATAGCCACTGAAGGAGAGTGACATAATTTTAGCGGCATAATGCAGGGCTAAGAAATTGTGCTCATTTTACACATTGCCTTAAGATTATGCTGCATCTACTACGCTGCTTGAATATATATTTATTTCAGTTCATTCTTTAGCTAGACAGTTTTATTTAGACCCAGTAAATTACTGGGAATCAGCTGTCTGAGACGCTGATATAGTCATGACGAGAAAATTTTTTTATCTCCCATCTTGCACGTTGTAGCACGTAAATGAACTGTAGCTCCATCTTTAAATCTTGCACAAATGTTATACTCCTGCTTTATTTATATACCATATAGGTTACTGATTAAGGTGTGTTGTTTGCATACCCATAAATTTGGAGTTAGGGTTTGTATATAGAGTAGACTACATTATGTGGTTCAGAACTCCCCTTAGAAAATTATGTAAACAGTTTGCCTCTGTATAAAAATAAGATTTAGCATCATTTCATAGAGAATATTAACCTAAACTTAACTTATTTCTCTCCATCTGTCAAACTCTACCATTTGAGACTGTGTGGGGGCAAACATGTCTGTGACACTGTTTTTTAAAAGTTTTGAAACATTAACTACTTATTTCAAAAGGCAAATCCTCAATAAAATGAAATCCTCTCTTTGCTGACAGGATAATAGGCTGAAACACACCTTCATGAATTTGTAGCATTTTTCTCATGAACTCCTGCCTCACAACATCTATACTGCAGCAAAAGGACAAGGAAATAATTATGAAAATAAAGAAAATAATTTGTCTGATAAAACCCCAACCTCATATCATTGACCCTGTCTTTTAGAGTCAATGTATATAAAATTGCACTTTAAAACACTTTGTATGGACTTTAAGAATCAGAACTAATCTAGATGTGACCTTGGAAATAAACTATTATTTAATTGAGGTAAGTGCTTGGGCCGCATTTTCATGCACACTGTTAATATGGTAATGGGAGAATATGTTAATATCCACCTTCATTCTTGTCCTCATTCATCCTGGCTGAAGTGATACCTGTCCATGGTAATGCTCGCTGCATCCCTCCTGATTGAGGCAGACCTTCCAGGTTACTGTTCACTGAGACAGAGACATTTAACCCTTCTATGGGTGTAACCAGTGGCAAAGTTAAACATTTATACATGGGGTGGCCAGAGGTGGCAAAATTTTCAGTAGCAAGTGATTTGTAACCCAACAGCACTTCATGCAAAGAGATTCAGGAGTACATTCAGTTTCTGTCTCTAAGATATGTCTTTTGTGTGTGTGTGTTTCTGTGTACATGTGGTAAGCTAAGTTTGTGTGACTCAACAGCCAGTAATCCAGACTTTTTTTTAAAATTATTTTTAATTGCACCTGTCTTAAATTCAACACTAGTTTTATTAATTTTGGGCTTTAGTAAGTGGTCTGTATGCATAAAATAATACAGTGACTGAATCCAAAAATGATGTTTTAAGCTGCTTGTAAACATCAGTGGCAGTGATGGGGTTTAGACTGCGGTTCTTAGTCTAACAGTTGTTCATGCAGCTCCACCACTCAAACCCTCCAACCTCAGAATAATGATTTATTAACCAATAAACAGGTCCTGCTGCAAAGTATTATCTTTCATTGAGTTTTTTAATGTCTATAAAAGTCACGTCTGTTAAGTTTGTAGGTAGGTAGTCATTTTTTTCCAAATATTAGAAACACAATATTCTCTGTTACCAGATATATTTATATATATTTATGTGTGTGTGTCTATGTATACATATATATAAATATATATATGTATATA
>JBAMHW010000023.1:19082062-19094104 GCA_037177495.1 Rhadinocentrus ornatus
ATGTATATATATATATATATACGTACATATAAAATTCTGTAAAGATGATTAATGATCAATTGACAAAAAAAATGTTAATTATTTTGAGAACAGAGTGGTTTCATTGGTGTAACCACACTCCAGACACTTTTTTCCAACTTAAGGAAATATTTGGTGCATTAAGCAAAGCAAGGCAGTTAATTCGTGTAGCACATTTCATGTACAGGACAATTCAAAGTAATTTACATAAAAAAAAGCATTACAGATATTAAGAAATAGTAAAAACCAGCAACAAATAGCATGAATCACAGTAAAATCATAGATTACATAAAAATGATTACAGTAAAAAAAAAGTTACCTGAATTTAAAAATGTCTACGTTTGGTGAAAGTTTAATCTGCACTGGCAGTTTGTTCCACTTGTTCCATAAAGAATGAATCTTTTTATCATTCTGTGTGTGTGTGGCTCTTTTTTTTCATCTTCTTTTGGCAGAATAAGAGAAATGAAAGTTAAATTGCCCCTCAATAATTTCAACAGGCCATGCACACAGATAAGTAATAACAGCCCCCAAATTTTTTTTACATATGATTATGCAGCTGTTACTGAAGAAAACAGCTGTAATAGTCCAACTTTTAGCGTGCAATTACAGAGCAATTTGCTGTGTGTAATTTGAGATGTTATAGTAGGAGTTGTTTGAATAAATGTATGAAAGAAAAGAGAGGTGTTATCTTGATACAAGGCTTTGTACAACATTCAGAAAGGTCAGAGGGATACAGAAGTGGATTTCAGTTTGTTTTTTTTTCTTTTTCTGACCAAGGCAACATCTAACACTGCAATGAAGTAATTACGCTATATCTTGTGGAGCTGAATAGACTTTTTTTCCTTGTTGTATGCTATGGATAGGTTCCTATCATTATTTCTCCATCTATCTGGCACTCTTTTAACTCCACCTGACACAGCACCAAGCAATTGATGACTTAATCTTCCAAAAAAAATGAGACCAATTTTACCAGAATGATGGTGCCAGGAGCCTATGAAACCAGGTGGGTTAGACTCTGCAGCTAACTTGCAGGGCATCTTAACTTTGTAACTATGGAGACACACTTGATGCCTTTATTTTGGCCAGACATTGAATATTGGCAGCTCTGAGGGAGACTGGCAGTAGCTGTAATCAATCAGGTCATCTGGTGTCAAGGGAAGACAACGGAGACCAGAGGCGGCCTGTCCATCAGGGAGCATGGCAGCCACCCCCAGGACACACTGTTATCTACCTGCACCACTAATGCAGGTAATGCACCACACGGCATAAATGAAAAGGTTGCTTAAATTAGTTAGTGCATCCTTGATGTTTATTCAATTTCCAGACTCTTAGAATCATTGAAGGTGGTTAAATAATGTGTCAAGTACACAGAGAGGAACTTTTTTTTTTTTCAGCTACCACTTAGAGGATTTAGTAATATCCCTCAGAGATTTAACAGTTCAGTGCTGCAAAGCTTTTATAAAAAGATGAGTTCAATCAAAGTCAATCTAACTCATGCAGACACCTTGTTCACTAAGTGAAACAGTAATGGTGAATTTTTGACTATTTATTTGGGCTAGATCTTACTATAACAAATGTTCAGGCTGCCCTCACAAATGGTTCGTATGATCTCTTACAGAAAATGATGCACGAATATCCTACCAAATCCTGAGTCCATCAGGGCAATGATAAATCAATGATGGCACTTTGTCATGTTGTCTGCAGCACTTCAACAAAAAGGACAGAAAATGTTATTGGTGTAATATCTTCATCATAATTTTGCCTGATTTAACTATAGTGCGCTATAAAAGTGTTGCTCTCTAATAACTTTTTTTCTGTAAGTTTTTTGTGTCGTTTGTTTATAGTTTTGTTTTTTGTGTCAGATAATTTTGAATGAAACTTGACCACTGACTCCTGGATATGATCATTTATTTCTCCTATTTTCAATTCATGGCTAATATTGGTAATAACAAGAAGTATAGTAGGACACTGAAGAACTAATAAGGTGCTCGCATTGAATGGGCTCCCAATTCAGACGTTCTCACTTGAATTAATCAACATTATCAGTGATTAGTAGCCCATTTATTCTATTCTATTCCATTCTGCAGCTCGAATCCAAAGCTACATACATCTGAGAATAAGAACAACATAAGCAAAAATTTAAACAGGATGGGACATTATAATTAAATAGTAGTCAGACTGCTGTGAGGACCCAGGTGCTGTCATGTAGTGATAGAGGCAGTGTTTTTATTTTATTTTTTTTAAATATAAGATCACAGTTTTATCACACAATATCCTCTTGGGCATAAGTGCATGCAGCTTATTCAGGACTGAGTTGAGCCAAAGAGCTGGACCAATCTTTCTAACTCATGCCGACGTTTAGAAGAGTTAAGCTAAGTGCGGAAAGGCTCCTTAAACAAGTGAGTCTTAAGTTTGCTCTTAAAAGTGGATAAAGATTCTGCGGATCTGAAAGAGTTTGGTAGATTGTTCCACCACCGGGGAACAACAGAGGAAAAGAGTCTAGCTAAAGATTTTGCCGTGTTGGGGTGGGAGCACTAGGCGTCTTTGACTGGCAGAGCGTAACTGTCAAGTGGGAGTGTGGCTCTGGATTAAGGAGTGAAGGTAAACAGAAGACGTTTGGGTTCTTGTTTTTAAGCCAAAAGCAGAGCTTTGAATTTAATGCGTGCTGCAACTGGAAGCCAGTGAAGAGCGATCAGCAGCGGAGTGACATGAGCTCTTTTGTGCTGGTTGAAGACCAGACATGTTGCTGCGTTCTAGATCATCTGCAGAGGTTTAACTGAGCAAGCAGGCAGGCCTGCCAGTAAGGAGTTGCAGTAGTCAATGCGTGAAATAACCAGAGCCTTGGCGAGGAGCTGGGCCGTCTGATTAGTCAGGTAGGGTCTGATCTTCCTGATGTTGGATAGAGCAAATCGGCAAGACCGGGCAACCGAGGCAACATGGTCCTTAAAGGTCAACTGGTTGTCTACCATTACACAAGATTCCTGGTAGGAGGCGTGGGCACAAGTGTGATAGAGTCAAGCTGCACGCTTATCTGTGGCTGTAAGGAAGGATTGACTGGACAGACGATGACCTCGGTCTTGGACAGATTTAGCTGAAGGTGGCGATCCTTCATCCATGCAGAGAACAAGGCATGCTGATATTCTCATTGAGACAGTTGTTTGGCACAACGGGCCATTTTCATTTATCCATATCCAGTGTTTGTAACGCGTTACAGTAACGAAATTACGTTTTTGGGTAACAAAGTAAAGTAGTGCATTACACTTAAAATATTGGTAACAAAATGACTTTACTGGACTACAGTAAGGCATTTTTCTGCGTTATTTGAGCCGTGTTTGCCTATGTGTGAAGTTCTCATCTGTTTTAAGTGGTGCGCGCATGCTGCTGCCTGCATGTGTGCTTGCCTGGGCACGTTGCCATAGAGATCAATTTGCGTGACGTAGCTGATTGTGCGCCAACTAAGAAGAAAGAAATATGCCGCTGGAGTCGGAGATACAGGCTCAGTGGAAGAGTCCTTCAGCAGCCGACCCCTCCTAAACAACACTGTCCATATGGAGGATCAGCAGCACTGATACAGGAAGACTCCCAATCCTATCTGACTGGAATCCAGTCTGCCGACTGACCTCAAATCCTCACCATTAAGGCACATTTTCAGGAAAAACTATGTAAAATGAAGACATTTATACTGTGACTATGAGCAAAACAACAATTAAAAGGGTGTTTCTCATTCCCAATAGATCTTAAACAATTTATTTTAATAAATAGAAAAACTAAACAGTTTTTTTTTAATTGGTGTGGTTTAAGTGGTTGCTACATACGCTGATACGTGCATGGAACGTTTCTGTTGTCTGTGATCAATGTTTTATTTTTACATTTCAAATTACTATTGGCCAGTGGTATTAAGAGTTTTATAGACTTTGTCTATGTCTGTTTTCATGAATACTTCAGGAATATATGGGATGATTTTTTCTTTTTATTTTACAGTTTTCAATGGCATCCAATAAGTCCTGGTTTTTATGTTATAAAGTTGTCTTGAACTTTCACTTACCTTAATGGATAGTTGAAAAACTGTGTGTGTGCTGATGAATGTTTGAGATGGTTAGGATGCCTACTGGACCCCTCATTAATGAGGTGCTCCAGAACTGCAGTCGGTATGTCAAACTCCAAAACGCCCTGATCCCTGTGTGTGTTCTGCTTGTTGTGCCCTGGTGCCAGAGAAGCGGTGGAGTACTGCTTCTAAATTTGCAGTCACTCTCTCGTCAATGTCTTGAAAAGTGCAGTAATAAGTCCAACAGTTTCAGAGCAGTTGCTCTGCTTTACTTGCTACATGCTCTGGGTCAGCAGGTCCTGCTTCCACATCATCTGCTAGCTCTAAAATGTCTCTCACCATCTCCCTGAAAAGTTCACAAAAATCCTCCATCTCCCTCCAGCCTCTCAGTTACGGACCAAAGCAATGGATCGTACTGGAATAGCATAAGCCCCGCCCACTGACTTTGATGGGCAAGGTTGACAGATAAAATAAATTCATGATGCACTGCAGCACAGGACCATGAAATAATTAATTATATAGTGAAATAATTATATATGTTTTTACATACATTCATTTGTATGAATTATTGATACATTTAATAACACATTGATGTATTTAATTATCATTTTAATTATTTAATGACACATTTAAATAATTATTGAATGATATATTTAATTAATTCATTGTGTCACTTTTACTCCTCCATACATTTTTAATTAAATAAATAAAATACAATGTTAAGTCATTGGACATCCCACATGGGTATCTGCAATGGTTAATTAGTAGATTTATACAGCCATATATTATTGCCAACATTGCAATAAAAGTTGTGCTCTTATTTGGATCTATTTTGAGACCTTTGGATTTGATTGCATTTGTAGCAGGAAGAGGATCGAGACAACATATGCCATTGCAGATGGTGTTTGCTATAAACTTACCAGAGAGTAAGTCTATAAAACTAAATCCATCTAAATTTACACTTGATTTTATTGGTATTGAGCAAATACAAACTCAAATATCTTATCGCTGCAGCTGTTTAAAGTAATCAGACAGGCAATGAAAATATTTGTGCATGTATCTTTTTAGATTCTGTTGGATACATTTAGAAAGGCATTATTAAAAAAGGCTAAACTTTGGTTTCAAAGTCTGCTTTTTGAAATAATGTACTGTTAATAATTCCTAAAACTTTAAACTGAGCATGAAATACACATAAAAGCAGTGAATAAACAAAAGATATTCTGATATAAAAAATGTGTTGTCTATTTTATTTCTATCATCTATGAACAAAAGTTTTAATTTGTGGGGATGGTGGTGAATGTTTCTTTTGAAATTTGGCTCATTGCTCTTAAAACTTTTCCCAGCTGAAGTTTCATGTGGTTACAGCTGAACTATCACTATCAAACTCTCATGGATTTATTAAAAAAAAATTTAATAATTGTCAACATAAAACTACCATCTTGTTTTTGTTTAAAATTTTTCACAAACTCCTAAAATGTTCCTGTTTTCAGGAACCATTTTTCTCCTGTGCATATGTTGTCACCAGAACATGAATGATACAGTTGTTGGGGCTGCAGGGGCTCACTAACACTGCCCTCATGTTGCCTCACTCCCAGGACTGAAAGTGATAAAAGAAAAAAAGAAAAGTCTTGCTGGAAATGCACTGACAATTTGGAGTGAGTGATCCACAACAAATATCCATTAATGGTGTGTTGCATTTCACACAAGTCTGTTGTATTCTCCCAGTCCAACACAGGTCATCCACACTATACCAGCTGAGGCGATGCTCTACCAAGCAGCACAAATCGGTTTTTCATTTTACTCTGCATGACAGCTGCTGTTAAAAATTGGATTCTGGTTCATAAAAGGATGCTTTTTTTAAATGGAAATGCAAGTAATGCTTCCACTAGCATTAAACAAAAAGCAAAATACACATAGCCTCACACTGCTTTAATGGTCTAGCAGTGCATCCCACTGGCAGTCTTTAGTAATCAATTAGAGCTAAAGAAAAAAAAAAAAGAAAAAAAAGGAAGTTATTAAAGTTAAGAGATATTAAACAAGATATTATTGTTGTTCCTTTGTTACACAAGAAAACAAGAAAAGTTATTGCAAATATTACATCCAGACATGTGTTTTTAGTATGTTGTTTAAAAAATTCCTGTATGTGCATAACATGCTTGTTAAGCTTGGAGTTTCCAAAACTTTAGAACATAAAGCTCTGTGGGTGAAGTTTCTGGCCACTGCTGGAAAATAATGATTCTAATTTGCAAAGCGACTCACGCTTCCAGACTAGTTAAATCTGTCAACCAAGCAAAATCATCTGTGGCAAAATTTAAATGACAATTAAACTTATTCATCCCAAAAAAAAATACTTTCAAATTTGACAATGTACATTGTGACACTGATTCCAAAAGGAATTGATCAAACTTGTCTTGCCTGATGTGAGATAGAATTCACTTGGAAAAAAAAGTGTTTTAGTGAATTGGATGCCTTTTTCTTACCAAGAGTCATTAAAATTATACAAATGCTCATGTAATCTGCTCATTACAGAAGAATTTGTATCATGTCATGTGTTCAGATGTGATCTTGAAAGAAAGCCTTGCAAAGGGGACAGTAAGTTTTTTTTTTCTTTTTCACCTGCACATCCTTTATACATCACTTATACCAGGAATCAGCATCTGATCCTTCAGCCACGAGACGCTGTATGAATATGAGAGCCTACTTGCTAGATTACATTTAATTTGTACCATTTATCCTCTGGGAAAGAAGGACTCACACATTGTATTTCTTGAAAAGCTTCAGATGAATCATGATAATGAGAATAATGGCGACTTTTTGGAACGAGATGAAAAAGTATCCTTCCCACACATAGGCACACGAAGGAATAAAGAAAGACTTCTATCTTGCACTTTGGCCATTTTCACGGAAAATTGTTTATCTTTTAGATTTTTAATTGAAAACATTAGTAATGTCCAGTTGCAAATTCTAATTTTTAACACAGAAAAGAATATAGATAAAATGAAGCTCCAGGCGGCAGCTCTTTGTGGATACTTTCTGTTATCTGGGGGTGTGAAAAGAATTCTCACATTCTCTGCCTTTATGCATACAAATAGAAGCAACACAGGACATTATCCTGCCAAAGGTCCAGAAATACTAATTACCCGCTGTTTACTGGGCTTTATACACCCCACCTTCTTGGGGAAATCAATAATTAAATACAAAGGCCGAGGGAATGAATTCACCGTGATAACCATTAGCATGAAAGAGGATGGAGTTCATTAGTGATTCTGTGAACATGATGAGAAATATCCAATATTTGACACAACTAGCTCAGTTATGCCTTTGTTTTTTGCCTCTCATCCGTTGAGGAAAGGCACACAAGATGGTTTTCTGTGACAATTAATTACAGACTTACACAACAGTCAATATGAGCTCTTTATGATACATCTTTATGTAGTTTACACATCCTCTGTTGCACATTTCCTGGTATGAATTGCCATAATGATTGACAATTATTGTGGTCTGAAGTGACAAGATTTATTATTTTATTTATTTTTTTTAAGGTGTCACACTCTTTAAACCTGAATAATATTGCAAATGAAGGGGAGATTAAAAAGGAAATAATGATTATGAAATCAGGCTAATGTAAGAAAAATGAATTGTTTCTATATTTTATCATAACTCTGGTAGCCTGCGTGGGCCTCTCATATCTCACTATAATTATGTGAAAAGTGCCATGATCACAATTACCAACCTTTTCCTTGTCAACGTGCCTTTAAATGCATTAGCTCTCATTAACGTTTCAAATTTGTACATCACGGAAGGAAATTGTTGAAGCAGATGCTTTTAACCTAACTTCACTAATAATCATGTTGTTGTGGCACAATAATCAAGGCATCTATTGAGAGATTATTTAAATCCTTTAAATCAAAAGTCATATGTCCCTGCCTGTATTATTAAAGAGATTCTATGGACATCTTATTGAGTGTCACATATGCTTACTTTTCTCTGCAGCACTCTGACATTACACTGCATGACTGGTTTCACTAAGTCCTGCAGAAAGCAGCTCATTTTAACCTACAGTGGATGTAGCAATAGAACCACACATGCAGAAAATAAATAAATCAAGAGATATGTTAAAAAATTTACTTTTGTAAGTGCTTTAAAACGCTGCTAAAGTGTTCAATGTGTGAACAAGGCTTGCTTTCTGGAGCATCGCTTACTTGAGTGTCACTTACTCTGAACCGAGTTAACTGTAATGGCAGTGAACAGAGGTCAACACCATCAGTGAAACTTGATTTTTTTTTCTTTAGTAGTAGTAATTTTTAATAATCACTTAAACATCACACACACACAAACATGCATGCACACACATATACAAACATACAAACAAAATAGACTGTTATGACCTCCAGAAGTCTAGGGATGAAAAAGGTTGATAACAAACTGGGCCGGACAAAACTGAAATAGTATTACAAATATGTTTATTACAATAAACCAAAATCAAATACAATTTCCTATAACAAGAAATGAGGTTCAGATTCACAAATCCTAATTATTATCTTCGACCAAAAAAAAATATACCATATCCAGCAAACTATAATATATAACAAAAAGTGTCCTTTCACAGGTGTCTAACAATAAAGTCTAAAATACAAAACAAAAAGAAATGTCAATCAGACAATTAACGTACTGGGACGGCTACAAATAAAACTGAAATAGTACTTAAACACAAAATCCACAATTCTAAGCTTAATCAAATATCACTCTAAACAAAACCAAACAGAGGACGAGTGAGTCTTTTCTTCAAACCAAAGTCTATCAATGAAAACTCTTACAGCAGTCACTCAGCCAACAACGAACCCACACAGGGTAAAGCAAGAAAGATCCCAAGCCGGCGAACTGTGTGCCCAAGGTGCACAGCTGCCACGATGATGCGGGGCTTATATGGGTGAGGCGTCCAAGACGAGGAGACCCTTCGGGAGTTTCCGGACCGGCTGGCGACCAATCAGGGCTGAGGAGGGCGGAGTCGAGGAGCAGTCAATCTCCGCGGTGTAATGAGGCAAAGCTGCTCCACTGATGGCCTGGGCTGACAGGCCACGGGCCGTAACATAGATATGTGAGGAAACTAACCTGTACCAACAGAATGTTAGCATTGTCAATGTAAGCAGAATGCTGCTGGCATTCAGCGTACATTTTTGCCAGTATACACTATCAAGAGTGTTGCTACAGAAAAATCTGCCACCCTAAACTCCCTTTCACAGGCACTTGGAATGACAACCCCCAATATTTAGTTGAACACTTGAATTCCAGCATGTTCAGATTAAGCAAACTTGTTCTGAACGAGATAACCAAACTCTCGGTCTTGTTTGGACCTTTTGCCTGTTTATACTATAATGATAAGAGACAAAATTTCCCAATGTAATGAATTGCGTTCATGTATTCTTCTTATTCCTTCTACATTACAATTTAAATTACATAACATTGAATAATTTGGCTCATTCAACATTCATAACATCAACCTATTATATATCGTGAGCAGGTAACAATGTTTTCTTCTTCTTCTTCACACAGGTTGTTGCTGCTACATTTGTTTCTCTAGAAGTTTTTCTAATTCTGATTTTGATTCTGATAATGATAATAAACATGTTGTTTCTTTGTTTGTTAAATGCTCATTTTTCTTAGTTAACCTCTTTAAAAAACAGATGTAATTGTTAAATGTATGTTATATTTGCCGTATCTCTGCATAAACTGTACTCATTAGTAGTGAGAAGATTATTCATCCCTGCAGGGTCTCTCACCTTTATATTGACCACATAACTAATCATTTACAGCAGGCAAATCGAGGAAGAATATGTTTTGTCTTTAACATTTATTTAAAAATAATAATAAATCTAATTTTGAAGTGTATCTCGGAGAGAAGCCGATATCTTAGTGTGACTGAGTGTCTCGGCTCTAATTAGTGAGGGCAGTCTAAATAGTTGTTGATCTGCACATACAGATGCCGAAGAAGGCATTTAAACTCACTAAATGTCAGAGCAACAGCCCATGTGAAAGGTAGCTAAAATATTGAAAAGATAGTTTACAGATCAAAGCACAGTGTGATTTGAAAAAAAAAAATCCAAGTACATACAAAATAGGTCGACAACAACAAACTGTGTAATTTTCTATAATGTAGGAAAATGTCGGAAGAGTTTTAAATGTTGCTCTGCTCCAATTGAGATTTAAAAGATTCATGCACTACTGTTAAAAAATACTTCACTTGTAAACATTTTTTTTTTAAAAACATTTGAGAATAAATATATGACTCAATAACAGATGTCCATCTCTTCCCTAAAGGCTGTTTGTCTAGCTTTAGCTGTGCTCCTAAAATTCAAAGTGAAAAAGATCATTTACTGTTTTCTGGGAGAAGCCTTGATTCACACTGGTAAACGTATGTCTTTCAAGTTTTTGTCTTTGTGGTCTCTGCAGTAAATCAAATGAGCACACTTCTCTTTTTTCTACTCTCACGGGACATATTCTGTTTCAGCTTCTGAAATCGCAGAGTTTAGTCAGGGTTTCAGGCTGTTGTTTACCACAGCAGAAAGATTGCTTGGGAGGAAATCTGTTTTAAAAAACAGAAATACATTTATTAAAATAAATATGCAAATTTATTTTTATTTAGCTTTGTATTTTGTCAAAGCACAGCCAAGTAAATGATATGCTAGTTGTGCTCAAGGCTCAATGACAACAATGCCTATGATGGCCATGGATATCTTGTGATTGTCTATGTCTGTTAAATCCTTGATGACAGAGAAGGAGTGTCTCAAGAACAGAGGGGTGTGACAGTACTCAGAATATCCTTACACTTACACTATCTCAAGTGAGATTTATGGTAAGCGGACAAGACCAGAGAGCAGGAAATATTAGAGAGAGATGGGAAGATCATACTGATCAGGAAGGAAAATAAGATACTTGTTCAGTCATTCATCATCACATTGTTATGCTGCTTAAAGTCCACACTGCTCTGAGGGATATGTAACACTGATTACTGTCTAAAATGACAATGTTTGAAGCCTGCTCTCCATGTGAAACCAGAATAATTAAATGATTGTGTCTGTCTATTGTATGCCAGAACTTACTTTAAAAAAACAGACAAAGTTGGCTCAACAATGGTTATAAACGCATTCAAATCAGAAAGTCAAAATAGTCGTGTTTTGACTGTCATGCATATTTGGAGGTTGATTTTGCAAAAAAGAAAGAAACAAGGCATTATCTGAGGAATTGAGGAGAGGAAAGAAAAAAACTGACAGAGCAAGAGGTAAGACCAGGGTCATTGGACTGACTTTGATAAGCTAGATGAGCTAAGAGAAGAGACAGGAAGCAAGATAGCTGCCACATCAGTGCAAAATCTGGCAAAGTTTAGAGGTGCCACCTTCTTTTATTAATTTTAATATTTCTTCTGCTCCCCTGCTGTAATGCATTTAATATTTTATGAAAATTACTTTGAAATGTCTTGCACATGGAATGTATTATACCAATAAACTTGCCTTGCCTAAAAAAATTAGATAATTATGGTTTGGAAAATTTCATGCCTTGTATTAAAACTGTCACTGTAGTAGTTATTGCAACAACAACAAATCATTTTCTTGTATTTTGGGCTGCCATAGGACATACAAATTTAAAAAAATTTTTTTTAAATGTTGTGTAATCACAAACCACACAACTTATATACTGTACATTAAGTGATGGATGGTAGAAAAAAATTACAGGTTTTTATCTTTGTCATTGTCATTTTATCTATATCTGTTATCTGTTTGGTGAATATATCAGACTTGCCCATGAGGATGGGATGGATAACTCTTCAACCATAGCTGGAGTATTCTTTGCACAGCACATAGGTTATCTTGGTGGTGAAACGTAAAAGTTTATCATATGCAAAATTGTAAATATCTATCTATCTATCTATCTATCTATCTATCTATCTATCTATCTATCTATCTATCTATCTATCTATCTAT
>JBAMHW010000023.1:19111836-19128299 GCA_037177495.1 Rhadinocentrus ornatus
AAAGAGATCTAATGTTCAATAGTCCACATGTGATGTCTTTGTATGTTTCTTCATGTAGGTGATGTGAAGTGCTTATGCTTGTAAGATTGCCATTTCCTGATAAGATAATAAGAGAGGTGTAATCCTATAGTCCTTATGAAGTTTGCCCGTTGCCAAAACTATAATAAATTATACATGTTAAAAAGCATTTGGGAAGATGCTAGCAGTTGAAAACATTTTTCTGTCCATGCTTAAATTTACCAGGTTGTACGCTAGTGGGATAAAAAAATATATTTTTCTTAAGTCTGATTTACATGTTAATGCTAAGGAAAACCATGGAGCAGGATGGTTTTGAACAGTGAGTGCAGTTATATAATTTTTGATTATGTGATCCGTCAGATTACTTTAAATAATAGATTATATCCCAAATTAAGACCCACCGCTATCTGTGAATGTACCTGCTTTGTGTGGTATATGAATGTCCGAAAGAGTAAGATCACCTGTGCAACTTTTTATGGAAAAGCACTAAAGGGCTCTTTCAGTCGTATAGTTGACACATTCAGCTGCTGTCATGTCAGTAGAAAGTAGTATCTGTCTGTACAGGCCCTAATAGGCACAGAACATAGCAGTGAAATGTTCAGGTAAACTGTAAAATTTTGCTTGACTTCCATTGTGTCTAATAAAATGATATTGAAGCATACTGTGCTAAAATTTATGATTAAATTTAAAAAAATGCATTTTTATTTCTTTTCTTACAGTGTCTTTAAATTGAATCTGTGAGTATGCAGCAAGCTGCTTCTTAATATTTGTTTTTGACAGCTTCTTTAACATTCCTGTTGTGCTCCATCAGATTGTGCTGAACATCTGTTCTGAGAATAATGGGGAAATATCATGGGTATGCTACGTTGCTGTACAGTAATCAAATCATCATAATAAGTGTCTGATTTGATCACTCACATGCCAGGGACATGAAAAATGCAGCCCAGGGTAACAAAATTAACCTTTAAGGTACAGACACACATCAGTTAGACATTTTAATTACCTAAAAGACAAAGTCTTTGCCCTGTGATTGTCAACATCCAACCACCTGGGTATACCTTGGCTTTGTCTCAAGAGGCTCCTTATAATTTATAGAGTACAGCTATGATGAAAAGGGGAACAAGCCTAATTTCTTTCAAGAAATCCTTTTTAAAATCAGTCAAGCTAAACATTTATTTCCTTTTAAGCACTTAAGCAACATGAATAATTACAAGTTTCACTGGAAATGTCTGACTACAAGGTCACAAAATTTGTACACATAAAATCATCAGGAATGTAGAGCTTGCCAAATAGGTATTGTGATATATCTTTATTAATTATATAAGTTTTTCTTTCAGACTTAATCATTCTGTCCCAGTAAAGTCTTAAGCAGATATAAAGAAAGCTTTGTTTTAGCAGGTTTGACAAAGATCTGTTTAAAATATACTTTCTGTTAAAAAAGAATACTTTATTGCAAAAGGTACATTATCATGATGGTACCTCATCATTTTGAACATTTGTAACAAAATAAATATTGTAAAAATGTGCACTTTAAGCTTATCTGAATTTGCTGTGACAGCCCGAGGCTGGTCACTTTAGGGCTTTTGTTTGAGCTGTGACAAATAATGAACATGTGCAGAGAGAATAAAGCATCCTTTAATAGGCCTCTGTCTCACTAAGGTAAAAGTCAATGTGGGGACCATTTATAAAATGGCAAACATCAGGTGGAGCCTGTGATAATATCATTTCTCATAAAAAAATCCTGAAATTCTCATACTTTACAAACCTTCCCATAAGACATGCAGCTGCTCTTTCTGAAATTGTTACAACTGAAGAATGCAACAACACATTATATACCAGTACAGTGTGTGAATGTTAACATGAATCATGCAAATTGCCAAGGTTTTCAACACAACATTCAGCTGCAGAGGATTAAATGAGAAAATTCCTCCTGACAGGCTTTTAACTGATCTACTCAGATACATAAACCATCCGCTAAAAACATTTATAATTCTGTACCCATTTCACTTTATCTGAGATTATCCTTGTTGAAACCACTTTTAGTTTTACAATTTCTTTAAGATCCAAGTGGTTGAAGCAGCCAACAGCTAGCATTTGTGGTTTCTACTTGAAACCACAAAGATATAATCCTTATGAGAAAGATGACTGTGGTCTCTGTTACTGATTATCCCAGCATCTGTTCACCGAAACAACAAGACCTGGCTTACATGCATGCAATTAAATCTAAATTTGGTAAAAGCAGTCTAATTATTTTCTGCTTACTAACCTTATAGGGATAGGTGGGCTGTTTCTATTATACAATTTTTCAGAAATAAAACCACCTCAGTGACCTCAGTCCCAAAGATAAGAGAGCCCACCACTGGGTATTCTAGTTTTGCAAGAGATCTTTGAAGTATTCCTTCCACTGACAAACAACATCCCGAGTCGAGGTCAGCAGACCTTTATCGCCACTTTTCACAGAGCTGATGGTGCACTGCTCAAAGCCGTTCAGAAGTCGTTCTTCATGGCCTCTCCAAACTCCTCCCATGCCCGAGTTTTTGAATCAGTAACCACTGAAGCCAGTTTCTGCTTAGCCTGCCAATACCCATCAGCTTCCTCCAGAGTCCCACAGGCCAAAAAAGACAGATAGGACTCTTTCAGCTTAATGGCATCCCTCACTGCTGGTGAATCCACCAATGAATCCGGGGATTACTGCTACAAAATGCAGCGATACCTTACAGCCACAGCTCTGGCTCGCTGCCTTAGCGATGCTGGTGCATAACACAGTCCACTTAATGTCACCCGCCTCACTCGGGACATGGTTGAAGCTCTTCTAGAGGTGGGAGTTGAAGCTCTTTCTGACCGGGGACTCCCAGCAGAGGTTCCCAGCAGACCCTCACAACACGTTTGGGCCTGCCAGGCCTGACTGGCATCCTCCCCCACCATCTGAGCCAACTCACCACCAGGTGGTGATCAGTTTACAGCTCCACCCCTCTCTTCACCAAGACATGCCCCCATAAGTCCGATACATCAACAAATGCGATTATCGAACTGCGACCCAGGGTGTTCTGGTGCTAAGTACATGTGCAAACAATCATGGCTAAACATGGTGCTGGTTATGGACAATCCATGTAGGGCACAGAAGTCCTGTAATGAGATACAACTAGGATTCAGATCGGGGGGGGCATTTCTCACAATCACGGCCCTCCCTCACTGACATTGCCCACATGAGCTGTGAAGTCCCCCAGCAGAACCCAGGAGTACCCAAAAGAAAAACTTGCCAACACCCCGCCCAAGGACTCCAAGAAGGGTGGGTACTCTGTACTGTTTTTTCTTGCATAACACAAACAACAGTCAAGACCTGTTTTCCAACCAAAAGGCAAAGGGAGGCTGGCGTCTCGTCTACCTGGGTAAAGCCGAATGTCCAGGTATCAAGTCAGGGGGCAGTGAGGAGACACAAATATTTGACTGCTGAGGAAATAAGATCTCACTTTACTTTTCTGGAATTTAAATGAGCTGAAAGAGTCACTGGAGAGGCCCTTTGGCAAAGATGTTTTAAACTTTTTTTTTTTTCATATTTTGTGCTTAAACAAATTCTTATTGAGCAATATATGAAGCTGCATTGTGTTTTTAAGTAAAAAGTTAAATTCCTTCACAAGATTACAAGACATGTCTGCTCCTATTCACTGAGCTCCTATTCACTGCTTCTGCAAGCCCCCGAATACAATATAAGAAGCCCCCTGCTTCATCACTGCCTTCATGAGAATAAAATGATTGTATGTACAAGAGTTGTTAGAAAATGTATTTATTGTGTAACTTTACACACCCAGGTGTCCAGTTTGATTGCAGACTGATTGTGAAATTAAACTCTTCAAATGAACTGAGACTCCATTTCCTGAAGGGGGAGGGTCAAAATAACTGCAGCAGAGCATGAAGAGCTCAAGGATTGGTCAGAGCGGTGTTTACAATAAATTTTGTTTTATAAGGATGATAAATTGGTAAAGAGCTCAAAGTGTTTAAGATGAATAATCTCTCTAAACTCCCTCCAGAGGATGAAATCTGACCATTGACAGATAAAACAATAGTACAATTTTTTTCTGTTGAGATAAAATATTGAAGTGTTGGATGTGTTAAATATTTGTTTTTGCACCTATGTTAAGGTGGTAACATTTATTTCTTTTTAAAAAAAAAAGCTTTTCCTCTAAGTATACCTTCAGAGAAAGACTTGCATGAGGGCAGGAGTAGCACCAAGAAGCTGCAGTTTGCTCTGCCAAATCATCTGATCACAAGACTTAATTGAATAGTGATGTGAAATGCAGAAGGCAAGAGATAGCAGAGCAGGTTTCACAAGTAATTAAAACATGCTACTCAGCCCATATGGATAATTTGCTTTAACTCATTTATGCTCTGTGTTGAATCTGTACCGGCTTTAAGAGGCATTTATTGATAAGGGAATCTCATGTCAGCAGTGCATGTGCTCCTCAGAAAATTAATATGCAGTGAACTGTGCAGTAAAGCAATGATTGTTCTGTTTTATAATTAAACACATTCCAACCAGGTAGACTTTTGAAATGTTTCCCATCAGATAATGAAATCTGTGCAATTACCTCTGCCTATAGGAGCTATTCTGCTACAATTAGAGAACAGGAATTAGCTGGGTAGCAGAGGCTGAAAAATATACAGTTAATTTACATTTTAACACAGTAAATATTGACAAACATTATGCAAGGACAACGGTAACGTCAGTTCAACACACTACATAGCTCTGCAAATATGCATTTATCAGCTAATATGTATGTGCATCGGGATGCCGCGATGCACAGTGTGCATCAGTGCATTATCCAGTCAGCAAGTTTTATTTGGCAGAGATATGGTTCAAATAAAGAGCCAAGTGCTGGCACAGGTTGGGGGTAAATAACGACCCACATGTGGCTTATATCTGTTCAACCAAATTTGAACCATGACACTGCTGTTGCCATGGCCAACAGCAAACACGCACCTGGGTTTTCTGCAGAATTCAATTTCATCCTTCAGCCAGTGGATTCTGGTTGAGGTGCACAAAGGTGACCAAAGGCATCTTTTGGGCAGATGAAGATGCAACTACAGAAAGGCTTTGTCATTTTCCAAACATCAACCATACGTTATCTGGAAGCAAATATTTTCCAAAATGCTACAGCCTCACCACCACATATCATATGGCCCTCACACATAGGCTGTTTATTTAAGGTAACTTAAGCCCCTGATTGGATGGATATGGCTAAAAATATAGGGTGCCAAACTAAAACTATTTCTGACCTCACAGCGCAAGTAAAACATGTCATCTGGGCTTAAATTTGCTGTAATTTAGACTAATTAGACTAATTTAGATTTAGACGTTTTTGTTTTTCAGACTCAATGTAAGAGAAATAAAGACCTTGTGAAGCTCATAGCAGTTTGTGGAAGCGATAAAGTGAGACGTCTTTGCCCTCGGAGTTAATCATGCACCCAACCAAACAGTCCAAGTAAAATATCAGAAATGTGCATTTATTGAAAATACTTACGAAAAAACATGTTAATACCGTATATGTAGTAAAATTAGCAAGATATTACATCTTTCTGTAACAGAAAAATAGGTTATTATTGTGATTGCTATAAAAGAAATGGTCACGATGATTATGTATTTTGCTTGAGCTGCAGTCAAAACTGATGCATATAATCTTTTCATTACACACACACACGGACGCACACACATCCTTCCTTTGTAAAGTAGCGCCCAACAGATGCACTTAAATAAGTACATTAAAGTGTCATTTTTCTGATTGATGCTAAATGTATCCAGTTTTTTGTGTGACAATCAGAACATGAAACTTAAAAGTAAAACATGCTTTTAAGATACTTACATCATAGCAGTCTGAATGAGTTAAGCGTTTCTCTCTTCGCTGAAAATGTAATGACAACAATAGAAAAGAGCCTTTAGAGATTAAGGTTTAATATTTGGTTTTATTCTATCTATAAACATTTGACACATTTTTCTTTAAGCTCTCCCTTTGGCAGCCTGGATTACATGAGCTAATCTGTATATCTCTAAAGAACATTATCCTGCATTGGTGATGTGTGTTTATGGCAAATTCACTTGCTGTGTCGAACTACCTCTGCTGGGGAGATTGTGGGTGTGTACAGGGGTTTACTGGAAGTGCTCAAAGAAGCTGCTGAAAGGGCTAAGGGCTACACTGAGATCCATTGAGGGATTACATCCTCATATCGCCGCCCATCATGAGTATTGAAAACCAGCGAGATGTTCAATGAATTGCAACAGCCATTTCACAGTTGAGGTGTTGTCTGCCCATTTCCATAGTGATAAAGAACATCTTTTCTGTAACCAACTGAAATAATGGAGAAACTGCCATAATAAACAGGTTAGAGGTCTTCCAGTTGTTTTTTATGCAGTGAAATCTTTGGATGGTGTTCAGCTAATATTATAGTTGCATGTCTTTGAGTTCATGAGAGTGGGAAGGAACTTGTCATGCTTTGATCTTGAAAATGATTAAATATACATGACAGAAACCAGAAAGCTCCGAAGCCATGATATGAAGCCATTCCGCTAAGAGAGACATTTAGTAGAGTGGTTGTTTAGGAGCTATTTTCATGTTTTCTCTCTGACAGCACAGTGAACTAACTCAGTGCTGCAAAGTCAGGTTCTGTTCTTTAGTGGAATCCCTGTCTGTCTCTTATCCCCTCAGTCTTTACAGCAATGAAGCTCCGCGAAGAGAAGCTTCCCACTGAGATTATGGTGTTAGATTAAATCTAACAGTGATTGAATAATCGACCATTATATGACTGTAGCTAATTAATTTCCCCGGTGCCATGTCAGCTTGGGTATTCTATGTATGGAGCAATCTGCATGCTGCTAATATTAGATATAGTCATGTTATACAGGGTTGTAATGTAACAGCAAACCAATTGGCTGGCCTCTAACCAAAAGTCACAAGAAAATAAAACAAAGGAAAAAAAAAAAACCCCAAGATCAACAAGAATTCAAAGCAGCCAAACTGTGTATCTGCATCAATCAAAATTAAAGAAGCACCCTGCTTTAAACCAGACATAAGAAGTAACATTTATTTGCTGCTACATGTGAACACACTAACTCGTTACATTAAAAAAACTAGTTTTTTCTGCTTGCCCCTGTCTTCAGTAAAAAAAAACAAAAAAAAAACCTGTCACTCTGCTGATTTGCAAATGATGTAAGTATGCCATCTCGAGCTATTAAAGTTGTGTCAAATAAATGCACGCTTAAGGCACATTGAACTGATCATGGTTGGTATTTACGTAGTGAGAAAGTGCAACATCCATCATGAAAATGAGCTTTTCTAGGTGCAAAAAAAGCCTTTAGCTTTTGCACATGCATAATACTGAGAGATAAATATCTCTTACGTGATAGAAGCTCACATGGCAGGTGAACTGTTTCATCTTTTTACCCCTCCCAACAGTCTGTCTGAATTGAGCAATCTCTGTCAGCTAAAGCACAATTTGGATTAGCAAAAGCCCCACTGATAGGTCAGCTTAGCCCGTAATGTAGCGGCTTAGACCGTGTCTGCGTGATTATAACATTCTTAGCAGTCTTTTTTTTCTTACATCCAGATGTTGCAGCACAAACATTTCTGTGTGCCTTTTAAGCCCAACACAAATTTAGATCACCGGGACATAAAATGACGCACCCTTTCAAATGTCTTTGCATGTATTTTGACAAGAGAGCTAATTCTAGCTGTTGCTGTGTTTATAAAACACCTGAAACAGATTTATGCTGTAAAATATTTCAAGCAAAGTTTTTTATTTATTTTTTATAATTAAATCATTGTAAAACTTGTTATCTTTGAGAGAATTTTGAAGGATCATCTGTTATCAGAATCAAAGTGCCATAAAATGGACTTTAACAGCATATTAACTACTTCAGACATAGCAGGCATCTCAGCTGTGACACTTCATTTCCTTGTGTTGGCAGGAGAAATGCTTTAATTGATGTTTAGCTGCAGAGTTTTTTGCACTCCCTTTGCATTCAAATATCCTTAATTTCACAAACTTAATTTCTGACTTTAAAACAGGGTTAGAGGTTATGAAGGTGCATTAATGGTGCTGTCAATGATGGAAATTTCTTGAAGGGGGGATTACACAAAAAAATCAATAGCTTTTTCTTGCGTATGACAGCCTCAGTGTTTATGCAAACTGTTGTGTGGTTTATTCATTTTCAAAGTGCCCTGGTCTCTTTTGAAGACAGCCTTTACACAGAGGTGTTTTCATTACTTATCTAACCTGAACTCATCTATGCCAACACTTCTACTATTAATGGGGACTGAAAAGAAAGCGCTTCTACATTTAAATCAGCTAATCTCCCACTAACAAACTTTTGTTTAGAAGTTCATGGGCTTCTTATATATATATATATATATATATATATATATAAACATTTTTTCTGGTAATTTAAAATACATGCTTCTGACATTAAAGTAAAGGCTTAAACAGACACAGGCAGCAACACCTTTCCAACAGATTGCTGCAGGGCAGCCCACAGCTTTGTGAAAACAGGAGGCAGTAAGATAAATATTATGCTTTTGGATCCACTGTGTAATTCCACAGGCTCAGAAAAGTGGGATTATCCTGCACTGGTTTATCTACATAATCTGAGGCTGTTTCTTGCTGTTTGTGAAATAATAAACGGTGATTTTTAGCCATTGTGGAGACAGTGGGATGATGCTCTGCTAACAAGCCAACACCTGAATTTAAAAGTATTCAATTATTTAGGAAAATCACATTTAACCCTCTATGGTACGCGTTATGATGCCAGTGAGAGAAAAATGTTTGGAGTGTTTTAATGTCTCAAAATAGACTAAATAAACATAATCTGGAGAAATTTTAGTTTTGGAGGTTTGGGGGGTCTGTTGCCTGTAGGCAACATTGTACCATAATGGTGCATAAGTGAAAAACAAAGTCTGTGCAGAAACTGCACCTTGCAAGCCGGTCAGGGCGCAAAGTGCTGATACAATGGATTTTCTTCTTCTCAAGAATCGTCTGGAGATCCACACTGGTGAACAAGTTATCAAAGAAGAGCTTGTTGGTTGGCTGGGGTAATGCTCGCCAGTCACAAAACAATGTAGCCACTTGCCCCTATATCTGGCATGCCATTTATTGGTGAGATTGGGCCAGTGTGGACCTCAAAATTGTGTGCAATCCCACTGCTGTCTGTCAAGACATACATCTTGTAACTCCAGTGTTTTGGGTTTCCTTTATATTGGATTGTACTGCTTCACCTTTTTTCCCTTTAAATGACACAATTTGCTCATCCACGCAGAGCTTCTCGTCTATTAGAATTGCTTTGAAGCTTTCAAGGAAGTGATGATAGGAGGGGATGCACCTTGTAAAGTCTATCATGGCTTGGCTCCCTAAAAGAAATTTGCTTTGTATCGTCAGAAGTCAATGTGACACTTTATCTCCTCCCAGTGATGCATTGAAATGACATTGGCCACAAAGTCAACCCTAGTGAATGAATTCCAGTACATAGATGGACATAAAAAAACAGATGCCAGTAAACTGCTCCATTTCATGGCAGATAACAGTCACTGGCTTGTGTGAATCCCATTGGACAGCATATAGATTGATTTGCTTGATCATGTTTTTAATGGAGTGGTGGGTTTAAAGATCATCCCTGAAGTATTCTATGGGAGTCTTTACTTTTTGGGCTTTTGGAAGGCTACCTTAACATTGTTGGACTGGAAGGATGTTTTTTGCACTTTTTTCACTCCAGATACTATAAGCTTATATAGTAATATAACATAATGTAATATAACCCATCAGCTGCCTCTGGAGTCCCACAGGATATAAGGCCCGATAGGACTCCTTCTTCAGCTTGACGGCATCCCTTACTACTGGTGTCCACCAACGAGTTCGGGGGTTACCGCCACGACAGGGGTTACCGACGACCTTACGGCCAACAGCCGCGGCTGGCCGCCTCAACAATAGAGGCACGGAACACAGCCCACTTGGACTCAATGTCCCCCTGCCTCCCCCGGGACATGGTTGAAGCTCTGCCGGAGATGGGAGTTGAAACTCTTTCTGACAGGGGACTATGACAGACGTTCCCAGCAGACCCTTACAACACATTTGGGTCTGCCAGGACTGACCGGCATCCTCCCCCACCTTCTGAGCCAACTCCCCACCAGGTGGTGATCAGTCGACAGCTCCGCCCCTTTCTTCACATGTGTGTCCAGGACATGCGGCCGCAAGTCCGCCAATACGACTACAAAATCAATCATCGAACTGCGGCCTAGAGTGTCCTAGTGCCAGGTGCACATGTGGACACTATGCCTGAACAAGGTGTTCTTTATGGAAAATCCATGATGAGCACAAAAGTCCAGCAACAAAACACCACTCGGATTTAGATCAGGGAGGCCATTCCTCCCAATCACGCCCCTCCAGGTCTCGCTGTCATTGCCCACGTGAGCACTGAAGTCCCCAAGCAGAATGAGGGAGTCCCCGGAAGCAGTGCCCTCCAAAGACTCCAAAAAGGGTGGGTACTCTGAACTGCTGCTTGGTGCATAAGCACAAACAACAGTCAGGACCCAACCCCCCACCTGAAGGTGGAAGGAGGCTACCCTTTCGTCCACCGGGGTAAACCCCAATGTACAGACGCCAAGCTGGGGAGCAATGAGCATGCCCACACCCGCACGGCGCCTCTCACCGGGAGCAACTCCAGAATGGAAGGGGGTCCAGCCCCTCTCAAGGACAGCGGTTCCAGAGCCCAAGCCATGCGTCGAGGTAAGTCCAACTATATCTAGCGGGAAGCGCTCAACCTCGCGCACCAGCTTAGGTTCCTTCCCCGCCAGAGAGGTGACATTCCACGTCCCTAAAGCTAGCTTTTTCAGCCGAGGATCAGACCGCCAGGGTCCTCGCTTCTTGCAGCTGCCCAGCTGCACCCAAATTTAACAAATTTTCAGTATTATATTAATAAATAAGTTGCATGAAACTATCAAAAGTTAATGTTTACTCACCTATTAGTATTAAGATATTTTTTTCCAGGCAGAAAAGGGCCGGGAAATAATGTTTTGACAGTCTTTTTTTTCAGCAAGGTAGCAGAATTTTCTCCTTAGAAAAAGGCAGCCAAAAGATGTTTCAAAGAGGTTTCAAGTATGTCATGTGATAAATGACAGCATTGTTATTGGTTTTCCATCTTTTTTTAAAGTGTTGCATGATTTAAAGGGATGCATTGTGGAGATATGCATTGTGGAGAAATGACAGGGCCAAAATGGGTTTGTTGCATGAGGGCAACACGGTACCACAGAGGGTTAAAAATAGCACAATGAAGACTATTAAATAAAATGTCTAATTAATACAACTTTTAAACCTTTTTTTAGCCAATGTTTTTTTTTTTTTATGAAATATTACTTTGCTTGTTTTTCTGTTCTTTATGCTGCTTCTTTTCTTTCAACATCTTAAATCTGGAAAGACTGATGTGATCGCTGATAGTTTAAGCTCATTTGCATGGGTCATAAAATTAAGACACAAAGTACTAATTAATTAGTTGACAGTGATTTAACCTGCTGATTAGAGAATAATAACTTGATTCACCACAGTTATGTCTAACTTCTATCAAAGGAACTATCTTCATCCTTTTTCTAACTAATGGTCCCACAACCAGCATTAATATTTTACACTGAGTAGTAAGATGGACTAAATGATCTGTCACAGCAACTGAAAAGAATCTAACTTGCGCTACCCTATTTGACTCTTGGTAAAGGTGCCTTTGCAGCACATGGCATACTGTTGCACTGCACATGCTTTAAATAGAGACAGGGGGTTAGTTAATCCCTTCTACAAATGTATTAGATGCAGTTTTGTTCATGCACTCTTATTTCTTTTCTTTATTTCTTCCAAATTTTTTGTCAGTTGGGAAAAACATCTTCTAGGATTCTCAAATACAAACGTAAATATACAACATATTTTCAAGCATATAAAAACAGAAATGATAAAATAGGTACTAAAAGCCTGGATAACATTAACACCTGTAGTGCAAAGAGAGCATGTCAATGCAGCATGTTACACCATAACTTATATCATACATGAGTCACAACATATTAAAAATGAAATACAATGTTTGCAAAGAGCTTTCAACACAGTCTCGTAAATATGATGCACATCTAAAATCACACACCAGCAAGCTGCCACACTCACCAGATAGAGCACCCCCCCCACACACACACACACACACAAACCCCCCAAGGAGAGAAAATCATTCGTGTTTGTCACATTTAGTTGCTGACCAGTCGCAGCTATAAATTGCTGAGTAAACAGCTCACTGTCTGTACATTTTGCTTTTTAAAATTTATTTCATAGCCCCCTACAAGTTGCGACACAACTTAAATAGCTGAATCAATACACATTCCTGCACTCCTCTATGTCAGAGCTGCTGCGCAAAAAGACATTATCACAAGGGTCAAACACAAGTCACCAGGTACTGGGAGCACTTCCACTGACATCACAGCAGAGGGGATACAGAAGAATTATGATTCAATTACATTTTTTTTTTCATTTATTAGTCCACTACTATTCATCATAAATCATCTCTATGATTCAATTTAAAGTGAAAGAAATTAAATAGAAGAGAGCGGGAAAGAACACTGCAGCGGTGATGATCTTATAAGTGTGTCTTGTAGAAATTGTTGTCTTAGTGGGGGGTTGTCTTTGCTTATATTTAAGTGTTTCGACACACTAAACCTTCAAAACATAATGTTTGATATACACTTTATTTGTGCTTTAAAATAGAGTATAAAAGACAGCAACAGACACAACTAAAATATTTGATTACCAACCTGCATGATGATCAAATCAATAAGCTTCAGAATCTTGTCTTCTTCTGGTGATCAGACCTCCAGTCTTCAGCATTGATTGTCGAGTTGACTGAAAGCATGAATGGATGAAGAGAGCTCTGGTCTGTGCCTCCAAACAATAGGTTATAAATAAAATTCACAAAGCTCCAGTTCATTTGCATCTTCATTATGCTGCAGCGGGAAAACAGGTTCAACAAGTAAAAGAGTCTGTAGAAGTTTTACACATTTACACCTCCCGCTGCCTCAGCAGAGCCACAAACATTCTAAAGGACAGCTCCCACCCGGCTCTGGTCTGTTTACCCTGCTCCCCTCTGGAAGGCGCTACAGGTGCCTCAAGACCAGAACAAACAGATTCAAAAACAGCTTTTTCCCCCGGGCAATAACCATATTGAACTCTAAAATGTGAATCCCCCCTGTGCAATACACTTATAGACATTCATAGAGATATTTTGTAGATATATTTATTCGTATTTAATTATTTTTTTAAATTTTTTATTTTGTATGTGCCTTTATTCTATTTTTTTTTGCTTTATTTATTTTTTTTTAATTCTATCCTGCACTGTTTTGGTGATGTCTTTATCTAATTGTACCGGTGTATAATGACAATAAAGGCATTCTATTCTATTCTATTCTAAGTTGTTTACAACTGATTCTTTCTCAGACTGTGCTTCCACTCGGATCAGGCCTCATGCCTCCACCTCTTTGCCAATCCCTTTGGGCTTTGAACACGTGGACAATGCATGAAAACTGTTTGAATTTATATAAACTAACTCTCACGTCAATAAGACTGCCCCTGGAATCAGACTGTTGTCTAAAATAAACTTCACTTGGAGTCTGCAGAGTACTAACAAACATAAAGTATGAGTCTCTGTCTGGCAAATTGAGATAAAAGTTAACCTTAGAATTGCCTTTTTACATTTAATTTATTTAAAGGTAAATATATTTAAAATTTATCTGAATGTAAATTTCCCTTTCACTGTTTAATTTTTTGAGTACCTGCCCCAAGTAAAAATCAGTAAAAGGGTTGGAATTACATTTTTTCCCCTTTTTTTTAATGACATTAACACTTCACAGAACCTTGGAGGTGATAAAGATATAAATATCATCTTTACCAGCTCAGTAATAAATCAAGTGATGAAGAAGCATCACACTAGACCATGCACCCAAGAGAGTTGTGATGTATTGCAAATCAAATTCAAATTTGATTTATGGGTCTTATAAAAATTATGCTTAAATCCAACAAGAATTAAAAACTAAGACTAACACACACATCTAAGCCCATCAGAAAAATCAGATTCCAGTGGTGACATTTTTGTGGCAATGGGTTTTGCTGTACGTTGATCAGCTGTGTAAAGTTTGATTTTAGTGAGGAAGTAACTGTAGCAATGCAGACGAAGAAGGCTCCAGCAACTCAAAGCAACATAACAAATTACAAAACACAAAATAAAATTTGTTATTGTTTCAGAGTAAGAAAAAAAGAAGCTCAGTATTCATTCATAAGAATTACTGGCTAAATAACAGCCTCCCATTGTATGAGGGATAAAAGTTTTCCACTGCAGCTATTAGGGTTGCAACAAATCACTGATTAGTAAGATGCAAATGTACCACTGGATTATTCACAGAATGATAGGAATAAGAATATTGGTGTAGCCTTCTACTTCGGCTGTCACACTTACCCATGGGGAGAAATTTAAGTGAAAGCACTGACTGTAACTAGGTAATATTCTAGGATTGTTCAGGTGTTAAACTTAAAATGTTAAAAAATATATAAATGTCGTGTTTAGCTGTCACATTCAACAAATCACTGGTAGCACATTAGATACAGTAGAAGACCTTATTTTTACATCACAGATTTAAAGAAAGAAAGATTATTTATCTTCTGTTACAGACATTAAAATAAAAGTAACTGATTCAATTTGGTGACTTTAATGATCCATTTTAATACATTTGTTTCTGTTAATGCTTTCAGCCATATGGCATCGCTCTGGTGAAAAGCAGGCCTTCTCTGCCCACTTGTTTATTCACACATAATTAATGCCCCTCAGTCATTGTCATCTTGTGAGATGATGATCTGTGCAGCACTGAAAATCCTGGAAATTCACACAGTTTGAAAGTTACATCTGGAAAAGGTTACTTCACAAAGAAACACAATACAACACACCGAAAAAGAGATGGATTTAATGCGCTGAATGAATTAAAGAGAATTCATTTAAAATGTTTTCCCATATGCTGCATAAACAGGTGTTTAGTGTTTTCTGCGGTCATCTTAAAATGACTAAATCCTGCAGTAGCGGCCATTTTTCTTAGGCAAGGAAATCTATCATGTTCAAACTGTCATATTAATTGGTTTTGCTCAACTGAGCTGGATCGGCAACATTTTCACAATGTAAATTTTAGCCTCTGACTCTGACGTACTCAGGTGTGACTTTCAATCAGAGTTGGCTGTTTTGTGCTTCTCTTTGAGCTAATATACATTTTGCTAAGGTTTGAAAACTTTTGGAAGATGCAGAGATGAATGAAACAAACTGTTTGGTTTACCCAAGTACAGTGCTTTATAGTTCATCATTGAAACACCAGGGAGCAAATATTGAGTCTGGATCTAAAAGTTTAAATAAAAAGCATAAAGGCCTATTTTCTATTGACTGGCCTGTTAGCATTGTTATCCTGCATCACATAAAGCAATATGTAGCTTTGCCTCAGGAAGTTGTTTCCGGTTTGGAGAATATAAGATATATTTGTGAGTGTTTGCTGCTGCTGCTGAAGTGCTGGGACCAGCATGTCAGGACAGCTTGTTTTTGTTGTGGCAACATCAATAAGAGAATATTGAGGCCAATACTGATCAAACTGAGTGAATGTAGCCTGAAGTGCTCCCATCAGCTCATTGAAAGCCAAACACAAAAGCAAGCTGAAAATAATACAAGAAGACAATCATGCTTAAGAGGAATTGTGAAGTGATTTTATTCTACAGATGAGCCATCATATAAGAATATTATTTTTGAAATGAGGTCTGGACTGTATATTTATTTCTAGGTTTATGAAGAAAAAAAAGTGTTCTTTTACAGCCACCGATGAAAAGATTAGAGTTGGATGAAAAATATTCTTGGAGCCTCAGATTTGAGATAAGATTGCTTCCTTTCTCTGTCTTCCCTTTAATACTGTTTAAAATAGGTACAGCTCTTATACACTGTTATAGATTAACAATACAATAATCTGTATCATATGAAAGATTTTCATAGATTCCCACATTATCACACTTTATTTTAAAATGTTTTATGTTCAAAAGGGAACGAGAGCATGGCTACAGATGTCAGCTCTGTAGTCTGGGGATGCAGAGAAGTACCTGGCTGGTCCACTGTTGGAAGAGGGATGGTCTTTAGGGGATATCAGAAAGAAAGTTGGGAATAAGGGTTTGATCAGGACCAGCTGTCTTCAACTATTCTACTGAAGTCCACAGGCCTGCAGAAGCACAAGTGTAGTGGGCTTGTTAAGAATCAGGAGGCTGTGTTGTGTTTTAATTAGTCTCATTGACTTTTTTCTTGGCCCTGCGATGGACTGGTGACCTGTCCAGGGTGTACCCTGCCTTTCACCTGAAACACTGCTGGGATAGGCTCC
>JBAMHW010000023.1:19162489-19192642 GCA_037177495.1 Rhadinocentrus ornatus
TATGTATATGTATATGTATATGTATATGTATATGTATATGTATATGTATATGTATATGTATATGTATATATATATATATATATATATATATATATAAAACTCTCATTTATAATATTCATTAATAGGCATTAATATAAGATGGTAAGCGAGGGCAGGATCAGCCAGTGTCAGTTTTGCACGTTTCATTTTAACCTAACCTCATACTAGCAGAACAGAAAGGAGTCTTCAGATGCAGGAGGTAGCACGACGCACAAGTTTCCCTATAAAAGCACAGCCCGTTAACTCCTGTCCTGCAAGATAGCACGATGCAGGGAAAACAAAGCCTAGGTACCACAGCAGTTCAGGTGTTGGAGCTAATTCAACGCGGTAGCAATGGTAGCTTCCGTGACAGCCGGAAGTCATGTGACCAGCCAACCAGACAAGCGCTTGACAGAAGCTGGCTCTACGCCTCCTTAAATATGTCGCCCCCCTCAGCTGATTGGCTGGTACCGCAAACACCTAATACTGCCACACAGATATTAGGAAATAGTAAAAGGTAGAAAAAAAACCCAGCAAGAATCATAATAAAATAATAAATTACATTAAAATTATTAAAGTTAGTCAACTGTCAGAACGCTAAAAGAGTTTAACCACAAAGTGGTACCCAAGCGGTACAGCCAGACGCCCATACAAATAAACTGGTTGTTCTCCACTAACCCAGTTAATGGGCAGGGTAACACATGCTGAAGACTGAACAATTCAGAAAAAAACATATGGGAGAAGGAGGCATCACTTAACAGTGAAGCACAATGGTTAAAATAACTAAGAGAAGACCACAGCTCCCTCCCTGATCAGTATGTTATTTTAGCTGACGCCTTTATCCAAAACAACTTACAATGGTTAGGCATTAAGGGTCTTGCCTAAGGACACAACTTGAAATTGTTAATTTTCATCTCCTGGGGGATTCGAACCCTGGTCTCATGGGAGGACAAGGACTAGTGAGCATCAAGGCCACCATCCAAGATCATCACATGAACATTAAACTCCATGGATACATCAAGAAGATGGCCCCAAGGGATAAAGCACTGAGTGAGTGTCTCAGGCAATGGAACCTAGAGGAGAATGAAACAAAAGAACCATCATGGAAAGACAAGCCCCTGCATGGTATGTACCACAGATAGATAGTTGAAGTGGTGAATTTGAACAAGTTATACCCCTGGCTAGAGAAGGCTGGATTGAAGGACAGCAAGAGACGCTAATCATGGCAGCACAGGAGCAAGCCTTGAGTACCAGTGCAATCAAGGCTGAGATCTACCACACCGGGAACCGGAAACCCAGGTGCAGGCAATGCAAAGAGGCCCCTGAAACAATCCAGCACCTCACAGCAGGGTGCAAGATCCTGGAAGGCAAAAATTTGGTGCGGAATATGGACTGGAGACCCCTAGGTTACAATGGGAAACACCACTGACAATACAGACTGACAAAATGGCGATGAAAATATCAGGAAAAAGGAACATGAGAAACTGAAGAAATACCAAGAACTCAAGGAAGAGCTAGAGAAAGTCTGATAGGTGAAGACAACAGTAATACCAGTGGTCATTGGAGAACTGGGGGCCATGTCTCCCACACTGGAGAAGTGGCTCAAACAGATACCTAGAGAAACATCAGACATCTCCATCCAGAAGAGTGCAGTCTTAGGAATAGTTAGGATACTATGTACGACCTTCAAGTTCCTAGAGGACCCAATTTTGAAAGATGAAGAGCCACGCAGGGAAGATGAGAGGTTAGGTGAGGGAAGAGTTTATATATATATATATATATACAGGTTGTTTTTTTCTGTTTGTATTGGTTCAAAGTTCTTGCTCACTGACGCTGAACACAGATAAACTACATGCAGAGGCTTGTGGTCCAATGTCTCTTTCTCCATGTTTTGTCCTCCTGCAGAATAAGTTTGTGTTAAGTGTGATATAATCAGGAGAAAGCGGGTTCATTAAGATGAGACATTTGGTCTGGCTCCTGAGAAATAAGAAGAAGAACAGTCATTTCTCTCTGTCCATCAAATCCCCCCTTTTTTTTTTTTTTTTACTAAATGCAGTTTTATCATGGTGGATATATATGTTTTGAGGCAAGACAGCAAAGGTAAGACATTTTATGACCATATTTTATAAACGCCTTCTTTTGCCTCTGGTTCTGTGAATCTTGGTTATAGTGAGATAAAACTTGTGGAATCTATGAGATGCGTGCTTTTAGTAGAGGTGTTGTTTGTCCATGTTTATCCTGTCGGGTGGACACAGGGAGCCATAATTTGTGTTTACATATATTTTTGGACTTTGTGTACCTGGTCTTTTTATTGTTTATTGTCATAACTGTGTTTTGTGGTCATAGAAATGGTTTTACTAAGCTGTTAGCTCAGATTCTGGACTTTCTGTAGTACCATGCATAGGCACGTTAACAGACCTGACATCACACCTGTAAAACCGAATGTTAACATCTTAACTCCTGGTAGCAGAGGGTGCAGGTGCAAGAGGTTAAGCTAAATAGTCAAGCTAAGAATGCAAAGTTAGAGAATTTAGAGGCCAGAAATCTGAATGATGGACCACCAAAAGTGCATGGATGAAGGTTATTGTGCATTTTGTAAATATTTATCTCTCATCACGATCTATAAACTGTGAGATTCTAATCCTGCTTTCTGTCTGTTCACCTGATGGCTAATATTCATCAGTTATTGTTCCTTCTGTGTTTAGAAGGAAGCAGATTTACACAACTTTAAATGCATCCTGCTGGCTTTGTACCTTTTACTTATTGAATCGTAAAAATTTCATTGTTTGTCATAAATATTTGATTTTATATATATTGCTGTTTAAACAGAAAACTGCAGCTAAATCTGTTTATTTGTTTAGTGCAGGGGTCTTCAACCTTTACAATCCCAAGAGACTTTTTTTCTTCAGCCTAGCTAAATATAACTCGCTTAGAGCCTCAAATGTTACAAGACCTTTTAAAAAAGACAAATTATAATTTTTGATAAATATCTACTGTAGGAAATTTGTAATTTTTGAAGACCCACATTTGTATTTCTAATGTTAGGTTTTAAAATAAAGAAAAACATACAAAAGGAAGATTGACAGTTTCTCCTTTATGTGATGTAGATAATTATGGAAGATGTACAAAAAAAGCCTGTGGTTTCAAACCGGGGCAAGGCAAATTTATTTGTATAGCACATTTCATGTACAAGACAATTCAAAGTTCACATAAAACATTACAGCAGGGTGCAGCAAGCAATACAAGTGCATTAGAAAAAACAAAGATTAAAAGAAAACCGAATGACAAAAAATATACATCAGTCTCTCCAGAAATTTGCAATGTTGTGATCACAACTATTAACGCAGATTCAGCCAATCCATGCAAATTCCGCATGCCCTACAATTTTATCCAATCACTGCAACTTTATTTCAACTTTGACCAATCACAGCACTCCTTCTCGTCATGTGATCTGTCACATTCACTTTCTGTTTCTGATAGCAAACATGTTAACTTGTGTAAGAGGAAAATATATGTCTCATTTGCCAATCAAATTTCAACCAGAATAAAGACACTGAAAGCTTCAATTAAACACAAAAATTAAAGGGTCCTGCCAATACAGGTTTTCCTAGAACCAAACCCACAAACAAAACAAGGAACAAGGTGGAGTTGGACCACTATACTGATGGAAAGACAAAATCACAACTAACTAAAGACACACTCTGTATTGAAGGAGTGAGAAGCCATGTACCATAATTTGGACCACGTCACTGTTCCATCAAAAGAGCCAAGAACCCAGAATATCAAGGTCAGAAAGTTACATAGTGTGTCTTTAAAAACAAAATTGTAATTCTGTAATACTACAATATCAGGAAATTTTATACTATTAAAGTGTGATCTACAGTGGCATGTTATGTACAAGAATTCTATGAAATAATAGACATATTTCTTGTTAGTAATAATTATTGCATTGACAAATATTTGTAGGCAACGTCTTCTGTGTTTGTTTTGTTAAGATACAGATGAAGCACAGTTTCAGATAAAAAAAAATAATTTTCTCAGTGATACTTCACTGTTACTGGTGTAATGTGTATTGTGTTTCACAGTGTTACTGTGTATGTTTTTATACTGTTACACAGTCTATCAATATGAATGATCACCTCTACAGGATAAAATGAGAGTATAATAGATGGATGGTAGGATGGAGCAAATTATCACATTGCAAGTGATGTGTTCAAAATAATTGAGATTGTCATCTTTGATAGCAAGCTGATGACTCAGTGCAACACTGATAATGAATTTTGTTCCACCAATGAATCACGTCAAGTGAGAAACCCTCTCCTCACTAAGTTTTGTTTCCTGTCTGAAGGCATTATCTTGACATGGCATGTGAACATGCTTTTATGCTGCACACAACAACTAAGCATGAGATTTGCAAGATCTCAGCTAATTACATTACTCTTGCTGTGGCTGTGGCTGTGCAACACGGCTGTGTATGCTGCACTGTAACCTGTAACGCTTCAAAGATGTAGCTTCAGTAAATAACCAGATGGAAGTTATCTCATGTTAGTCACTAAGATTTCCCCTGGTTTGAGACATCTGACAATTTGACAGGATCTTCTTTTTTCATTTCCACCAAAACGAGACAGAGCTGAATGTTTATGAAAACAGACTGCAGTATGAGCAGCAAATAAATGACCCGGCTTTGTGTTAGTCTGAGCAGAAATTCTCTGGCTTTTCCTGCATGGAACTCAGCATGAATCATTCTTTTCAGTTGGATTTTACAGGGACATTTATTCAAGACCACATCCTATTGTTGGAGCTCTGCTAACAATTTCATGTTAGGTCATACAAACAGAGCTTACAGGGGATAAAGCGCTTTTTGAAGAGATAAAAGGAAAAATGTGTGGACATCATTAGTTGTTTCAGAAGTTTTCATAAACATTATCAGTCATGTTACCGTATCATACATTAATGTACTTGATGGTGACAGTATGTGTTAGTACTTTTACATGGTTAGCCATAATGGACATAACAAATTCCAAAAGATGAAATCCTACTGTATCATTCTGATTACTTTTCTCCCGATACAAGCATTATCTTTGTCTATATGCTACAGAGAACTGTCCTATTTGTCCAAATGATGCTGGTTTACTGTAACATGTCAAGCATCTGTTGGATTTTTGGATTGTTTTTGTTTTCTTTGATTTCAGTAACAGCTGGAAACTACTGGGTCACAGTGACTGAGGACTGACCTTGTCCGCAACAATCGTTCAAAGTTATTGAGCTGGGATGGCGATGACAATTGAGAAATACTTGATTACACCAGTGAGAATATACCGCTGGCTAAAATTGTCTTGATATTGACCTCCTTGAAAAGAATTGACTTATTTTTTGCAGAAGAATTTCAGGGAAGAGTTCATAGAGAAGCAGCCGGTATGTTTAGATTATACAACGCTCCTCAAATTCTGAATTTAAAAAAGGCACGCAGCTACATAGCTTTTTGTCCAGGAGCCACTGGAGCTTATTATGAAATATTCAAATGGGAAAGTGGTTGAACAGAGATAAATTGTCATTAAACCTTTAAAGAAACTACATTTGTGTTATTTGATAATGGTGAAAAGACTCCTCATCTACAGATACAGGTAGATGGTGTGGACATTGAAAGAATTTATGAGAATGGATTTCTTGGTGTGATGATAGACCGCAAAACAAACAGGAAAAATCACATAAAAAATGTACAAAACAAACTATTAGTTGTCTTAACTTATAGCGTGAGTAAATTTGAAGAGTGGTTTCAAATCTTGGAGAGATGATGGTCATTCATGCTCACACATGCAACATGCACTCTCCACAAAGAAAGGCAGAGGCTTGAACTTGGAACTTTAGTTGGGAGGAAATGGTGCTACCCACAATGTGTGGTTCCTCATAGCAAGGTTCGAGTCTCGGCCTTTCCATGTGAATGACTGTTTGTCTTTCTGTCCAGAGTGTATCCTGCCGCTCACATAGTAGCTGCTGGAATAAAAAAAGAAACAATTCCTTAGTGAATGCAACAAAAAACGTGTTGTCACCCTAAATTAATTAATGTAAATCAAAATTTAAAGATTAAGTTAGAGAAATATCAGACTACTTTCAGCTTTGCTCACATAATTCATTTCGAGGCAACTTGTGAAGATTGAACTTTTTCAGAGATTTTTTTTCAACTGCTTGAGCTGTTAAAGACATGTGAAGACCTGAATAGTCATCCTATAAATATAAAAATAAATTTAGGAATCTAAATTCAGGTAACCTCTTAATTTAGGTTTAAACAACACCAGAGCCTCTTAGTTAAGTTTACTCGAAAAAGTTTAGCAGCTGGTTGTCTTTAGATCACTCAGCATTTTAGCACTTTGTTTTACAGTGTAGTTTGGTGTTGAATTTAAAACATAAAATTCTGTGACCAAGTGCTTTTGATAATTAGTTTTTTAAAAGAAGTTTTAAAAGTTTATAATGATTGCAGACTGCTGTCAAATGAAGTTTCAGGAAAAGGCTCCAAATATTCTCCCCATTAGTGATTGTTTTTAAGGGTAAATCATTAGCTGACAGTTTGTTGGTCTTGTAAGCTCGCTGTTTTTAATGAGAGGATTTCATTTTTGAAAACTGTTATGTCAACAAGCATGGCAATTGCAAAAGGTTGGAAAGACAAGGAAGACTGGAGTCATTTCTCAGGTTCATCATACATTTCAAACTAAACAAAAGTAAATATAGACTGCTTACAAATTTTTCTGCATGTAAGATTTCAGTTAATCAATTATTTGAGTTTCAGGTTTTCTGTGGGAGATTTAAATTATGCTGTTTATCCTGTCTGTTTGGATCACTGATAAGAATGTCAGACAGGTTAGATGGTTACTTTCCCAGGTGAGCTTAATTAAAAGAAAACTGCTTAAGGAGGTTTTTCCACAGTCGCAGTTTTAATGCAGTATGGGAGAAAAGAAGGATCTTTCTGCAAATGATGAGTGGAACAGTACAGTGCCTTGCAAAAGAAATGAAAACATTGGACATTTCACGAAAACTTAAGCAATCATCATACCTAAAAAAAAGTTAGAGGTAATGTGTTTGTTCAAAAAAAGATCATATCAAGGAATGTCTACATGAGACAAATATAGGATATTAAGAGAGCAGCTGTTAAAAAGCCCCTGATAAGTAGCAGGCGGGAATTTGAAGACACTGGTGTCTCTGGAATCCTAAGATCCTCTCCTGGATTATGCAGGATAGTCCAGAGACTGAAAGCTCTGGACTTTCCAGGAATAAAGCTGAATTTTGGCCTCCTTGAATCAACACTCACAAAGAAAAACATAATACTAGATGGTAGGTGGATGGTCACCATGTCCCAAAATGACTGTAGCATTAGCAAGATAATGTTAAAGTGATTTTTTGGGGGAGTGAAATGCTAGGCCCATTTAGGGTACCTGAGGTTGTCAAAACGACCTTTGCAAAATATGTACAGTTTCTAACTGACCATTTTCTGCCCTGGTAAAAAATGAAGAACCATGCCTTCTGCAGTCAAATCATATGTTGGCAGTCCCTGCAACCCAACTCACAACTCTTTAGACAAAAAGCCTAGCGTGTTGTTATACTAGTGCAACGACAACAAACATAATGCTACTGTACAAACAACAACGGAGGTCACTCAGCAGCTTGTTTTTGTTCTGCTTAGCTTGTGGTTCTTAGCTTGCTGCAAATTTTAGCAATTTATACTTAATAAAAATTTTACTGTGGTGGTAGCGGATTAGCTATTTGTCCATAAGTTTTATTGCTTGATTGTACAATAAGCCAATGCACTTTGTGGCTGAGGAAGTAGCCTTGCCTCATACTGTCGTGCAATATGATATATGTGAGAATATTATAGCATGAACGTATAGGAGGGCGGCCTGGTCTGGGATTTAGTGCCTGATTAGTTTAAAACCATTTATAAAGCTTGTTGTTTTTGAGATTTTCTTAATGTGTTTATCAAATTTCAGTTGGAGGTCAAGGACCAATCCAAGATATGTAAATTTATTGATACTGTTTTGGTTAGATTCAGTACCAGCTGGTTTTGAGTAAGTCACCCACTCACCTCAACCATACAGGAGGACAAAATGTTCGCTAACTGCTCCAGAAACTTGGCAGGTGCAAAAAAAAAAACTGTTTCGTCCGCGTAAAGATGGCAACTGGTGTCAGGGCAGATTAGGGGTAAGCCATTTATAAAGAGACAAAGCAGCAAGGGTCCCAGAATGGAGCCCTGTGGAATGCCCATTTGGACGTTTAAAAATGAAGACTTCTCCTGGGTCACTTTAACACTTTCTATCCTGAAGATATGATGTAAACCAGCCCACTGCCTCAGGAGAGATGTTGAAGGATGACATTTTAGATAAAAGTTGGCTGTGACTGACTGTTTCTTTCAAATCCCTCGGCTGCCATCCACTTAGAGAGCTTAATGTACACTTTTTGAACACTTGTACACTGCTCTATCCAGCTCATTCTGAATCACACTATCACCAACTATAGCCAGGAAAGTATGTAGTTCCAAAGCCGACCAGACCTGACTGTTCTTTACAGGCATCCTTTTTCTAGTATTTTTCCAACATTCAAATACAACATGCAACTGATTCATGAACTGAACAGCAGCATTGTTTGTGTTGCGCTTGCTTTTGTTGTGGGCAGTGACGTTTTTCTGTCTGCCAATCAATAGATTTTATCAGTGATGCCAGTAGCTCTGCTTTAACCATACCATAGAAAATTTCCTATGGACCTACAACTGAAGGGGTGTCCAGAAAAGGTGTGGTATGGTTCAATTGTATGGGCCAATTTTAAAATGTAAACACACAAAATAGCGGACTGGACCGTACCGGCCCAAACTGAATCACTCAATGGAAACGTGGCTTTGACACCTGGACTACTCCCCACAGCCCTTCACACCTCTGGCTCATTCTGCCATCAAAGCACTCTACATCTCTTTGGACTCAGCCACCAATCCCCTGCCTATCCCTCTCCTTTACAGTAGCTCAGGTGAGAAAGGAGCTGAAAAGGATCAAGGCGAACCAGAAGGCATCAGCTCCAGGCTCCGTAAGTCCTGCACAGGTGAACTGTGAAGTAATGGAGCATGTCTTCAACCTGAGCCTCAAGCTGTTACCATAGTTCTGGAAGAGTCTATGTGTGGTACCAGTGCCAAAGACATCGCACACCAGAGAACTTAGCAGCTACATTTCTCGTCTGATGAAGACACTAGAGAGACTGATCCAGGGAAACCTCTACTGCACGGTGGGATGCTCCATGGTTTTACTGCAGTTCGCCTACAGGCCAGGCATCAGAGTGAAAGACGAGGTTATCTTCCTGCTACACCTTGCTATGGCTCACCTGGAGAAGCCCAGCAGCACTGTGAGAATCATGTTTTTTAATTTATCCAGTGCCTTCAACACCATCTTGCCGGTGCTTTTGAAAGCCAAACTGGAGAGGGCTGGGGTGGACCTTCATCTGGCAGAGTGGATTCTACACTATCGCACAAACCGGCCCCAGTTTGTGAGAGCTCGGGACTATGTGTCTGACCTGCTGAAATTCAGTGTAGTTGTCCCCCAGGAAACTCTCTTTGCCTCCCTTCTCTTCACCCTCTACACCGCAGACTTTAGACACAACACAGACAGCTGCGTTTTGCAGAAGTTCTCAGATGACTCATTACCATATCACCTGTCTGCTTCTGCTTACTGCACCTGTACTGTTAAAACAATGCAATTTCCCCACTGAGGGACTAATTAAACTTTCCCAATTCTTATTATTCTTATTAAACGTTAACTTGTTAATTCTTTTGTACCATTGGTTCCAGTGATTGTGTTCAGAAGAAAAATGAGACATTTGGTGAACACAGTTTACATAAACTGCTGACATTGCCATGGCCACATTAAACTGGGATCTGACCCACTGTAAACAATGTGGCTAACTGGTCAGTTCTCATTAGAAAAGTGTTGCTTATTTTGAAATGTAAGAAATATTTATTATTATATTTTTTTTTCAATCTTAAAAAGTTTAAAATGAACATTTCTGTACTCATCTCACACAGTTATGTCAAACCCTTAAAATAAATTACAATAAGCAGGGACACATCTAAAACTTGCAGGGAAGTTGGGGATCCCTGCACTAAAGTGTAGCGAATTGGCCCTCTTCTATAAATTTCTCTGTGGTTCCAGATGGTTTTGGTTCACCGCATAAGTTATGTTAAGAGCATATTTACTAATCTTCATTACTGTTCATCTACAGGTTTCCGAATTTAGTAAAGCAAAGAAATTGAAAAAGTAGTTGTCAGTTTAGGTTAAAGATCAGTGCCATTTCTAAATACCAGAAGACAAAGGGTGAGTACAGATTTTAAATTTCTTTGATATTATTATGCATTCTTATTAGCAGACCAGAAAGCAAGTGTTGCATGTCAGATTACTTATTACAACTAAAAGTGACTTTCGACTTGACTTATACATGAGGTCAAAGACTTGTGAGTTGACTTGGACTTGCAAAAAATGACCTGTAAAAATCTCTGCCATTCCTCCCATGCTGCAAACATACCACAGAATCTTTGGCTACTTTGGGTATAAAGGGAGAAAAGCTCATGGTTTGGCCACCATCATTCCCTGACCTCAACCCTAATGAGAACCTGTGGAACATCTTTAAAAGGAAGATCTATGAGGGTGGGTAGCAGTATACTTTCAAACTTCTACTTTGGGATGAAACTTTGGTATCATAAACTGAGAAACAAGCAGGAACTCTCCATGGACTTGCAAGTTCAAGGGATGAGAAAGCTGTTAAGATGATATCAGAGGAGGCTCTTTGACTTTTGGATACATGTATTCTTTTTGCTTAGTCTCTGGTTGTAAAACCAGCTAATTTTTTAAAAGTTTCTAGTTTATGTCATGCAGTTAACTTTGAAGGTGATGTTCTTTGATGCTAAATAGGGAAATAAATAAGAAATGCTATTCCTGCATGCTGTCAGCAGAGACAGTAGTAGACTATAAATACAATAGTGTAGTGAATTGCTTTAAATGCACTGCAGATTTACAACATCATATTATTGTATTTCACCGTAATTGTAAACTAGTTAGACATTCATTACTTGCATGTAAATTAACAGTTAATACAACAGTCAACTGGTAGGAGTAAATAACTGTAATTTATCAGCATAAAACCGTATTTTTTGTCAAGCAATTCCCTCACAAACACACAGCCGCACATTCAGTTCGGGGTGCGGGGGCAGATAACAAAGCCCCACTTGTGTACTATCATCAGCGGCAGTGGGTGTCAGAAGTTATTCTTTGTAATGAGAAATCAATAGACAGTGGGTAAAATATTTATTTAGCTTCATGTAATATGATTTAGCTTCATGTATATGAGCAAAAAGTTAAAAAGTGTGTTATTAAGTTGACAATGACCACTGTGTTAGCCCCAGTGACAAAATGTCAAATGTGATAAAAGCCTTCTCTATGGAAGGCTTACCTCCTTTACAACTGGCTTAATGCAAATTTTATGTAATGACCATCCAAAATTTTAGTCATTGGAATAGTGTTGTTGAACTTTAATGTGTTTATTGCTGGAGTATCACAATACTTTTCAGTTAATAGTACTAAAGTGGAGTTCACAAACAGATCAGAGAATTAAACATAAGCTCTGTGAAAGACTTATCTTTAGAACAGGGTCATGAAGTGTAAGTGATGTTTTGTCATGTTCTCAAGTGCACACAACTACATAATTTTACATTTAGCCATAAAACTAAGACAAGAAGCCATAAATCTTACAAAAGAAGGACAGTAAATGATGATTTTATTGGAACTCCACATTTTAACATCGCATGAGAAAATGAATGAACTGTCTTTGACAGAGATAATATATCTTGATATTTTGTTTAATTTCTGTTACACAATGACTTTTTTTCTGTTTAACTACATCAATAATTGTGGAGAAATCTTGTTCCAGAGAAACCCTGATTTTAAAGTTTCTTGTTTCTAACTAAGTCTTGTGCCATGATGTTTAATATTACACCATTTTGATCTCTAATTTAGTACTAAGGAGACCAGATTTTAATGTTCTCAGCGACATGTGGGTTCGCTCCACTAACTTGGTGTCAGGAGCGGGAGACATTTTGGTCTGACTATGTGCAGTACATCTGGGCTGTTGGTTTTCCACCTTTCTCTGCAGGATCCCTCTTTTAGATACAATTTTGGAGGAGACAAAGAAGCCAAAAATACAAGTTCCTTTTGGGAACAATAATTAAGATTTTGATTCTACCTTTTCAAATGAGAATATGCAATTAATAAAAAGCTAATTAAAATGTGTGTGTGCGCGTGTGTGTGCGTGTGTGTGTGTGAGGGAGTCTGCATATGTTGTTGACACAAGCCCAATTAAATATATATAAAAAAAAGGAGGACAAAAATTTAAATAAATATTCTCTGGGTTGATTTTTCCCTTTTACATCATGAGCAACACCAATGCATACACATTTCCCTTCATCGTGTACTAATGAGATATTCACAAAGAAGGCACTTTTGTGCTGAGATAAGTGCTACATGAGTTACAGCTGTTTAAGAATGGTACAATGAGCCATCTCAGCTAGCTGACAATAGCCATGTTTCCACTGCTGTCTTTCATTTACATTTAGAAGATGTGAATATGTAAAGTTAAACTGAAATAGAAAAAAAATAATGAAATGGGCAAAAAGGATATGTTCACTTGGGGTGGTCTTTGCATTTTGAAAACTTGTTGCTTAGTAAGGAAATAGGAAAATACTTTTGTAAATCATGTCTGAGCTGGTAAAAATGATGTGACTAAACAGCGACGTGACGTAACTGATAGGACATTTTCCCACATATATGATGTCATATCCCAGATATTCCCAGGGATGAAAACGATTCCTGAAGAGGAGCTCTGCATATTTTCCTCCTGTAAATGTCCATTGCATTTTTTTTCCTTGAAATTTGCCTCCAGTTAGGACAGTAACAACATGTATAGTAACTTACCAGTTGAAATGTGGGTAGTGGATGGAAACTCGACTAAGCTGTTGTCCAAAATCTGATTACCCTATTATGCCATTGTAACCATAATTTTATAGCCCTCTGAAGTGGGTTTCAACAAAGTAAGAAGTCTAAGTAAGGCTTCTGAATGATGAAATGGCTGATATTGATAGTATTAAATGTGTATGCATGTCTAGAATACATAGTTTTATATAACAGTATACACTCTACATCAGTGCAAGTGAACATAATACTTGTACAGCACTCTTTAAAACAGCACTTCAAAGGTGCAACAAAATAAGAATGCAAATATTTACCTGTCACTTTTTATGTCCTTTCCAGCAAATATAGTTTGCCCTACTAATTTCAGTAGTTTTATTCATTGTGCGCATTCTAGATTATTTTTATGAACTATGTCAAGCATGCTCATTGCATAAGCCAATGAAGCGACATGCATATTGTACACTCAAACAGTGCTCACTGTAGGTATGACCTCATCTTTTAATCTTTACACTGTAATGGTTTTAAATTTAAATTCAAAACCAAGAATACTTTAGGCTCCTTGTGTTTTAAACCTATTCTAGTTGCTGTAATATCCACTGTAAATCCATGACTACAATTTAGATGCACCAAAGAGGCCACTTGTCAGGATTCGTTTGTGATAAGGCAGGATGTTTAAAGAGAACAATGAACAAAATATCTGTGAATGCTAATGTAAAGATTGAGCCTCAGTTGTTGTTAGCTAATGCATTTGTAGACACATGTGCAAAAGAAACACAGGTCCTTTGAATATATTTTACTTTATATAAGAAACAAGGAAACATTTCTGTTGTAAAATGGAGGTCACAGTGGACTTATTAAATTACAAAACAAATACAATGAAATACATAGACAGAAAGAAATGTAAAAGAGAAGCTCTTCTAACAGAACTTCTGAAGAAAGGGAGCACCAAAGTTATGAGCCTGCATTAGAAGTAACTAGAACTAGTGTTAAGCTCAATTCCTTTTTTACAGCCCACATCGAGCATATTGTTATTGTACTATACGGGGAGTGGTTACAGAGGTGGGCTGGTATCTGGAGAACTGGTGTGCCAGCAGAGATGAACCACTATACCCCCCCTGCCAGTTGCTCCCCAGACACGAACACATGGCAGCCCACTGCTCTCTATTACATGTAGAAATGGGTTTAATGCAGAGCTGAATTTAATAAAGTAAAAATTATTATTCACCTTACCATGCCACCTTCTTGATTAAAAAGGTCACAGCTCTAAATAGAGAGCTGTTATAGACTCTATACAGTGTTATACAGGATCTGGCCTGCTGAAGCAGAATTAAGTTTACAGGGAGAGCCAACTTTGCCAAGAAGAATTCTTTATTTAACCCAGCAATTTAAGTGAAAATACACCTGAGGTATTGGGCAGCTGCAGGTGGAGCACCCAGGGAGTGCTGAAAACCAAGCGAGATGGTGCTATTTCTTAGTTAACTCAATAATCCACTTTAACAGACGCATGCAGATGTGTAGGCTGAAGACTCCTCTGTTAGCATAAAACTACTTGTAAGGCCTCTTCTTTGAAAGAAACCTTAAGAAAAGATGCTGTTCATACATGGGCTTGGCAGTGAGAGATGAACAAGACACAGCCCTTCAGAAAAGTGGACACATGGCAGGACATGATGCAAAAAGAATGCTGTGCCAGTTGCAAAACATTTCTTCCATTATATCGAAAACAGCAATTGTTATCAGTATAAGCATGTGCCCAAAGAAATGCTCTAAAATATTCGTTGCTGCATAGATTTTATGTAGATTTTATATATTTACCCAGTCATAATTAACAATATACTGATCTCATACTCAGTTATAATCACAGTTATATTCCATTAAATGACTTGTGTGTTCTTTTTTCTTATAACTCTATGACACTTTTCATTATGTGGTTGTCTTTCAATAAGAACAAATGAGGTAGGCTCAAGACTTAGTCCTTTGCAATTAGTCGCTTTGACTGACTAGATGATTAGAGTATTGTCTGACAAATCAGTACTAGCCACCAGGCAAATTAAAGGCTGCTGAATCTTTGGCAGTGACAGAAAAATCTGTCAGCTGTACAATACAAGATGGCAAGAAGCCAGTCATCATTTCCACATTATTTTCATCTTTTAACATACATTTGTAAGGTTGAATATTGCATCCTCTTGCAAAGTCAGTATACATACAGTACATCAGTATAACTAAAAGTCATAAAATAAATTGTAGCTGAGAAAGTAGACTGTTTTACACAAAAGCATTGCAGTGTCCTGCATTAATGAGCACGGCAATGAACATACTTTCACATTTTGGGACTATGACTTAAGGAACATCTTTTAGCTATTTATTTTGTTGATCTGTCAGAGTTGGTGGCAACATATACAACTTGAATTTCACAAGAGCCATCCTCCCATCACTTATACAGAGCTGAATGATGCCGACCTTTCCATTTAGATACCATTCACAGATCGCATCCTCACTCAGAATACAGAGCAACAAAGCAGAAGAAACATATATCTTTAAATTTTCTTTAAATTCCACAAAGATCCAACATCACTCCAACACATTAATTTTTAAAAAGCATTGGTTTGTTGACCTTTGGTAGCAAATTTTCCAATGCACACATTTCTATGACAAGGCAAGATTATTTGTATAGCACATGTCAAGTACAAGAAAATTGAAAGTGCCTTACATAAAACATTAAAAGAATGACAGTCAGTGGAAAGGAAGCATTAAAAAGTAGTAAAAGGCAACAACAAATAGCAAAAAAACTGTTATGGGAGAAGTGTGCAAGATTACATGAAAAATAAGAAAAGAAGTTAACACAATTTTATCTTATTTACATGTAGTGTATGTGTGTACTATAATGTTATTAATTTCATAAAGCATGACTCCTTCATGGAGTCAGCCATTAGCAAATCGCAGATTTTTTAACAGGTAGCTCCATATGGTGCTACCTATCGCTAACTTTCAGGACTGCAAATTAAAAAATAAACAACTTATAATTCATCATAAACATTTCAGGACACTCTTGTTTGTCATTAAGGTTAAAAATTCCTTCGGCAACAATAAGGAGGTACATGAAAAACTATTTTCTGAACTTAAAGATTTACAAGCTACTTAGAAGGATGGAATGAAAATGTTAGTGCTTGCTTAATCTGAACATCATCAAGGGAATAGTTGTTTTGAAGGTTTAGAGCACAGATGGCAAACATGCAGTCCCCTTTGAATTATAACCTTGTCCTCGGGACAACCAGACCCTGGAGAGAAAATGAAAGAGGTTTTGCATTTATATAGAGGGGCAGAAATACAGAGGTGCATGGAGAACCTTTGCCCTTTTAAGATCCGCGCATCTTAGTGCATCGTGCACGTTTTTCCTTTAATGATCCACATGTTTACAACTTGTATCTATAAAATACTATGATTGATTTTAATTCAATTAATGTTTAAAATGTTTTTGCAATATGCATCTTTTAGCTGCTACCTGTCTTATTACATATTTGCCTCTTTTCCTTCTCCTGCAAAATAAAACAAAAAGGAAAAAATGTTATCAAACATTACATTTGTTGCATTGACAGCTTGTAAATTTACTGTGGAATGACTTGAAATCAAGCCGGTGCCATTCCCAAGGCATTGCTTACCACTGCTTTCTAAAGACCATTTATATTGCGACTGATTGCTCATCAGGCAATGTATCAGTTAAAAACACACCACATTAATGTCACATCCGTATGCATTTTAAGTTAAACCAGAATGCACTGCAGTGCAGTTGCAAAGGCTCATTGTAAGTTAAGGATAAGCTAAAACAAGCTGTAAGCAAAAATATAAGCATAAGCCGTTGTAAGCTAAAACATAACCTCCGCCAAGTCATGGAGTCACGTTAAAACTGGAGAAATGTGTTCATGTTTACGTGTACCAGTTAAAAGATATTTTAATCTTTTCGGGTGTTTATACATGAAGCATACTCAGTATTCTTATTTTACCGGAATTTCATAAAATAGGGTTATGGATTCATGTTCAAAGATTCTTTAAATCATTCTGTCATCTTTTGATATTTTAATTGCAAACATTTATCTGATATTTTTATTTTGATCACAGAAAAACTTGAAATGTTTAACATTTTCAATCACTAATAAGTCTGACATAAACTAATGTACTGATAACATACTGTACTTTAAATAGGTAATAAATAAATAAATTTAATAAAATAAAAAGCTTCTCCATTATCGATGTAGCGCAGTAGTTTTGTTAAATCTTTATTTGACCTTTATGATCAAGAGTTACCAGCTGCAGTGTTACAGTCTCACACTAGTTCAAATGGCCAGGGGTCAAGAGGCCCCTCTTTCACCTTGTACGGTATGTCACTTCCTTCCGAGAAGGGTTGTGCTTCTGGGTGAAGAATGTTATAATAGGACTGTAATGAAGTGCAAGTTAACGTCATGGCAATATGATGTGTTTGGTGTTCAAGCTGAGTAAGAGTACTTCAAACATCAAAATCCGGCTGTAAAAGAGGTAGCTTTAAATCCCTGGTCTCATTAGGTGTCAGATTGCTCTGTGAGGCAAAAGGGGGATTGATGAGAACAAGCTAAATGTGATTTGTGGCTTTGATCAGTGAAGCAGACGACTTTGATCAATTAAATATTTCACTTTGACATTTATAAACAAAATGTAATTCTGGGACTGCTGGTCATCAAGCACTGTCCCTTTAATGGAAGATCAAATAGGGACATTGCAGTTTTATCATTGCACTTCATGCCAGCTAAATGTATTGTCTTTCTTCAGTGCCGTTTTCCAGTGACTTGCTGTATGCTGCTAGCACTATGCTAGTGTTTAGACTAACACTTTGTTATGCAAATACATGACCGATGGCCTAAAATTTTCTGTATTTCAGAACTATATGATCGCAGTGTAAATATCTATAGAACACTTTGTAAACACTAACATATATATATAATTTATAATGTGAAATGTCTTTCAATTCAAAACCTTTCCTACTCCCAAACCCTATTATTTGGTCCTTGCATATTAGTTGCAAATTGGTGTGCTTAAGCAATTTAACAGTATTTGCTACTTAACATTGCAGCGTCTTAGCAAACTGTAAAGGGACTGTAGTTTTAATGACTTTAAAATGTTGTTGCATGGGTTCTGTACAAAGTGCTTACCTGCCATTGAGGAAAACTAGGGGTTCAATGTTCTGATCAAAGACACTACTGCCATTAGAGGTCAGCCTGATGCACCGCCAGAGCCACATAGCTGCAGATCTCCCAGTAGTGTCAGAGCACCCTTTAATCTGTATTCCTTACATGCACTGTAGATGATAATGTTACTCGTTTACTGGTTAAATTGTCATATATTAATGTCAACATTAGTAGGAAACTGGGCAAAGAAAATGGGGAAGATGGCATTACTTTGTTACTGTGTTCCCATTAAAGATAAATATAAAATGTTTCAGAATCAGTAGTATTTTCTAGGTCACAATTGATGTGCAACATTGAAATGCAAAATGTTTGCGCCACACATAACATTATATAAAACGGTAAAAAATAAAAGTTTCATATCAACTGCATGTCATACATTGTGTTTGTAAGGAGATGTAAGAAGTCTGACGCAGTTCTATATACTATTTGCATTTCCATTTTGAAGTTATTGGAATATTGTCACTCAAAGGTCAATACAAGACATACATTTCTGCAGCATCCAGTATATATATATATATATTATATATATATATATATATATATATATTTCTGATGTAATCAGGAAAGAGCGGGTTTATTAAAATGAAGAGATGTTTTCTGTCTGAAACTTAAGAAAGAAGAAAAAGAACCGATTTTTCCTTTTGGATGGAAAACTGCTCCCAAAAGACAATAAGAAACTTTTTTAGCGAAGGTAAGGCATGCTTTCTGACTGTTTTACAAATGTGAAGCACAAACTGAGCCTTCTTCTGCCTCTGGTTTGGTGAATCTTGGTCAAAGTGAGATGAAACTTCCAGCTGTGGAATCTGTGAGATGTGAGCTTCAGTAGAGGAGCCGTTTATCTGCTCATGCCATGTGGAGCCATAATTTGTGTTTACATATTTTTCGGACTTTGTGTACCTGGTATTTTAATTGTTTGTTGTCTTAACTGTGTGTGACTCTAAATAGGAATGAGTGTGTGCATGAATGGTTGTTTGTCCCTATATATGTTGGCCCTGCGATGGACTGGTGACCTGTCCAGGGTGTACCCTGCTTCTCACCTGAAACACTGCTGGGATGGGCTCCAGCTCACCCCGCAACCCATTATAGGAATAAGTGGTACAGATAATGACTGACTGACTATTTTAACTCTTGGTGTTTAATGAAAGAAACTGCAGCTAAATGTGTTAATGTGTTTAGATCAGGGGTCTTCAGGTTTTACAATCCAGAGAGCCGTTTTTCCCTCACCCGGCTAAATAAAACTCCTTTAGAGCTGCAAATGCTACGAGTCCTTTTCAAAAAGGAAACTTAATATATCTATTTATTTTTTTTTATTAAGATCCACCATAGGATATTTTTTAATTTTTAAGCACATTTTTATTTCCATTTTTTGGTTTTAATATAAAGAAAAATATAAAACCTTTATTAAAAAGAGGATAAACAGACTTTCTTCTAAGGGATGTAGATATTTGTGGAAAATGATGTAAGGTAAACAAAAAAATAAAAAAGGTCCATAGTTTCCAACCAATGACAAGAAAAATAGATTTTTTAGATACATATTTAGAGGCATTGTGGAAGGTCCAGAGGGACACTTGTGGCTCCAGAGTCGCAGGTTGGAGACCCCTGATTTAGTGTCTGTTAACAAAAACGTATTGTGTTTTCTTTACAAAGCTGTGGACCTTCTTTGAAAGGAAAAAGACATTTTGCGATTAATTGTGATTTTATATATATATATATATATATAAGCATACCTTGAACATGTAAACATTTTTGCATTAGTCCCTAATTTTTCAGTCTTCATCACAGGCTGCTCTTTTTTTTCTTTTTTTTTTTTGCTACTCTTTCAGTCATTTAAATGGCTAGAAATTAGTTCTTCATTAAAATTGCACACTACAACCAATGCTGCGGCTGGAGACTCTTAAGGTGGTGCAGTATATTGACTCACATTATTTGCTCTTTGTCAACTGAGACTTCATTAAAAACCTAATTACAGATTTTAATTAGAATCTGTTCATTGTGATTTTATTTAGTAAATGTAATAATCAAATCCACTTATAACCCTCTGAGTTAACATTTCATTAAAGTAGCTACAAACAGTATCTAAAATGTACTAAAAGAAAACAGTTTTTTTATTATGAAAAAAACAAGAGAAAAACTGTTATAAAAACTCAGATTAAGTGAGTTTTTTGTGATTATTATTTTACTGTCAATATGCAAACATAGCATAATTTGCCAGTAATACTACCAAGTTAATTAATAAATTGTAGCTCTCAAAAATATTAAATGTAATGTGTAGAAATTGTACATGTTACAAATGTACTGCTGCTTGGTTGTATCCTTTTCTGTTGGCTGTTTTTAGAGCTTTTCATAGTTTAAATGTTCTAAATAGTGTTGCAGAATGCACCATTGTAGTGCTTGTACATCCGATTATTCAGCATGCTTAAGACGATTTAAGAGTGGCGCCAACTAAATGAGCAAAAGTGAATGGGTTAATTGAGGGGAGTAAACTAATCCAGGAAGGGAGTAGAAGTTTAACAGAAGTCAGTCTGTGCAACAATGTGTCCACAGCTAAAACAAGTGAACTTCCATATGAGACAGTCAGTGGCTGGCTGTAACCACTAATTTCCCCTATTGTGCCACAACTGTGTCAGCGTCTAATGTGATGAAACCAGCCGAGTGCAGAGCAGTGTATCACACTGGCAGAGTGCCAGAGATAACACAGCGAGACCAAAGGAGACACTTACTCCTGCTGCAGAATCTCACAAAAAAAAAAAAAAAACTCCAGCACAACCTGCTTTTTAGCAAAAAGAAGTCCGTTTCTGATAACAGCTGAGACTAAAGCACTGTTGCATATTTCAAGGCAGAATTGGACAATGAAGCAGCTGGAGCATGTAGATGCCTGGGGCGTGAGGGCGAGGGGCTGCCTGTGGTCTGTCGGCATCCAGGTAGCTTCACCCTGAAAACTACAGATGATCCAACTGGCCGTGTAAATTGTTGCTTTGTGTCAACTGGATGCCAGGGATTAGGTGTTACTGATCTCTTTCAAATACATAAAATCTTAAACAATAATATTTTCAGGTTCATGCAAGGTAAAAACACCTCTTTTTTTCTTTTGTTATATTTCAGAAAGATCTTATCAGATAACATGATGTCATTCAGTCTAGAAACCAATGCATGCAATCCAATCATTTATCAAATTAGGGGGGGAAGAAGAAGACGAATGTAGGTTGCAGGATGCTGCTTATGTGTAAGTCTTTAATTTATTTTTTTTTTTGTTTTCTTTTCTTTGTTAACCTGTCGTGTCCAGCATCATAGCAAGCTGAATGGTGGTCTGGCTGCCATGCCATGTTGTGCTGAATAAATTTGCTTTGCCAAGAGGATCTTTATGGATTCAAGGCTACTCTTGATAGGTTGATTTGTAAGTAATTTCTTACAAATCCAGGAAAGTTTTCTTCTTCTCAGTCATTGTTTGATTTTCCTTTTAAATATCGTAGTCATTAATTTTCATGCATAACTCTGTGACACCCTGTGGGCTTCCGTAAAGCTCTGCAAATAAATGTAACACCCTTAATCCTGAATATTTCAATTAACTTGAATATCATTCTGCTTCTCAGTGCAGTGGGACCCCAAAAAGGTAAGATTTATTTGCCTATTAAATATATACTCATACAATGAAAATGAATCTATTTTCAGACATAATTAATTCAAATACAGCTACCCTATTAGCATAATTATTCCATTTCATCAGCATGCTTCATACGATAAGATATTGTTTAATGAATGTAAACAGAACATTGCTGCTGTTGTTTATAACTTGCAACACAATAATATTGATTATACCAATTAAATGTTGACAGAGAGTGAAATATATTCCAACTGACTGGAGAGCATCATGTTACTTAATGCACATCCATCAATGCCTGTAGAAAAAAACCCTGGCTGGTTCATAGATACAAATTATACAGTACATTTGCCAATTATGAGAGAATATATGATAAATAGGGCAGCAGAACCAGCTGATGTGTGTCAGCCCATGATTATAAACATCAAGGTGCTGTATGTGGTGAAAACATGAGGCTGTACCTTCTAGAAAAATTGCACTTTCATCAGCACCTGTCATTTCATGAAAGCCCTTACCTATAAATGACTGTAGTTTTGTAATTTAAACTAAATCTTGCTCCATAACCACATTCTATTACCTGATTGCATTATTAAAATGCAAAACAAATGTCAGAAGTGGGTTTTGCCATTCTGCCAACATCAGTGATCAAATAAGAAGTTTGCACTGTGATAAAAGTTAGACAAAGGTCTATTTGAACAAAGGATGTCAAAGTTAATAACACATTTAAGCAATCTTAATTTTATGTCATATAAAAAAGGACCATTATTGTGAATGAATTTATTACAAGATTCTGATTCACCGTCCATTACGGATCATAATGGCAATATACAACAGTGTTGTTGGCCAGAGGTAGTTAGCAGTACAGTACCTTTTACTTAAGAACATCCAACTGCAGATTTCACAAAAGCTAAATATGTGTAGTATCAACTATATTTATCCTGATTTACAATGTCAACCTCCAGAAAATGAACACGCTGAAATTCCAGATACCTGAGAGTGAAACTTCATCATTCAGGTCTTAATTTCAACCTCTGAGGCACCAAGCAAAGTGTCACAGTTATACCTGGAATCTGGCCCATATAGACACAAAAAAGGCTGATTACAAGTAATTTAATCACCTCAGCCAACATTTCTCAGCTGCAGCTATTTATTCTCCTTCTACATCTGTTTGCCAATTACTCACACAGGTCACAAAACAACCACATCACTGGTGCATTACCAAGAAGCTGCCATCTTTATAGACATTTACATGGAGGACATATTGATTTCAGTTTTTTTTCCTTTGGGTAAAATAAAATAAAAAACTGAAAGAAAAAAAAATCAACTGCACAGAGTCATGTGATTAATTGTGCTTTAAAAATGTAATTGCTTGACGACCTTGATTTATTCCCAAGCCATCATCCTTTATATATACAAACCAGTCTGTTTTGGTGCCTAAACCTAACCAAACAGCAACTGAAAACTAAAGTAAAAAGCAAAGTTCAATGAAAAAAAAACAGTAAAGGCACAGCAAGTGCAGGGAAAGTAAGCTGTGACTGAATAAGAAGTGTGCCCCAAAACATCATTGTGCAAGGTGTCTTTTAGATGGAAGTGTACGACTTAAATAAACAACAATTTCCAACAATTAATATTGTATTTTCTATTTATCCAAAGGAAGTAACTAAACAGTAATAAGGCAGACAATAGAAGACATTAGGAACAAAAATTTTGCCTTTTCTTAATTTTTTATTGACTGTGAAATTTAATTGTTGCACTGTGGACTGAAAAAGTTGATAACATTATAAGGTTGCTATATTTCTATAAAGTTTTCTCTATATCATGTAGTATTGTAGAGTAAGATTCCTGCAAATACACTGGTGTCCCTGTCCCTTAAAAGAAACATTTCCAAAATGTCAACACTTAGTTATGTTTAAGCTTTAAGGGTTTTCTAGAAAAGACCGATATTTTTTCTCAAGATATATCTATCTATCAGGAAAAAACATCTTTCAACCTTATAAAAACATTTAATCACTTTATTAGGTAAATATCAGAATCCACATTGTTTGCTGTGAACAACCAGACATGTTAATCAACCAATCAGCACTGACTACAGATATCCCTTCTGCACCTAATACACCTGTGCAGTTCTTAATTAAACAATCAGTTTCTCTAGAAAGAATGACTTGCTGGTTTTCTAACCAAAAGCATGATTATGCAAGTCTGGTTTCAATCACTGTGTTCCCTTTTGCTTTGCTGATACTTCATTTGTATGCAGTCACTTTTGTTGCTTACCCCTAGGAGAGCAGAGGTCCATATAATGGGTATTCCAAGAGCCCTGCTTTGAATATTTCAAAGGGATGCAACACAACTCAAAGAAGAAATCCGATCAGTACAGCTGGATTAATCAATGCTTTGGTATTTTACAAAGGATGCCTGCATTAAGTTCAAAGGGAGGAACTGGTTAGTCAAATACACTTGGGGGATGCTTTATTATTTCCAGCTTCTTCAGGGCTGCAGTCTATGCTTCAGGTATTGACATTTTTGCAGATTTCTCTGCATGGATCTGTGTGAAATGTTGGGGAGCTTAATTGAAGAAAGGAGTTATAATATAAATGAAAGACAGTTGACACATTAGTTTGTCTCTGCCTTCAGTGCCCTGCAGTACAAACAAAGCAGAGCTAAGTGCTAAAATACAGTATCATAGGAACATGGATCTTTTCTTGTATCATCCTCAGAGACTCACCTCTCAACATTTAAATAAGATATTGTGCTTAATTATGCATATAATATGTTGTCAGAGGAATTATCTCTAAGGAGCAAGATCCAGCTTTTTCCTGCTTGTCGCTGCAAGATAACATCTATTAATTGCTCTTATACAAACTTGGTTTAATGTCTCCCTCATATCCAGTATGTGAAGGGAAATAAGGCTTCTGGCTTTATTGATCTGATTTGTTCAGTAGACAGGGTTCAAGCACAATAAAGTCTCTAAAGCAAATGTGAACATTTTTTTTTGGTTTATTTTATTATAATAGATGACATATCCATCATCCAGTTGGAACAAATTGGATCAATAAGTTTTAAAGATGTATCAAACGCTGCCAGCTTTTGTGTTTGATTGATGCAAAATGATTTCATCCAGGGTAGTTTTGTGAATGACTGAGGAAGATATCATAGAGATGTATTTGAGACGATCTCTTCATCTCATTGATCTGCTCTTCTTTGCTGACATTTCGTTCTTAGCAGGTTCAGAATGAGTAAATGGTTCTTCTGTGAAATTATCATTGCTACGACTATTTTAACTTACTTTCAGACCAATATGTCCGATTACTTAGGCTTTGATGGGCAGGAGTGGTTTTTAGAAATTCAATTTAGAGGGATTACACTGACTCTAAATATGAGTTTGTGAGAGAAGCTACATAATTTTAACCCTGTTTTATTAAAATATTTATTTAAGTTTATCTTTTCTTGTCATATAGAAAAGAAGGAATTTATCTCTACTTTATGTTAAAGTGATTTGGTAAGAAATGCCTGATTAATTTGACGTTTATAGTTTCTACAATCGGACATTTCTCTCAATTTTCCCATTCTTTCTCAATCTCTGATAAATAAATCCCACATGTTGAGAAAAGATTTATTTTTAAATTGAGTGCAAATCGTGTATATAGAATTCAAATTAAAGGAAGTAAAGCTTTAGAAGTTATGCAGGAAGCTCATGAACAAGATCGTGCTGTACCTATGGCGCAGAGTCAGCTTTAGTACTCTAACCACGTCATACTGGAGCAAAACAAGGATGCCAAGCCTGAATGCTTAATTTACGGCTAGTGGGATGCTTTATCCAGAGATATAAACAAGTGCAGGCCCTATTGCATGCGCCGTCACGTGAGGCAAGCATGGACTGAATTGTTAAACAGTGTATGGAGCCTCCTTGTTAACCCCCAGAGCCAGATTCCAAGCATTCATTTAAGCAAGACTCCAGACTTTGAAAGTCTAGTTGTGCATGGCAATTTAAAAGCGTAACTCCAAGGATCCAGCAGAGCTACATGTGAACTTTTGTATAACCTTTGACTCTTTGGAACAACAATACCCAATTAATTTAAAATAAAAAGGCAAAACAAAGTACTGCAAATTAATATAGCATGATTGTTATATGAGCAACCAGTAAAATGATTTTTTTAATAGTTCTGACAAAAATCTCTGTTTGTGAATTTATTTCTTGTTTGACAAGACTGCAGAAAGTCTCAGTGTCACATGCTTACCAAGCCTTTCAAGTGCACATTACTTTAAATCATCTAGAGAATCATCAGTTTTATATTAAAGAGGGTCTTTGGTGCATGCAAAATATGAATATAGTAGTCTGCACTTGGAGCCTTTTATCTTTATTCATTAAATGTTCGTGTTTGTCAACACTCTGTGAATATGCCTGTCAGAATGTTGTCTTGAGCTCTTATTATGAGCCACATTTACAGTGCTGCAGATATATCAACATTAAATGGTTGACTGAGAGGCTCCAAAAAACTCCAAAATGCTAGCAATGACAAGTAGACAGTTAGCATTCAATAGAGAATTTATTTGTATTGCACAAATTAGAAATTTTATGGGCTTTACATTGGGTAAATTGCTACATTCCACAGACGGATGTGATTAGATGTGTGTTGTGTTGCTTTCTAGATCATGCTGTTCTTCCTTTTGCGTTTAGTGTCGTCTTTTCGCCAATCAATTCTTAGGAGTGGCCTACATAAGGACCAAAGAGCTGCATTTCTGGGCTCTTGATCCCTTCTGCCACAACACTATGTGTTCTTTTTTTGTAGGCCTTAGCAGAGTTTGAATTACACAGGAACTTTTGAGGAAGCCTTATTTTCGGGCATGCACCACGACTTTGCAAGTCACATATACACACATGTGCACTAGTGCAAAACAAAATCAATATCATGAATAAGGATAAGAAAGATATGTTTCCCAACCACAAAAAACAAGCCATGTGGCACTGTTCTTGTAGTGAGTCAAGTCTCACTGAAACAGAGTGGATCAGCTGCATGTTAGGTCAGAAACACATCACTGTCAAAATCATAAAACATGCCAATGGTTTAAAAAAGCTGAGGTCAGACCCATTTATTAACCTATGCTTAGTCAGTAGCAGCCACCGCAGCCTGGACTGTACAACTGTTATATTTTCAGCAGTAACAAACATGCTGACCCATTCAATAGAACACCTCAAATGAGTGGCATGGGCAGCTTCGTATCCAATAATTATAGTTCCACATATAATATATATAATATCCATAGAAATATGGATAAAGACATATATAAATTAAAAAAGACACAACACTGACACACATTAGGAAACTACAGTAGCTATAATCAGTAAGTGGACAATTCTTCCAGAGGATGGACATTTAAAGTAATCTTTGAAGTCGACTAATCAGGCCAGATAAAGTCATTGTGTTTATTAGTTGTGACATTATCCTTAATAAAACTGTCAATTCTTTAGTTATTCCACACTCAAACAATTTCAGAGTGAAAAAGGTCTTCAGTTCAAAAAACACTAAATTATTCAGTCTGCATATTAAATGACGTAATGTCTATACAGTTTTTGCATGCTGTTTAAAGAGTTCAGGAGTCCAGTTTGGATCCTCTCCATTTAAACTTTAACTGGATAAAACTGTATAATGGAATAAAATTATACAAATTGTGAAACAACTCCCTGAAATAGGTGCCTCAGCAGCTTATTGTTTGACCAATAAAACTAATTTCCGTTGCCGGTTGTAATTTTGTTGAAAATGATGAACATGCATAAACATCCCTATTCCAGGACAATTGGCCAATCAGAGGGTGTCAGTCTGTTGCAGTTCAAGACTTTGCAGAAGGTCATTTATAAATTTTCCTTGCCACTAATGGAGACTTCTGGTTTTCAGTCTAATCAAAGTTCAACTCTTAAAGGAGTCATCACCTGGCACTTTTTCAAGCTAAAACATGTGTATTGGTGTTGGACAGAAGTGTTAACTTCGCTGAAAGCCTTTCTTTTGAAGACGGTCGAGTTTTTCCATCGGGGCCCTTTGTTCACAGCAGAACCGCCAACAAGAGTAAACTCTCGCAAACGTGTGATTTTAATTTGCTCCTGTGATTTCGTCATCGCAGGAATAAGCCAGTTGTTCTTCCACACCTAAAATCACCTGCTCAGCCTACCGCAGTCACCCTAACAACAAGTTGTTTGAAGATGTCGACCATGAGTTAAGCTGATGCAGCTAATGCCAACGCTAATGCTAAGGGATGAGCCTAAAGGTTTGTAGTAACAAAGTTGGGGTATGAACAAAGGTCAGAACAAGCTCTATGTTTGATATTTCTTGTTTAATTTGATATAAAAAAATATTTTAAGACATTTAGAGGACAGTCGATACATGAAAAGACCAGGTAATGATAACTTTAAATTTACTAAAAAGCAGGTCAAGAGAGGAACCAATCAGCTGCTGCTGGATTTGGTCAGAAATTGAAACTTTAATATTTTCCAAAGTACAGAATTGGATGCTTATTGTTTAAATGAAACATAGCAGTACACCTCAGTAATCTAATCTATGTACTACTGAAAGTTCAATTATAGCCGGTAAAATAGTTTCATGGGTAATTTCTTTGGTGTTGATGTTGCTGTTTAATGCAGTTCAATCCAGTTAACAGCTGTGTTGCAGCTCTCTGGATTTAGATTAAGGAACCATTATTGTCCTCCACAATGTATGAAAAATACAGTCTGCATGATAGGAAATGATGTGCGCCACTATCCACACAAAAAATATCCTAAGAATTGAGAAGAACATGGCGACTATAAATGGGATTTTCTTGCTAATCTGCATCGATTATCTTCCCGCACCCCCCCAAAAATATTATGAGTATATGTTATATCATTTTCTGCAGGACTGATCGCCGTGCAGAATTCAGTTGTAAACAACATCTGGGAAAATCAGATGTTGCAGAGTTTTGCCCTTTATTTCCATATTCATGACCTCAAGAGTGATTCTACAAGAAGCAGCATTTTCCCAAGTGGGACTCCAAGGTTGGAACCAATGCAGTGGGGTGTGTACTCTAAGTGGCTCTTAAGTGTAGTTGCAGAGGCGATGGAAGTGTTGATGGTGTCATAGTTACTGTTTGGTATAAAAGCTTCATATCTTCAACTTGTCCAGGGTTGTTAAAGCATCTTTGTTCAAAGTTTTGGGATTTTTAAATCTTAGCATTAAAACATATATTAAAAACGTTTTTTTTTGCAAATATCAATGCTATTTTTTTTTTTTTTTCACAAACATGCACATTATCTTTTAAATATTTAAAGAGGACAACTTTGTTCTGCATGTATCATTAGATTCGGGTATTTACAGTAGAGCTGTATTAATTTATATTTCATATCAACAAGGCATTACGTACTATGACAATGGGTAAGAGCTATTGATAAATCATTTAAGACCTTGCAAATACAATATTGCTATTTCAGCCAGCTGTCACTGTTTGCATCAGGGGTGTCAAACATGTGGCCTGGGGGCCAAAACTGACCCACTAGATGGGTACAACCTGGCCTGTGGGATGAATTTGGTGAACGTGAAAATGAGATAGAACACATGAACTGCAATTTTTTTCCTAAAAGTAACCAGAATAGCTCGTCCATATGAGTGTGCATAATTTTCACTTATGTTTAAGTATAAAAGGTTTTCAGGACAGAGGGATAATATGTTTTATTTCTTGTATCTTTTTTAATAGATCTTAGTGTTTGTGGTATTAGATGAGTCAGTTTGGATGGTCAGGATTACCACACAGAAGTAAAAATGTGCATGTATGTGCATTTTGAAACATTCCTACATGTATTTATAATGTGAAATTTTCCAGTTACAGATTCCTGTGATTACATGTTTTGTTTTCTAGATCCATTATGATTTGTAAGTTCCCATGCAACTGCTATATTACTGCTGGGCAACTATCAAAATTTTTAATTGCGATGGATCGCATGACATATTTCGATTTATGGCAATTAATCGCATTGTTACGTGCAAAATGTCTCTTTCCTTTAAAAGAAGGCCAACGGCTCTATAAAGAAAATGCAGTAAGTTTTGTTACATCACTGATGATGTGTATAGGGGCACCATAAGGTGCAACTAACAAATTGTTTTTACTGGAACCACCAGTGACTACGAGGAACAGTCTGGTTGACAACCAAGTACAGTTTAGTGACAGCTGGAGAGACAGCTGACAGCTCAGAAAGACGGCACGGGGCAGTGAGGGGTAGCATCCCAAGCTGCATCATCAGAGAGGGGGGGGGCGGAAGAGAATCCCACCGGACGGACCAAAGGATGACGACACATGGAAATGGAAATACGATGATGAC
>JBAMHW010000023.1:19192973-19203687 GCA_037177495.1 Rhadinocentrus ornatus
GTAGCAACCAAGCAGGTAATTCTCTTGGAGCTCACTGTGCCGTGGGAGGACCGGATGGAGGAGGCCCATGAGGGAAAAATGGCAAAGTACTCAGAGCTAGTGGAGGAGTGCCGGAACAATGGTTAGCGGGCACGATGCCAACCCATCGAAGTGGGATGCCGAGGATTTGTGGCCCAATCCCTTTGTAGGGTCTACAAAATGCTGGGCAGCACCGGAGCCAGTCAGCGAATATATATATAGATTAATACCACATACATATTCGTGGAAGGCTGTGTTTATTTCAGCAAAACAAAGACAAAACAACACTCAGCTTTCAAAGCGTTGCATCTCTTTTGAAAAAAAAAAATTTGGTTCCAGTAAAAAAAATATAAAATACAACAAATAAAATTTGTAATGCAAATTGGGAAGCACTGATTATTCCTGGGATGCCACAACACAAATTTATCATGTGCATTAACACAAAACATTAAACTAATAATTATCTTGAGCTACAATTTCAAAAGTGTAAACTGAATCCTTTGTTATTAAGCAGAATATTTTTAATACTGCAATGATGTGGAAGTGCATGCCTGTCTTAACAATTTGAAGGGAAATCATTACTTCTTTAGGCATCCTGCTGTTGTCCATAAATAATTATGGAATTCATTACAGTCAACTTACATATGCCTGATTGCTAATGTGAGGACAGCATCACCATGCAGGTACAACAAGCCAAACAAATACTCAGCACAAGGCAGCATCTACACTAATCAGTTAGACAGAAATGTTCAAATAATTTAAGACTCAACACTTTGTCATCATCTGAAGGCTATAAACTCGGCAATCATTCTCTGCACATTTTGCATTAAAATAGCTTTTTAGGTGTTCCCTGGAATAAAACACCAAAGTCTTGGAAATGTAATACCAGAGATGTGATCCTGAGGCAGCTGTTCAGCTGGAATCTCCTGACGTCCGCTCCAGTCTGACAGGCATGTAAAATATCTGTTTACATTATAGCTTGACAACTGTATGCTGACATCTCCATTTCCCATGTGACCTTATGAAATAACCCTGTCAAAAAAATATTAGAATCCATTCTTATGACATTTTACCGTCTTCAGTCACACAAGGTCATCAGGGTGAGGCTGCCAACACGCTATGTAGTGAGAAGCCTTTGGTGAAACTTTAATGACGTCTACAATCATGGACGGTGACCGTAGTCCCCAGGCATATACTTTGTGTGTGTGTTCAAGAAATAGATAGAATATGAAAATATATTTTTTCTGTATAAGTCTGAGTCTACACCTCTTATTCAACACATGCACAAAAAGAAGAAAAATATATCTCCTGTAATAGCATCCGACTCTGCAAGCTTTCAGTCAGTGTGTATTAGATTTATCACTTTCTTGTCCCTACACCTTGTTGATGTCTCCAGAGTATGACTACATTGGTATGAGAGTGGAGGCTTAAGCTGTGACTATGACATCTTTCTTGGTGCATTATCTTCACACCCAATCTCCTTGGGGTAGATGGAGTGCACAGAGGAAGTGCTTCTACCAGTTAAGTCCTAACATGTAACTAGACATTGCTTTTAGGGGTCGGCTGTTAACAGGGTTGACAATAGTCTTTTATAGCCTTCAGATTGAATATTCCCAGAGTCTCGCTCGGCAGAGGCCATGTCATTACAGTTGATAGTTCCATTATTCTTTGAAAGAGTTGGTAGGAAATTTTTTAATGTTTTGTATTTTCCCTACTTTTAATGGCTGTCATTGTTCGTATATTTAGTGTATATACTTTTGCAAAGGTGTTTTTAGTTCGGACACCATGGTTTGCTTTCTTTGTGGTTGTCTATTTTATTCAAAGTCGGGTTTCACAGAGTATGATGCAATAAAAATCCATGACATTTTGAAAGCTTAAAAGTCTAATTATTAATATAATATGATTTGACACTCGCATATTCAGTAGCTAAAATGGGATAGAGGCTATAAATCAGTCAAACTTTGATTTAGATAACCACATGAATAATATCAAGCATTAACCTGAACTATTAAAATAAATTAGCAAAATTCACTTTATTATTCTGTCATGTTATATTTATCCTTTCAGGTCTCTTTTTCTTAACTTTTACATTTTATGCTTTTTCTCCATCAATTTCTTCAGCATACTGAGTGGGCTGCTTTGATGACATGATGGTGGGCATACTTGTGTGCAGCAATCAAGTATCATTAAGTTTATAATAAAAAATGCTGAACTGGGAAAGTAGACAGGATTTTCAATGTAATTAAGTAATTTAACATACTTTATTTCGCTTGCATACTAAGAAATACTAAAGAAAAATGTTTTTTGGGAAGTAGGGAGGTATCCTGAGCTGAGTAATGTGTTTATTAATGTTCACAGGACCCCAAACTGAAAGATGATCAAAACAAAACTCATGCTGGAATTGCCATCAAACCAGAAAGATAACAATTTTCTCTGACAAGCAGACACATCTTCTAACTAAAGAAGACCAAAAAAAAATTATTCAGCAAATAATGGAAGTAAACATATTTTTGTCTTCTAACAAGCAGAGATGAAAAAGAATATTTATGATGATGATCAAAAAAACTTTCAAATTCACTGGACTAACCAAAACACTGACAAAGACTGTATCGCATTTTACTTGCTTTTTGGAAATCAAATAATCTTTTACATGCTTTTGTATTCACAGCACTTTTTTCTGAACTTTTTCATTTTTTATTGGCTACACTTAAGTGGGAAGTTTCAATAAATTGTGTTATGTTTATAAAAAAAAATTTCTAAAAAGCGCCCAGCAAAATTGTCACAGCTGATGATTTGTTGTGTAACCACAGGCAAGAAGTTTAAAATTCTATCTAAACTTGTTATGATTTTCCACCACTAGATGACAGACACGTGTATCTTCAATGTAACACAATTGGTAGACGACAGGAGGCAAGGGGAGGGTGGGGGTCTATTCAAAGTTTATAAGATAATCGCATTTGAAAGACACCACACAGAATCAAGTCAGAAGCTCCCATAGTCCATGATGCAGAGTGGATTACAGAGAAATAAGCAACATATCAAAAACCTTTTCACTGTTGATAAAGGCCTTTTTCAGCCATTAGCCATCTCTGATTCTGGAAGAGAATATTTGCTTCCTGGCTACTGAGAAGGTTATAAAAAGTTTGTCTTAAACTTGTTTCAAGGACACTTTAAATTTTAAAGTAGCCAACCCCCTCTTTCTTATGTTGATTTTGTCGATTCTTAAAAGAAAAAAAATGAGTATGACATTTAAATTATTCATCTGGGGGCATATTTTCCTCTTAACTCCTGCTGGCAACAAGTATTTCCAGGACAACAATAAGGGTAGGAGAAAAATACCTTTATGACTAAGTCACTTGAAGGACTTGTTAAACAAGACCCAATCTAGAGGTTTTTGTCATGTAGCTCATATCTACCTGAGTTTAACACAATTAAACAAGCTTGTGAAGTGGCAGAACAGCTCATTAACCTATAGAGCAAAAATAATGGTGCAGAAAGAGAGAATAAAAATGATCTATTGTTTAAACTTTTGCTTGATTTCATTTTCTTTTTTATTTTATTGAAACTTGAAAATCCCCTTCCCCCCTCAGCATATTTTAGCTTAGCAAAACTGTGAAAGCTACCCACTAAAGGTTAACAAGTCATGCTATAAAATGATATTAAACTGAACGCTTGATATTACAATAGCAGAGTTAGCTATCAACTGTAGGTCAGAACAACTTTAGAGAAAGAGTGTGCTCAATGTAGAATTAGGAAAGGGGTCAGTCCATGCATATGTGTTAAACTATTTAGCTCCTCCTTAGAGTACACTTCATGAATTAGATAAACATTTAATTACATAAGAGGGGTGTTTTGGTTTGGGGCTACATGAGTTACAATGAGGCTGCATCATAAATAACTGATGTACATGTTTAATGATGGAGTAGAAAATAGCCTACACTCTGCCAAATTGCTCTGACTTTCAACTGTTGCGTCCTCTCTGCTGCTTCATTTTTGCTTTTCTGTTACAAATTACTTCCTGGAGGAGGAGCGAGAAAGCTGCAGGATCTATCCCTGATCATCAACACTCTGCTGGGTTTCTCTCTAACCATCTAATCTGGTAATTTAGCACAGGAGGAATTAATTAAAAGAAAAAGTACTCTGTGTCTGGGGATAGCAGAAGAAACTGCGTCTCATCAAGACAGCTAAACTGACAGATCGACCCATTAATCGACTAAAGATGGTTTCAATGTTTTTGTGGAAAAAAAATAGACCTTGTTTGATGCTTCAGCTGTTCAAATGTGATATTACAAATACTTCACTCTGTATAGTTTCTTAGAAATTCTGAAAAAATTATTTCACTCTGGGTAATGAGGTATGAAGGTTGCTATAGTCTCGGCGCTATAAACCAAAATATTGGTTGAATGTTTTTTGTTTTGTCTTTTTAAACGAAACTGAGCACACATACAGAGAAAACAATGAAGAAATTACTGAAAACACAAAAAATAGATGAAGATGACAGCATCAACCAAACTTTTATCTATTTGTTTGCAACCTTCTGACCTATAGATGCGCAAAGACGTTTGCCCCAAAGACCGCCACTTTCTGTCAGTGGCAGTTTATGGTAAGCTTCAGGATGAAATGTTTTATAATACAGAATAAAGTAATGAGAAATTATCAAAGCAAATGACACAAGCTGATTGAGTTGATTGCTGTTATGCAACAAAACCTTTAAGGCTTGTTTGCTTTTGACTGACAAACAGTTGTAGCAGTCTTCCTCTTATTTTCCAGCTGCTTACCTGCATAAATATGATTCATACTTATAAATATGATCTGTAGTTATTGGGTAACTGCCGCTGTAACCTGTTTTTAGAAAACAGTAAAAACTCACGTTGCTGTATTTAGTTTTCTTTTAACTGGAAACTGAAACCAAAAGCAGCTCAATGCTTTCATGGTTTATAAGTGTTTGCTTTGGTCTTTTCTGTTCCTTAATTTCTGTTGTCCCTAAGTCTTCTGTTTTTTTGGTTTCTTGTCCTAGTTATGTAGAGCCACACCCCTCATATGTTCTGTGCTCATTGCTTCCTGATTCTGCTCACCTAGTTTAATTATCTCATTCGCTCTGTTAGTCATCCTCATACCCCTTGGTTTCTGTTACTCTTTGCCAGATCATCCTGGTTTTCATCCTGTTCTTGTCTGTGTTGCTGACCAGCACTCAGTTAAACCTTGCATTATTGTACTCACCTGCCTCCTGCCTCTTTAAGCCCAATTGGCTCCATTTCTTCACTACCGTGACAGTATGATCTGGTCAACCAAGGATCCAGTGGACCTCTGCAGGCATTAGGAGGCCTTTAAGGAAATGCACCAGACCAAAAAGGCGTATGACGACTGCATTGTTGGAACTAACTCCTTTGACGAACAATTGACTGCAGCCAAACATGATGTAGACTTCTTAAACACCAAAACCTGGTACTCAATCTTCCGGGTGCAGCTGGTTTATTGGCAGAGGTGCAACAGGACCTTAATTTCTTAATTTGGAATCACCAAATGATTCCAAATGAAGTCAGTCAACCAGTCCCAAGGTCATCCACATCCCAAATGTTAGCATCCAAACCTTCAGCAAGCGGTCCACCAACCCTCAGCCCTGGTCCACGGTGCCAGCATCCCAGCCCTGGTACTAGTGTCTAAGGTTAAATTATACGGTTCCCAGACGGTTAAATACGGTTATATCATGCCCCTAAGGTTCCTGTCCCTGAGGGGGTCTCGGGTCGGGACGCTCCTCCACTGCCTCCTGAGGTTCCCTTCTCCAAGGAGGTCGCTCCTCCTGTGCCTTTAATGCCTGGGTGTGTCTTTGAGCAGATCCTGCTGGACTCGCCAGAGTGGTCCCAGCTCCTGCCGTCACGGCAACCAGGCCGCCAGCCTGAGCGCAGCCTCCTGTCTGCACTGCCTCCCGGCCATCCAGTTGGTCTTAACATTGGAAAAAACCAATTTCTATTGTTTTGTTTTTTTTCCCCTAATATTGCAGGATTCAAAGAAATATAAAACACAGATGTCCATGCCTCTTTTTTTATGTAAATTAAGAGTATTGATTTTTTTGTTGGATTAAAATATGCAGAAACTACCATAGGAACATTACACTTAAAATAAAAATCCCATGTCTGAAAATGAAATTCATATTTTTTCTTAAACACTTACTGCTTCTGATAAGAACATATATATTTTTTTAAATTATACAATTCCAGCCAATAGCTCTCACAGGACACCATAAAAAAGCTAATGAGAAGCTTTACAAGTTCAATTACATGTATTAATTGGTTTCCTGTATGAATAAATGAGAATGAAAGAGTAATTAAAAATGTGGTGTTAATTTCCCTGAAGATGTTTTAATACATACTACATTCACAGTCATTAATTTAACTGTTGATATTATCTTGGAACAGTTCAGCATTTTTTCACCTTTAAAGAGGTTAGAAGCAAATGGTAAGCCTCAACAGTATCTGGTTTGAGCAGCTTTAGAAATATCTGTGTACAGTATTAGCATGTATTTCCTGGTATATGCAGTGAAAGTTATGTAAAAATAAATTAAAAGTGTTTTTTTTTAAAAGGTGAGAGAGGAGATGCCTTTTTAAATATTTACTTTCTTTATCTATATCCCACTAAAAGTCTGCTAGACTGTAAAATTGGGCACTCAATTCATTTGGGAATTGCAACACTCAGCTGGTCCAAGTTTGCCAATTAAATAACAAATTCCCCTCCTCGCCTGAGGCAACGCTGCATCAACAATTACTGAAGGAGACAATGAGACAAAAGATGATCAAGACTTGCTCATGCATGGATAGATTCAGGATAACTTCCTTCGCAATTTTTTTTTTTTATTTCCATTTTTTACAAATCCCTACATTTTTTTGTTTGTTTATTTATTTGCTTTTAAGATAGAATTTTAAGTAGATTTTGTGTTTCTAAGCCCAATTTCACTAATTTGAGCTTTTAGATTAGTTTTTGTAGGAGTTTCAGGAGAATTTTCAGGTAAAAAAAAAAATGCAATGTGTGCATTTTTTGGTTTTGGTAGCGCTACAGTTGATTCTCTATATTACCTTTGATCGGTGATCTTTTGAAACGTGCAGGAAGAATTTATAGGCTTATCTGTCGTTCTGCATTACCCTGTCAGAACAGAAAGCCGAGCTTGTTATTCATACAATTCAGTTTTGTACATTTAAAAATAGTTAGTTTAAAGATCATTGATTCACATATTTATGGAATAATATTCTGTGAATTAACTGAAGTAGTCTTCAGAGAGAATCATGTCCATTTCAGAGACAAACTCATCAATACTGCCTCCAGGAGGGCGGTAAATGACGAGAATTTATGCAGTGATGGGAGTACAGACCTTTACTGCGTGATACTCAAGTGATGAGCAGTTAGCTATAGGACGGAGAGAGGAAAAGTTCCACTTTTTAGAGATAAGGATTCCCGTACCACCTCCTCGTCCAGCAGAGCGAGGTGTTTGGGTAAATTCTGCATTGACAGAAAGGGCAGCTGGGGTAGCTGTGTTTTCTGGACTGATCCAGGTCTCAGTCAGGGCTAGGACCTGAATGTCAACAGAGCTTCAGTCTATTTCTACTCAAAATCAAATATATTCATAATTTAGAGGTTAGTTTGACCATCAGAAATGTCCCTACATTCAGTTACACAATAATAATCTTGTCTTTAATTCATGCCATTTGCTTAGTATTTGGTGTTATTCAAGTTTAGAGTAGCATCTAAACTGTTAACACGAGCACCAAAAAATTATCACTAGTTACAGGCTTGCATCCTTTAACAGCAAGGTCAAATACATTTCCTTAATTTATTTCATTCTGTCATCTTATCTGTTTCTCTACACATTCATTTAATTTATTAACAATAACCAAACACATGAAGAAATGAGTAGCATGGCTTTTCAAAGTAGAGAAAGGTAAAGAAATTCAGACAGTTTAATTTGTTATAGTATTTTCTAATTCAGCAGCCTATGACGGCTATGTTTGGTAAAAATGAAAACCTTCCACTTCTGCCTGCCTCCAAAGGTGTGCTTAAAACACACCTGAGAGGAAAACAGTGGGTAATTAGATAATCATGGAGCAGCTCAGTGCAGAGGCACAAGAGAAGGAAGAGGTACAGTATGTCCAATCATATTCTCTAAAATCTCATGTTGTGCAGTTGTGTCCTTTCTCTGCTATACACGCACATTTTTTTCATGATCTCTACAATGTACTCTAGCAGTTGCAGATTTGTTTTTGTTTTTCTCTTTATTATAAAAACTACAAAGGCAAGAAGCTCTGAATCACCTCTAATTATAAATGGTTCTCAGTTCTTGAACTGTTTTGTCTGTTTCATATTGTTAGTTTATCTATTTGCATTGGTCACACAGGTTGGATTCACACTGTTATTTCAGAATAGCTGTCTTTCTTTTCATGATCCTTTCAAAACCTCACCTCACTTCATAATTGCATTTTTTTTTTAAATTCCTGTCACTGATATATTTCAAGGATTAGTATCCAGGCATAATTATCTCTACAAAAGAATGCATTGGTTGTTGAATAGGGTTAAAATGGAGAGCACAAATACTTTTAAATTCTATTTTAACAAGCCAGTTTTCCATCAAGAATTATGATTGAAAGGCTTCATGTCTTTTGAATGCATTCACCGTATGGTATCAGTGCTTTCACAGAAGGGTGAGGACATGGGCCTCTTTTCATACATGCAGATGCACTCTTTTGCATTAACTGGCATTGAAAACACATTTGAGAAAATGAGGGAAGGCTCCCTGCATAATATAGATACTAAATTATTTATTTTTCCATGTCAGTGTGAGAAAACACTTTAACTTTCCATTACTTATTTGAAAATGATTTTTTTGTTCAAGCTAAATTAAAATAATTAATTTAGTATTTGTATCTACCTTCTATCTGTGGTGCTCTTTGTCATATAATGGCTATGAGAGGGGAGAATTTTTGTGAACTGGTGGCAAATAGTTTTTGGGACCTGCTGCCTTTAATATGCACTTTAACAAACACCCCTGCGGTGCTTGAATGTCACAGCGTGTAAATAATTTGTCATTATTTCTGCACCACTCATTAATGAAGGTAGGGTGAAATAATTAACAGCTAAAGTGACTTTCAGAGTGTAAATAATGTTGAGGCACAAAGATGGCCACCTTATATTGCAATCATTTAATGAGCTAGCCAAAACTACATTACTAATATCAAACACCACATCATTTTTTTGCTAGTATAATGTAGCTTACTAAGATGCCAGACGCAACCCTAATGTGCAAAAGAGTGATAAACAGAAAATAAGAATCTGTCTGGCAAACTAAAGAAAGCTAAGCTCTCAAGAGGAGCATCAAAAGCTTCCAGGGGACATCATCAGTGGCCATCTATGGAATATTAGTCATGTCGGTGAGGTGAGGTGACTGCACACAGCTCAAAGAATACTAAACACAAAACCCGCCCCAGCCTGTTCACCCTTCTGCCGTCTGGCAAGCAAAACAAAAGTATCAGCTGGCGTGCCACCAGATTTCAGAGCACTTTATTTCCTCAGGCTGTGAGACTAATTATTTCATTGTCTACACACTTTAACACAATAGCATTATTTTTCCGAGAATTCATTCTGTCCTAAACAACTTTTTTCTGTGAGCCCTGCAAAGGAATGCATCTGTCAATTCATTTATTTACTAAAGTCATCATTTCATCTCAATATTTTCCTCTTACTTGATGCAGTTCCGTGTAAGTATTTGGGCATCTCTGGTCATAATTTCAGTCACGGTTAAAATTTTTGTCATTTTGAACACGAGTCAATTTTAGTTTTGCGCAATGCTTAACATGGAGAACTGTGAAGTGCTGAAATTTTAGGCATCCGCATGACAAAACTGAGCATGAGAGGTTTCACACCAAACATCTAAACAAGACTGATGAATTTCAGAGACGACTCCTGTGGAGAAATGAGATTCTAATGAAACATTCTGGTCTCATAGAGAAAAATTATTGCATGTTTTGAGGAAAACAGAGATAATTTCTCTAAAAAAAAATTTAAGAAAAATCCCCTTTAAACTATTGCATTTCAGAAATAATACATAACACTTTCTACTTGTGTTGAGGATTCTGAGATCAGTGCAGAGAGTGGATTTAGTTTAATTACAGCAAATTCTGGAAGCATGACTGCAAAATAATAAAAAATAAAAAATTAAAAATCTGTCCTTCACAGTCCACTGACATAAACATGATTGAAAACTGTGAACAGATCTAAAAAGAGCAGTTAATGCAAAAAGCCCAAGAATCTCATAACTACAATGTTTTGCAAGAAGAATGTGAGAAAATCCCACACACGCAAACTAAAATAACTCTAAGCTAGCAAGAAAAAGCATTCACAAGCTGTGATTTTTGCCAGCGGGGTTGTAGTGGTAGTGACCATGCAATATTTGCTTCTTGCCTTTTTCTGCTTTTTGTTTCTTAGTTAAAACAGTAAGTTATGAAAATACGAGACAATAAACAGTCCAGCTTTGAAAATTAAAGACACTACTATCTTTAACTTCATGTCCTTTGAAAATCAGTTCATTTGTTTCTTACTGTGGTTCTGTTATGTTATAAAAGAGGTGTAAATATGGCTAAAACGTCATCAAATTGTGCATTTAGGAAATTTTCTCTTGTCGATTTATACACAAATTGTGAACTGTAGTGCATTA
>JBAMHW010000023.1:19220740-19241627 GCA_037177495.1 Rhadinocentrus ornatus
TTATTGTGATTCTTGCTTTTTTCTGCCTTTTACTATTTCTTAATATCTGTAATGCTTTTGTTTTATGTAAAGCACTTTGAATTGTCCAAACATGAAATGTGCTATACAAATAAACTGCCTTGCCTTGCCTAATAATTACCTCTGACTCTGTGGGTTTTTCTCTTCCCCTTCCGAGTGGACAACAAACCAATGAAAACAGACCGCTTCTTCTCTCTGTTCAAGTATTTATTGAATTACATAGTATTAAAAATGTGCGCACAGAGCTCTGGGTACAATTATCTCTCCCTGACTAATACAAAAGCATGGAGTCCTGCTGCCTGCTACAACCAGAACTTTCAACTATCCCCTTATATAGTGGAGTTGCTGGAGCAAGGTCCCAAGTGTCATCTGATAGCAGTCTCCCCGTGGTCCTCACCCAGCGCTGACCTCCCATTTTCTGCAAGGGAGAAATATAGACACCTCCACACACAAGCCCAGGCACGACAGAACAATAAAAAACTGAAACCCCAAGATAAACCAACCTGAAAATTCTTCTCACCAGCAGGCACAGCAGCAATCAATCACACAGAGTCCCACTTTTACACAAGGACTCATAACACACTAATTGTAAATATGTGAACCTAGAATAAGAATAAATGAAAATAAATAGCACACCTGAATAATTCCTTGCTTAGTATCCCAAAACATTTACTTACAGTAACTAAGTACAGTATATTAAATCAAAATGAATAAATATCAGTTAACTATCAAACATCAATAAAAAAAAATAAGTGTAAACAGAAAAATTAATGAAAGATAAATCGTGCAAGAGTAAACACACATATTGTATTGGAAAGCTGTCAGTCCCTAATAGTTTGAACACCAAATTTTTTAGGAAAAACAAAGAACGAATACCTTCGTGATTTAAGAGTGCAAAAATGCGCTGGAACGTGGGCTTTTCTTCAAACAGTGGTAACATTTATTTAGACAGCAGCAACATCAGTGAACAGTTTAAAAAGTCTGCTAAAAACAGTACATCTGCTTCTGTTTTACAACAGGAAGTGCCAAGAGCCAATGAGAACACACGGAATGGGGTCACATATTGAAGGATGGCCAATCAGATTCAAGCACGTGGATGGTTATTTGGCTGGTTGGTTGTCAGGTAGATGGACATTCTGTAGTTGTTGGTTGTCAGGGAGACATCAGCAGAAAAGTCTTTTCAGAATAGTGAGAGATTAAATTTCTCCACACAAAATGTGAAGTTGTCCTGTTACTCAATAAGTGTTAAGACTAGGGGCCATCTGCTTTCATTATCACTCAATCAAATTTAAAAAATGAATGTTTTCCATCAATGTTGTGGCATGTGATGTGGATTATAAGTTTAAATGTACTTAATTGCTATAAACTCAGAGAGACTAAGTCAAAGAAGTGGAGTGGTGGTGCTTAGCCACAATCACCCTACATATGTCATAAACAGATCAGGGCCACATAAACCAAACCACAGTTGGGCCACATGTGATATGCCATTATAAATAAGCAGTGTCATCATAACCAGATCTGACTCATATCTGGTTCATAAACCACCTGGCAGTAGTGCCAGGCTGATGCCAGATATGGCCCAGATTTTCCCCCTAGGCGGGATCATACCAATCAATAATGTATTTACATATTTGTTTCAGAATGAACCTATTATTTTTCTACATTTTAATAAACTAAAGACCGGATGAATTTCTACAAATAATAGTGTATTATTTGCTACTATTTTAAAGAAGTAGCTTTAATTATCATGAGAAATTATTAGAATTTGCCTGTCCTTAAATCAAATGGTAACATATAAATGATTTTTAAACAAAGACTAGTTAAATAGTTAAATCCAGCACTTTTGCACTGCTGCACTTGTTGTTTTCAAAGTTCAGAACAGCTCCAGTGCCTTTTGGTGCCATCTGATGATGCAGCCAGGCAGAAATTCACCTGGCACGAGAACAGTCCATTTGAAGTACTACCTGAGGCAATGTCAGATTATCTGAGATTATTCTGCTCTTTTATTCATGATTAAAACATTTACCCTTGGCTGTTGTGACAGAATTTCTGTTGGTCTCCATATGTGTTTAAACTTGTGTTTTAACTTTAATTGTAGACGTTGCTGCTGTAATTTTGAGGACACATATAATCTGTTGATTTAATTCCATTCCAAGGTCCCATATTATAAATTTTTTTAACAATTTCATATGGGTGTCAGAGGTCCAACAACATTGATTTCAAAGTGTATTACCCCAAATGCAGTCTTGGTCCTTAATTTTAGCCATTCCAAAAGTGGCTCTAGTGAACTCTAATGAGAACAGGCTGTTTCTGTGCCTGAACCGTAAAATGTTCATGAGTGGTGCCTGTCCTTGCCTCTCTCTGGGAGAGGATCTGAATTTCTGTGGTACCCGCTCTGTGATTTTAGAGGGCAGGCTCAGCTAATCAGGGGTCGGGTCAATGACAGTATCCACTACTGGGAGCAGTGGTTATTTTCCATCATGAGGTCACAAAGGGAAAGATCTTAGATTTTCCTGTTTGAGCACACATTTCCTAAAAAGTGAAGCAAGCAAGTGAGAGAGGAGACAGAATTTTCTCCTTTTGGGGCCTCTTACACAGGCTATGAGGACACATAACCTTCATAAAGTGAATTTTGCATATTATGGGACCTTTAAAAGATTAGAAGTACCTTAACTGGAAAGATATTTTGCTCTGCGTGCACGGAAGGTTTTCTGGTTTGGTATTGCATAAAGTGACCAGACTTCTTTCACAAACCTAGTAAGATTTCCAGAAAAATGGTCGACCAAGTATTAATGACAAAAAAAAAAAGAAAAATGAGGGGACCATATCTGAGAAAATGGTAATCCTGACTAAAACAAAGTACTTGCAGTGCTTGTTTTAACAACCAAGTTTTATTATTTCATATTTTTTAAGGTAAAATCCAAAGCATGAAATATTTTCAGGTAAAAAGCAAGCTCCACAAAATTGGTTGTCTTGTCCCCCCTGTGTAACCCTTGTGGAAATCACTGTTTGTCACTTAGCATAATAGCACAAGCATTTTTTAACCAATCTTGAACCACGGTGGAAAGATCCACACAGGTGGTCCTTCGAACCATAAAATAATCCTGGAAAACATTAAAAAGACATGCAAGTCATCTCAACTCATCTCAACTGAAACAATGTAACCCTGATGAAAGGGGCCTGGAGCAACATAGATGGCCTCCTGAGATATTTGATGAAAACCCTGTTGAGGATTTAATTGAATTTAATTAAATGTAGAACTTGAGGTTTCACAACAAACAAACAAAAAGAAAACAATCAACTCTCAAAGCAAAAGTAAAGGAACTCTCAGCATTTTTTTCTTTTAGGGAGGAAGAAGTGTGGCAGAATTTCCAATATCACACTGCAATTTAAAAACAGCCAGAGAAACACCACAGGTAACACCTACTGCAGCACATTTACTTTGGTCCCATTTCTTTCCACTCGTTGATTCTTTAACAGTTTGAATCCTTTGTTCTTAGGAGAAAGATCAGCAGAGACTCCAGGAAGTTATTGTTCCCAATCAGGAATAGCCCAGGTCACAATCTATTATGGAGACTCAACATTTTATGTTCAGTCTATTTTCTTTTTTTCCATCTAGTTTACATGTTAATTGGTGAGTGATGATCTTAATGGTCTTAATGTTAAGCCAGGCAGCAGTTCATACATATATAATTTAATAAATGTATTCCAAAAACATCAACATGTGGACTTCTAATCACAAATATCCAGTGATATAAAGTTGTTATTTATGCATGTGTTTTGCACACCGTAAAATACTGGAGGACTCAGATAGAGAAAACACTTTACTGTGTATTTAGGACAAAATTTAAATATTAGCCTAAACTTTATTCTGGCAGATGCTGTTTTCACTGTGTTCCCAGGGTTTCCCCTGAGAGAGGGCTCTCTCACAGTCTATGCAACTTTCTTGTCAGTTGCATTGTTGCCTTTTCTGTCATCTGTCAGAAATCCATAATCCTACCACACACCGAATTTACAATTTGACAGCAGTCAAGTTTCATTTTCACCCTACTTTGTTGTGTCCTGGGTTTTCTTCTCTGCACAGGAATGTGTCCAGTCGGGCTTACTGAAAGTGTAATGACCCATGCCTGGACTTAGATAGATATTCAAGCTTTACTCAAGCATCAAACAAATAATTCTGATAGATATACAGGGTGAAGTGCTGCAAGATGAATCTCAGATGCCATTATACAGGAAAATATATAGACTTACCTTTTGAGAAAGGTTTGCGATCAGATTTTGTTAAAATTTGGGAAAATACTATATTGCTAATGAGTATATCTGTACCTATCTGTATCTACACCAAACCATCCAGGTGCAGGTCTTGTCCAGGCCTAAGTCTTTTCTCTCACATCAGGAGTATCGGGATAGAAGATTATGAAAGTGGTTTGTGAAATTACAAAGAGAGCATCACTTTGGTGCTCAGATGCTTCTTAGTGTTTAGCTCTGAGTGGCATTATCAGTGATAATTTTGTGCAACAAAATCTTCCAGCACAAAGTTGTACAATGCATCATTAATAATTAATAAGATGATGACACCCATTGCAGTATCAGTAAAATGTGAAATCAGCTTTAAAAAGGAATGCCATCTGCTCCTGGCAGCTTCTTTTGTCCATGTGATTCTCACCTTCAGAACAAGTGTGTTAGTTTTGTGCAAAGAGAAATGTTGACCTCGTCATTAAAAACCTACTGGTACTTTAAAAAGAGAAATAATCCTTGCAAGCACACAAATAAATTTGTTCATGTGTCTAACCCCTAATATAGAAAGGTGATAAATAACAAGGACTCTGTCTGTGTCTCTCTGTATGTTTTGTGCTGTTGACTTTGTTATTCTCCACTGGTTCATGAAAATAAGTTCACAAGTTCAAGATTATTCTTGCATATCTGAGCAAGCAACTAGTGTTATCTTAAGACTGCAAATCTTCAAATTCAACAAAAACCATTCTAGATCTATCATTATTGTCTAACCTCCATATATTACACATTTATGATGGATGTTTTTAATCACTACACTACTGGTCTTGTTTCACCTTGACAAGCCAGCTGATTTAGGTTAAGAATATCATGGCAAGCTTTAAAATAGATGATAAAGTTTTCCTTTACTAACTTCCTGGAATAACTTCAGCCATGTCCAAAAAAGGTGGGAAAAAAAACTTGTTGAACGTATAATCTAACTGTGCTACATGCCCCCCTCCGAAAATATAATCACAGTCCAGGTCCAGCTGCATTTTTCAGGATTTGCTATTTCAGAGTTATTTTCCATGATGTTTTTATCACTGTTTCTTATACGGACGCTGGGTTAAAGTGACATTTTGACAGTGTTCATGAAGGAAATGTATGTGTCACTTATTCAAAAATACAAAGCATGCTGTCATGAAGCAAAGAAAGGACTTAAACACAGGAACGCTAGAAACAGCTGGGTGTAAAACAAAAGATTTTGATATGCTGTTGAAGAGCAAACAAAAGGCACTGACAGGACAGGTAGTCTGAGAAAAATAAGTTGATCCAAAATTTTAAAAGAACTAATACTGAACTGGACATGAACTAAATGAGAGAAGAATGCCATTGAACAAAGGACTCCTGGCAGAATTTGTACTGAGGTAACTAGTGATAAACAGCTAACATGGTAATCAGCAAATAAAGAGCAGGTGTGACCATTTAGGAAACAACAGTAGTACAACGATATAAAACAGGAAGTGAAGTTGCCAGAGATACATAACAAATACTAAAAGCACAATAAAAAATCCAAACATGAAAGCCCAGATTACACTGCAGGTCTTATTGATGTGTTATTTGTTAAGATGTTTTTCTTTTATTTTTTACATTATAATTGAATACGACCAGTATCAGATTCCAGTATGAACAGCCTCTGGCCCTGAAGTGACACGTTTACGCAGAGAAAGAAGTGACATCACACGTGCCATGCTGTGTTTATAGAGGTAAGTATGTATGTTAGTTAGCGTGAATATCAGTTTCAAAGTTGTTATGCAATCAGGGCATAACAAAATGACGATATGACATTGTTTGTCTACATTTGATCTCGCTGTGTCCCACATTCTCTAGCACAGAATTGTGATGTCTGTCTCACTTGAATGACAATAAAGTTGAATAAAATTAAACGAGACCCTTCAGACTAAGGTTGTTTTGAAAAAGCTCATGTATGTATGAATTAAGCGCATGTAAAAGTGGTGTGGGTCAGATTTTTTTTTTCAATTAATTTGAAAAGTCGTATTTGTGCTGTTCAGACTTTCATTAAAATATCAGATATGGGTCACATATGGCCATAAAAGTTGGTATTTGAGCCACATGTGCCTGCAGTGTGAACATAGACTGTAACATTAAGCTGGTTTTGTTAGTGTTTTTCTAGATCCGGACTGACAAGCGTGAGCTAAGGCAGATGGAGTTGGACAAAATAAACAGTGTTTGCTTAATTCACTGTCATTTTTTTTTCTTTGATATGAAATACAGCTCACAATTAACGATAATGTGAGTTTGAGTGACAAGAAATGTCAAGCCCAAATACTTTTCTTTTAAAGGAAGGGCTGGCTCCGAAACCCCTCACAGTTAATCTGGAATTGCTATAAGCAGTTTTTCAACACATATTTGATTTCTTTTCCTTTATAGTGCTTACTATAAAAGTTATATTACTATATACTATAAAGTTATAATAAAATATTTTTGTAATACAAAATTAATTATTAATTTTTTTTAATATGTAATTTTATTATTATGTGAACTCAACACATAATACATTGGTTAGAGTAAATAAAAAAGTAAATACAATAAATTAATTAGGTAATTAAGATGTAAAACATAAAAGACCCCCAAAAATTTGCTACAAATCTGCAACAACAGGCTTCAATGGATTAAAATCCAGTAGATTTAATCACAGCATGATGATTTTATTAAATTTTAGTTAGCAGCACAGATGGCAACTTATGAAAAAGAAAGAATAGCCAAAAGTCACACATTGTGTTTTCCTGTAATCAATATGGGTGTACAAACAGACTTAAGTGACAGATATGCTGTATTTAATGACTCACAATAACCTTTCTCTATATAAGGTTCTTTTTGTTTATCTTCAGCTCTCCCACTGACGATTGGTGTGATATTCAGGGCCAACAAAGAACAACTATCCTTGGTGTTGGAGGCAGACAGAGCTGAACTGGAAACCATGGCAACACAGTGCTTGCCTCTCTAATCCCTCGGCCCTGCCAGAGAGTAGACAAATACCTGCGCATGCCCAGTCCTATTCAACACCTGCACAAAAGAGAACCTACCCAATGTGTTCGATATGAAAATACACCAGAGGAAGGGTTTTGATGAGACTGTTACTCCATATCACACACTGCCACAGACAGACAGGCCTTGTTGTTTCCTGCCTTTTTATATTTCATCACAAAAGAACATGTGCAGACAAATTCCCTTTACCTCTAATCAAATATAATAAAATACCATTTATCTTACTCCCTTCAGCGGTTAATACATGTTGGGTATTTTTTTCTGACAAATGTGCACCTGGCAGATGTGCTTAAATTAATAACTGGGTCTCGTAAATTAATAAAGCAGCAAGTCACAATAAACCAATTGTTTAATTGATTTTATATATTGTCCTTTACTATACTTGGTCTTCTGTGGGGTACTGTTCTGTGTAGTATCAATATGTTTCCTCTCTTTTTACATTTCTTTTACAATTTAAAGTTGCAATACAATAGCTGGCAGACAAGCAACAAACCTAATGTTTTTCTCATGTATCAGTTTGTACAAACGGCAGTTGCATTCTTCTTGTCTTTGTCCTTTTCACCTGTGACGCAAGCAGAGACATCAAGGAACAATGTGAAGCAAGTCAATCTGGAAAAAAAATAAAACGGCCTTGATTCGTCATTAAGCAAAGGGTGTTTTTTCAAGATATAAATTTTCTCTTCTTAAAAGGTTATTGACAAAGTCAAGTGTCACAATATTGTTTTTACATCATACTGCTGCTACAAAGACTGTGGCAAAGAAAACAATTACATCCTAAATCCAGCTTAGGAATTATTACATCCTTCAAGATGCTGTGTTGAGAAATATTTTGGATCTGGAAGGAAGATGGATGGGAGCGCAGCACAAATGAGACAAACAAAAAGGAAAGTTTGGGAAATGTTTAAACAACAAGGTTAAAGTGCTGGTTCAGAGCCAGATCCTAACTTTGAAATGTTTTTTTTTTACATATATTTTCATTGCTAAAATATCTGCTCCAGGCCAAGAAATCTGCGGCTGCAGCACCAATTCTTTGTTGCTCCAGAAGCTGCAAACAGATTACCAAAGCAGGAGTGTAAGCACAGCTCATTGCTTTAAGAATGCTGCTGTCTAATGTTGCATAGGTATAATATTAAATAGTTTTGTTATTTTGGTCAAAATTTTGAAACTCTTATTGACAGTGGGCATTCACAAATATCATTTTTCGCTTACAGCAGCATTTTAGTTGCTGATATTGTGATACAGTCACATTGGGTTGCAACAACAATTAGACAAACATTGTAATCTGAGAAGATAAACTGCCTCCCTAGACTGTATTCCTACAGAAAGTCAGAAAGAACCAGACTGAGGCTCGAATATTAAAGTGGAAAAGACATGATGTAATGATATAGCCATATATAGCTAAAGTTGCTGATGCTCATGGAATATTTCAGATCATGCAATATTGTGGAGAAGTAAAAGAAGAGGCTTTTGGACAAGAGAACAAAATCGCACAAAAAAACATTGAAGGCGATTGATCTACTCATTAGTAGGAAAGGAAAGAAAAGAATGGGGAAAAAATCTGTGTTATCATTTAAATTGCCTCCCTTCAAAAGTGGGAGAAACTTTTGATTTGAGTGTTTTATTGTGTCTCATTTATCTTTTATATTGTCTTGTGATCAGTCAACCTAAGACTCATTTCAATATCAAAGAAGTGAAAAAAGGCTGCTTGATTTGATGTCCTTGAATTTTTTTTCAAAGTCTATTATTCACAATGGATGGTGGATAATGTGCTGGACTGTATAATTACATATGTGATAAATAATTAGTGCAAAATAGGGCGGTTAATAAATCTAATTAAAATTCAAATGGAAAAAGGTGAGATGTCTGACATGGCTTAACAGTGTTTCCACGACCCTCTGTGTCACCTCACCACTCAGGCATGGAAGATAAGTGCCACAACAAGAGGACTCAACAAGTTGGAGATCAATTTGAATTTTAAAATAGCTTTACAAAAGAAAAAAGAAAAAAAACTATGTTTGTGTCATAATTATTTGTTTCTCTCTCTCTTGTGCTTTCTCCTGTGTCTAGAACCTGCTGGTAAATGAGTAAGTTAGCCTACAACCTACAGCCAAAAGTTGGAGGTGAAGGACAACGGGTCCAGATCTGGGGGAAATTTGCTGTTTCATGGCCCCAAAGACATGATTTGTGAGACTCACAAAGATGTCCCAGTCCCTGACTGCAGATCTATCGCAACTGATATTTTCAAGCAGCCTTTGAGTGAGGTGTCAGGGAGACGCTGAAGCCAATGAGACCACAAGAGATACATATCAAAAGATGGAGGACACAAGAGGGGGAAACCCAGAAAAGGAATATAACAAATGTACAGACTATGACTCCTTACTGCACGTCATCCCCCCTCTCTCTGTCATTCTGCCCTCTTTCTTTTCAAGCAAGCTATTTTCAAATATGGATCACTAGTGTCCAAAAATCCTTAAAGTAAAAAATAAAATAAAATACACAACAGTAAAAGAAAAAGCAGGAAACTTGGACAGCATGAAAAAACAGAGGCGACAAGGAATAGAGGGAAAATCTGCATGTATGGCATTAAAAGCAAATATGAGACTAATCTTTATTGAATTTAGTACAGACGTTTTATACAGCCCTGTTACTGTTGTTTTGTTTTGTTTATTAACTCAAAACTCCTCTGTGGTTAAAAAACTTTTTTTTTCAGCCCTACAATGAATTAAAAAGAAAATCCACAAGGAAGCCAACAATCTATAATTCAGTAACAGAAAATGTAACATTTCCCATGTCACGGGTGACAAACTAATTGCAACTTATTTTCTCATGGTGAACTCTACTGGTCGATGTAAAGTCTCCTGCCACAAGTGGACTAAGGCAAAACATGGAAAAAATAAACAAATATAATATTACTCTTCAGCATCAGCAGTTCCTCCTTCAGCAGTGCCCACAGTCATCTTGTCTACAGCCAGGTCTCTCCAAGTTTTGCTCACTCATAGACTAAATAACAATAAATTCTTTTCACTGGTCCACAACACCTAAAATGTATATGAGTGTTGTTCCTTTGAAGTTGCTCACCTCTGATAGGCATGTGTTGATCAAAACATTTTGGGTTAACAAAGTGAGGACTGTAAATGACAATTGAACTCTTGCAGTCAGACTACCCACCTCCTGCTGACGTCGTGCATCACCTGTACAACCTCCTGCTGGACCTATTTATTTGTGACCCTGAGCTAAACAAGGTGTCACCTCACTTTCACCAGGTCTTCACTGTGCTGCAGGATACTGCTGCAATAAAACTTCAAACTATAAAAAGTAACATAGCTAACTCTCCTCGAAGTGTTTAAAGGTTATACCTCACCTCAGTTTTGCCTGAGTAAATGTAAGAAAAATGTATATATATGAAAAATTGCTTACACAACCTTCACTGTGTTTCTTCTATCAATAATAACACAAAACTGAATTTAGGACATTTCTGAGTCACTGACAGAATTTTTAAAAAGAAAAAGAAAAACACTCTGGCAAACGTTTCAACCGAAACTCTCCACCTGCTGTTTGTTTAGCACAGTTACCATTTACAGTGTTTCCCTCCAACGCTGTCTCTGGCAAAGTCAAAGCAGTTTCAGAATCAGAGAGACACACAGGGAACATCCAGTACTGTCCATAGGCACCACATGCCAGGAAAGGCATGAAACCAAAATGGATGAAACAGTTGCAATTTGTAGAAACGAAGCCCAGCGCGCTCATGTCTTGATCTCAGCAGCCAAGATGGCAGGCAGAGGCACAGCAGCTTTTTGTTTGCCAGCACAGTCACAAGATGGTTTACAAGGGAAGCACATCCACCACTAATGGAATGAATAAAATGATTTATTTAGTATCTGCTTCCAGGATATTTGATATGCTTGGCTACGTTTAGCCCTTAGCCTCATCATAATGAAACAGCGAGCAGTCAGAGTTGCAGAGAGGCATCTTACTGGAAAAGAAGAGAAATTTGTGCCTGAGGCCCTGTTAAATGAGGCTACTCGTCCACAGTCACACCCTCATTTCTCGTCTTGTCAATACAATGCTCGGTGGCATCAATGGTTGAAATACATCACAACATATCTGATTAAAAATGACTGTTTAAAACAGATTCTTCCAAAAAATGCAAAATAGGCATTAAATGTTCTTCAAATATTGCTCATTCATTCCTGTACCACTTAAATCAAAAATTAAATAAATAATAAATAAAAATTACCAAAGAAAAAAAATTGAATAAATCTTCGGAAATTTCCTTGAGTTGTCAGCCATATTAAAACATTACATAACTTCTTTCATGATGACACCATGTGATTGCTACATCCCTGTCCTTTCCTGTCACATTCTGCCCAGCCAGACTCCCCAGTAATCACTCCCCTGATTATCCACACCTGTTCCTAATCAACTCACCCTGCCACAGACACTCCAGTCTTGCACTATGGCTAATCACTCTCCGGATGCCTGATATTTCACACCTGTCCCCAATCTCTTCACCAGTCCTTATATACCCCAGCACCACGTTCACGCTCTGTCGGACCTTAATCTATGCACCCATATGGATTTCGTGTCTCTCCCTGCCCGACTCTGTGATTCCAAAATGATGGGTCTACTCTTCTGTTTCAGCAATCCGCAAGATCCCTCTTCTGTTCTTCCTGTGGTTAATAAAGTCTGTTAGCCTTATCTTGTCTCCGAGAGGCCCATTGCGTTACAGAAGGTCTGACCAACACAGAAAATGACCTGGCCACGCATAAATTCCACGAGCCACCGTTCATCACGTCAACGGACATGGTCCGTTGGCTGGAGTGGTGTACCACCTGTGCAGAGGACTTTCCCGACTGGTCGCCATTCCAGGGGTCCAGGTTGGCGATCTGGAGACCTCCAGGTACCTCGTGGGTAAGCATGGTCATCGGTAGAATCCGGAAGGAGGCGGGTTCCAGATGGTCTCGCCTCGTAAAGTCTCCGCCGCCTGCAGCTCCCATGCTCATGTCCCCAGTGTTGCCTTCTGCTCCCAGGCTAACGTCCCCAGTGTTGCCTCCAGCTCTGTAGAGTCCAACGCCACCGCTACGGTCCTGCTAGGCTTTCCACGTCTGCGCCCCGGTCCTGCCTGGTGCTTCAACGCTCAATACCAGCGCTACGGTCTTGCCTGACTCCGCAGCCTTCCATGCTTGCGCCCTGGTCCTGCCCGGCGCTTCAGAGTCCGATGCCAGCTCCCAGGTTCATGAAGCCTCTGGTAGTTCCTGTTTCCAGGGGGGGGGGGAGTGACTCCGAGCTAGACGCTCCTCTTCAGCCTCTGGCTCCTCCCTGTCCGTAAGTTCCTATCTCAGAGGCGGTCTCTGCTAGAGACGCTCTTTACCAGCTAGTTTCTGGCCCCGAGGGGTCTCTGCACGAGACGCTCTTCTTCTGTCACCTGTGGTCCACCCTGTTGAGGAGATTGCTCCTCAGCCATCGCCTGAGGTCTGTCCCGCTGAGGAGATCAATCCTCCACCACTGCCAGTGGTGTTTAAAGGGGTGACCACTTCTCTGCTGCTGACATCGGAGCTCGCCATGATGGGACTGGGAAAAAAAAACCCTAGTGACTCAGCTCCTGTCTTTGCAGCCTCCCGGTCATCCATCAGAGTCTCAGTCCCTGGTGAATTGACCGCCCGGTCGTCCTCCAGACGACATATTGTGTGTCTTCCAGAGCTCCTGTCTGTGCGTCTACCTGAGTTCCAGCTTCAGTCTGTGCACCCCCATGAGATCCAGCTCCTGTGCATGCAGCTCTCAGCCTGTCCACCAGAGATTTGGTTAGCACGTTTTCCGGAGATCCAGCTCCTGTTCGTGCAGTCATCTGGCCATCCGCCCGATGTCCAGCTCCAGTCCGTGCAGCCCTCGGACCGTCCGCCAGAGTTCCGGCCTGCACGTCTTCCGGAGATTCAGCTCCAGTCCGTGCAGCCATCTGTCAGAGTCCCAGCCTGCACGTCACCCTGATGTCCAGCGTACTGTTACTTCCCTGTCCTCCCTGTCACATTCTGCCCAGCCAAACTCCACATTAAATACTCCCCTGATCACCTCCCCCTGCCACAGACACTCCAGTCCTGCACTATGGCCAATCACTCTCCGGATGCCTGATATTTCACACCTGTCCCCAATCTCTTCACCAGTCCTTTTATACCCCAGCACCACGTTCACGCTCTGTCGGACCTTAATCAATGCACCCATATGGATTTCGTCTCTCTCCCTGCCTGACTCTGTGGTTCCAAGATGATGGGTCTACTCTTCTGTTTCAGCAAGCTGTAAGATCCCTCTTCTGTTCTTCCTGTGGTTAAAGTCTTAACCTTCTCCTTTCCGAGGGGTCCATTGCGTAACAGTGGTCAAGTAGAAACTAAGCTAATAACATTTAACAAGAGAAACTAAGCAGTACCTGTATTCTCCCACATAGCGTTTCCATTTGTTTTCTGATTATTTATTGGCAGGATTATTTCTGAAGATTACTTTGATCCATTTTCAACCACCAGAAGAAAAACTGAAGCAGCTGTAGGGTTCTGATTCTATTATTAGCTTTTCCGTGTTGGTTTTCACTTCTCAGTGTAGAGCACAAATTAGCACAGCTTGACGTAGGTGTCCATCTTTGGCAGTATTTTTTCACTCTATATGTTGCTCTAATTGGCCAAATTCAATGTCACAATAAAATGCAGTGATTTTTTTTAAAAAAGATTGTTCATCTTTGAAGATTACATGAAAGTTAGTTGCAGATACTCATCCAAACAAATCACATAATGTGTTTTGGTACTGACGTTCTGTTAGAGACAGGATGGTAATGGATTATTGTAAAGGTTTAAATTTGAACTCAAGTTTCACAATATAATAGAATATACCAGTGCAATGCATACACAATAAAGCAAGTTGTTGTTACAAGCAGCATTAGAGGATATTCAAAATTATGGGACATCCGGGAAATCGTACCAGTCACAATTTTTTTTGTTTAACTGTTTTAGTTATTTATTATTTAAAAAACTTATTATACCACCTGATTTGGTCATGCTTTAAATGTATATTTTTAATGCTAAATTAAAAATTACTGCAATTTTAAAATTAGTTTAGTTTGTTGTGCATGTGTTCTTACAAAAAAATTTATTTAAATGGATATTTTCCCTGTAATATCTTATATAGATAGCTATAACTCATACCTGGCTGCACGGTGGTGTGGTGGTTAACACCGCAGCCTCACAGCAAGAAGGTCGCTGGTTTGAGCCTCGGCTGGGGGAGGTTCAAATGTAGGGGGCTGGTGGCCTTTCTGTGCGGAGTTTGCATGTTCTCCCTGTGTATGCATGGGTTCTCTCCTGCTTCCTCCCACTGTCCAAAGACATGCATGTTAGGTTAATTGGTGACTCTAAATTCTCCCTAGGAATTTGTGTGTGTGTGTGTGTGTGTGTGAATGGTTGTTTGTCCCTATATATGTTGGCCCTGCGATGGACTGGTGACCTGTCCAAGGTGTACCCTGCCTCTCACCTGAAACAATGCTGGGATAGGCTCCAGCTTACCCCGCGACCTGTAATGAATAAGCGGTGTATATATAATGACAGACTGACTAACTCATAACTATGTATGGTGCATAATATTGCTCATTAGTCTTTTTTAATAAACTGATCTTAGCTTCAAACAGCCTATCATTTAATTATAAAGTTTGATTATTGATTGAAATTACTACATTGACTTTGATATGTATGTATGTATGCATGCATGTATGTATGTATGTCATAGAATCTTACCAAACATCTACACATTATCACATGGTGATATTGGTGGAAAAAAAACTCCAATAAATCTGATTTAAAAACACAAAGGTCTCATTTGTACCCTCTTTTTCCTGGCCAGTGCTCCTACCTGCCCCCCCCCTCAAAACTTTTTTATACCCACCCCTGCATTGCTGAAGTATAAATCCTTTCTACAACCTGTCAGCTACTGTGTTTAGTAAAGGTTTGCCCATACAATACTTTGCGGTGAATATGTGCCTGTGTGAACCATAAACCACCAGATTCCTTCTTTTCAGCTGAACGATAAACTATGGTTACAAGAGAGATGGTACTGGCAACAGAAAAGGCTGATCACTGTCAGCTGTTATGATTCACGGAACAACAGGAGACGGAGAGGAGGAGCAGACACAGAGAAGACCAGAGAGCCACTGCACCAGCCACATTTCTATACAATGCACGAAAAGAAAAGGAGTGCATGTGGAACATTCTCAATACAAAGTGTGGGTGTTAAAACATGATCATCCTCCACGGAGGCGACACCCATGTCTTGTTCCATCAATGTTCTGTTTATTCTCCAATCCATCCATAGAGTCAGCATAGAGTCATCTTTTCCATCTTGCCTCTAGACACCTCCGTCTTTTTACAATAACTGAGAAATGACGGATGTAATAGGCTTGTTACGCCATGCATGCATTAATTGCATTAAAATTTTTAATTATATAAGTTAGTTACTGCCATTAACGTGTTATTTTTGACAGCCTTAGAAATACTGTTTTTTATATTTTTTCAAAATTTTTATATTTTGTTGTTATGTTTAAAAACTTTCTCAATCATTCAATCAATTGCTTTCAGAGTCTGGGTGTCATTAAAATATTCAGTAAAACTATTGCTGGTTAAAAAAAAATCAATCATTGTACTGGTAATTTTCTGTTTGAATCACAAAGTATTCCATAAATGTGTAAACTATCATTTCCTTTACCGTTAGTGAAGCCTGCTTTGAAAGTGATTTTCCAAACGCATTAAATTTTTGTACAAAATATCTGATCGGTATCACCGATTCCAGTGACGTACAGTCAGGTTCATGGCTGGTGATACACTGACTCCTTTGGAGTTAGATTTACAATTCTATGAACTCAATATCTATTCAAATGGCAGCAGGAACATATTCAGTCTAGAAAGAATGTTTCTCTTATAGCAGCAACAATGACTTGGGCAAATTTGCTCCCTTCATGTGTTCTAAAGTCTCATCTATTTTTTTTCGTTAAGAAAAAAGACATCCATTTGTGGTCTTATCTTAACTTGTAAGTCCATGTGCCTAATTTTATACCTAGGTCCGCTTAAAGGCCTATTTATACTCCATTTACGTATGTAAATCTGTACATCCATGTCACACGTTGACACTGCCCACTTACTCCCAAGTGTCTCACGGTTAAGGTTAAGAGGTCATCTCTGAGCTCCAACATCAGTTTCAGGAAATACTAAACATAACAGTATAGGAGGTTGTGATTATGCAGACATAAAAAAGGCAGCACAGTAGATCTTCCCATTAGCTGTCATGGGGTCTGTTTGATCATTAAAATCAGGTGTCACCCACGTACTTTTCAGCCCACCTTAATCATATGATTTTCTTGAGAAAACAAACTTTGTTTTCTTGAGATCACAACATAAATTATCTCGTGATCATGAGAAAACGGTCCTTGTTTATCTCCAGATACCGAGAAAACTGACTTATCCAAAGATGATTTAAAAAATAATAATAGCTGATAACAGCGCTCTCAGCTTCCATATTTACTATTTCAGATTGTGTAAAATTTATGACCAGCTAGATGTATGACCAGCTACTGCCTCTCACAACTATAGGAGTGGTTCATGCAGAAGAAATTTTTAATTTGTCAGTTTTTGCTCATTCAGACTGGCTACACACATACTGACCAGCCTGAAACTAAATGCAGTCTCAAGGTTTATATAACAAAGGAAGTTAAAGAAAAATCGTTTGTTTCCTGACCTCAGAATCCCCCTTGGGTTTAGACCCAGCCAACATACCTGACCTTGTATTGACATCAGCGCCACAGGGAAAAACACTCGCCTGGTCTGAGGTCAAAGCTGAGAACTATTGGCGACACTTACCATCACGACACACAGAGTTTCAAATTATCTGCTGGCAAGCTCAGGCTGTCACACATTTTTGTTTTATTGCTTGCTTATATTTCCTAATCTCTTTTTTCTGCATACATTGCATCATCTGTTTTTTCTGACTGAACTGTGTTGCTGCATTTGCATCGCAAATAAAACAAAAAATTGATAATGAACACGCGTCCTTCATTAATGATTGCTCATGTTAGTGAATACGCTGACCTGACCTTTCACGCTGCTCAAGCCTTAGAACAAAATTATCAGCAGCAGTACCCTCTTCTCATTTGAGCTTTATGGTGGAACATGGTGTCTTTGCAACTTAAGTTAATATCAGATATTATCATTGGTTCATCATAATCTATAGATTAAGAACACCACCTAATACCTTGAAGCACGTTTCTGTGAGGGTAAGAGACTGTAGAACCCCACACTCTCTTGCCTCAACATGATTCGTCCATAGTGCTGAAGTTAACAAGGAATACAGAAACCCTGTAGTGCTACTGTTTTGGAGTGTTCACCTTCTTCCTGTGATTAATTATTAAGCTGCACAAAGCTCACTCCTGCTTGGATTCTCTGAGAGATGCAACCATGAGCAGAATATTTTCTGCTTAACACATTTGCACACCTGTCTAAATTCCTCATGTCTTCAACTGCAAATCATGCCATGCTTATAAGTTCATGTTTTGTTGTAAATTAACATTAATATTTATTATTACATAATTGCTTAGGAAATAAAATTTGCCCACATTTATATTTCTGAGATACTGTAAGTAAGTGATAATCCACTTTAAGAATGCCACATTGTTTATAGGTTTTATTTATAATGTTGTTGTTTTTTTTTAAATCATAAAAATCTAGTTTTGTTATATTTTTCTGGTGTAGTGGGCCATATTTTTATTTTTATTTTTTTTTCTCTCTCTTTTGTTTTGTTTTGTTTTTCCCAACTGCTGCCTACTGCATTGTTCTCCTAATAACACTGGGCAGAGCTTTACCTGTCTGTCCTCAGGGATTGTCCTGGCACTGCTTCAACTCAGCTCAGTGTTAGTGCCTGCTCACCAGCTTAAATTCTTAATGAGCACAACCCATCACTAACGATGGTGCAAAGTCAGTAAAGTGTTGCACATGACCGATATCAGCAGATTTCTATATCACAACACAATGTGTGGCAATTAAAATGTATATAAAAAGGTATAAGTGCAGCAAAATGCAATTGATTATGCTTTTTTCTTGTTTGTATAACATTCTTTTTCTTTTCCTTTTATTAAAATTGTTTTATCCAGCATGGAACAAAATAACTTTGGCTTTTAAGCATTTTCAATGATTTTCCTTTACATTATCAAAATGCTTAAATTGTGTCATCTCATCTTTCGTAACCAGCAATCTCCCATGCCACTTTTCTTTTGTTGTAATCAGTCTCAATCTTTACAGCATCAAGCCCCCGTCACGCTTTTGCTTTTCTTTCTACCCGTCATTTTTCTAAATTTCGCTCTGCATTCAGCTGCACTTTGTTCAGACAGGCAGTAGAGTGGAAACGCCAACAAACTAAGATAAGTACATTCAACACCAGACCAGTTGCTGGTGGTAATGCATTAGGACATGGGAACATAAAAATAAAGAAACAAAAAAGAAAGAAAGTAAGCATCCTAACCGCCCCCTGCACACTACCTAATGTCACTCCCAAAGAAGTCACACTCACAGCTGTAGAGGGCCTTTTAATTAGAGGAGTAAGTTACAAAAAAGTTGGGTAGGAATGGGACACCCTCTTCTCTCCACCGGAAAAGGAAAGCACTCATTACCATGGCAACACAAAGACGTCCAAATTGCTTTTTTTTTTGTGAAACGACCATATAGTTACCTTTTTTCTGTTTGTTTGTTTAGTGTTAAGAGTGAAGGAAAATAAAGTTTTGTTTTGTTTTTTTGAGTGATAAGAAAAAAACTTTAACAGCTGCTGTATTTTTGACAAAGAAGCTGCTTAAAAATCTTTTGCTGTTGTATGCAAACCTAATTCTACATGATATAGCTCAGGGTTGCCCATAAATTTGGAGTTCTACTCATTTGTTTGCAGCTAAAAATTATGTATGTATCCCCAGTGTGAAGAAGCACAGACTTTAGGAAAATAATATCCTCTCTACAGAACTGGTGCCAGCCTTGAGATGACACATAATCACAGTTGTTGATGCAAGTGCAGAGCTTGCAGTTCTTCTGTTCATTAGAATAAAAAACAGAATATACATCAACTTGACACAGACAGAAGTTTCACAGTCTGGCATAATTAATCACTCTCTGACACAATCTACATCTAATGAGTTATCCACATTGCAAATAATTTAGCATAAATTTCTTTGGCATTTTGAATCCCACACATGCAGGAAACATGTGGAATATCTCAATATCAAAGACCAAAGAAAGCAAGACAATGGAGGCTTTTCACCAACAATACCATAAATAAAATAAATGAAAAAAGTCAATAGATCTCTGTGGTTCTCTAAGGGACACACAGAATTTTAAAACCAGACTTTCAGTCTTCTTCTCTGGTAACTTTCAGATGATAGGTCGACAGGTTACACACTGTAAAAACTCTTTCTGGGGTATTGTTCATATGACATTATTTTATAAAGTAAATTTATTCAAATAAATTAATTACATTATATTTTTTTGTTTTATTAAGTTAACTAAAAGTAAAAACCGTGAATATTTTCAGAACTCAGTATTTTCCATTAAAAAATTGATTCTGTTAAACCACTGCATAATTTGACTTCCCAAAACTCAATTTAAAAGTGTTCATTCTAAGTAAAACGTTCGGACATGCCCACAGTCCACAACCGATCAGGACAAGCCTCAACCTGTTTCTCTCACATGCTGCTCAGGAAGACAGAGACGACTGCATTGACTAACTGTCAAGTAACAAGCTTTTAAAACGGGTGAGTAACATTTTATATTTTCTAAGCATTTATTTTGTACATAACCTACCACTGATGTATGCAATACAGCACGTTCCTTAGTTTGAACCCAGTGCGTAATCTTACTGACGTCAATCCCTTGAATTTCAAATAGTTAGCTTTAGCATATCACTAACGGTTTGGGTGCAGTGTGCCACATTTGAAATGTTCGACCCCAAGTGTTATTACCACGTTTAGGCTTGTGACTGTGTCTCTAGACAGCTTTGGTGGAGACAAAGCTAAAAAATTCCCTCCGTTCAAGAAACAAAAAGAAAGAGAGAAAGAAAATTTTACTTGCTTTGTAATAGGTTTATGTTAAGATATTTCATTTCTTCTGCTACTTTCTATATCTGTACACGGAAATAAACCTATTCCATAAAAAAAATCGGCATTTATTTTTCCCACCTGTTCCAAAAAACAGTTTCCCACCTGCCATCTATTTTCCATCTTTAAGGGTTTACATTTATTACTGTAATAATAATCGTACACTGTCTTGGAATTGACGTTAATAAAATAAGCCTACTCAGATTTGTTTGTCCCAGGTAAGTGGTATAAAGAAACGTGCTCACGAAAAGTGCCACCAGATGTGAGTGGGGCATCTGGCTAATGCCCTGACTGATCCGTCGTTATAAACTGAGTGAGAACTAACCCCACTTAGCTGGCCACTAGATGGTCTGGGAGGTTGACCATGTGGACTCACTGAGACTTTGATTGGTTTGCATAGTTTTGTTTCCTCCAGACACTCAGCATTTTGTCATGACTAAA
>JBAMHW010000023.1:19248607-19261161 GCA_037177495.1 Rhadinocentrus ornatus
ACTTCTTTGGTGTCATAGGCTATTGCCTGACAGCTCAGATAGCCAAACACCTGCAGTCAATACTGCAATAATGTCAGAAAAATGAATGTCACGCACAGTTTTTTGTTTTTTTTAAGCCCGCAACTAAAGTCAAGATAAACCAATGTAAAATCAATAAAACATGCCATAAAAGAAAACCATAAAACACAATAAAAACCTAAAGTGTTCCACCTTGTGACATCAGTGCTGCGTTTAATTCTATAGATCACAGAATCCTGTTACACAGGTTGGAAAACTGGGTTGGACTTTCTGATGCGGTCCTTAACTGGTTCAGGTCTTAATTAGAAGACCGGAGTTATTTTGTTACGATTAGCATATGAATCTGAGCAAGTGGCAATGACTTGTGGAGTCCCCCAGGGTTCTACCCATGGGTTGCCAGTTCTATCCCAGCCTGATCGAGCTCATGTCGAGCAAGAACCCCTAATTGCTCTTGATTGGTCGTGGTGAGCACCTTACAATGCAGTTCCCATCATCGGTGTGTGAATGTTTGTGTGAAGCGCTTTGGGTAAAAGCGCTATACAAGTACAGACCATTTACAAATCCCAGAACGGTTTAGGCACAGAATACATCTGTGATATGTTTAGAGAATATAAACCTAGCATAGCTCTTAGATTAGACTCTGGTCAACTATTCCAGACCAGAATCCAGACTAAACATGGAGAAGCAACATTTAGCTGTTATGCTCAAACAACTGGAACAAACTGCCAGTGGAGATTAAACTTTCACCAAATGTGGACATTTTTAAATCCAGGTTAAAAACATTTAATTTCTCATGCACCTATGCATGAATTCTGCACAGTAACTTTTTAACTTCTCTTTTTTAATCCTTTTAATGTAATTTGTGATTTTTTTTGTGATTTTTGCTATTTGTTCCTGCCTTTTACTCTTTCTTAATATCTGTAATGCTTTTAATATTTTAAGGTTAAGTACTTTGAATTGTCCTTTACATGAAATGTGCTATATAAATAAACTTGCCTTTCCTTGCAAATTTATGTTTCTCATGAACTAGTTCAAAGTTCAGTTCTCACAGGTTAAAATGAATAGTTCACCTTCAGAGTTCACCATTTCAATATTGAAATAGTTCAAAGTTAAGTTAATTAAAAAAAATATTTTAGTTTAGAAGTGAGAGTGAAAGATTGAAATGAAGAAAGAAACTAAATCAAGTATTGTGTCTTAAAATGCAATCAGTTATACTTTACCTTACATTCTGTGACACAAAATAGATATGTATGTGGAAGAGATGTGTGGATGAAAACAGAAAACCTTTTACAGTGCAGCAGAAGTTCATTCTTTCTTAAACAGCTATTTTCAGCTTACCTCCTCCTTAAATTTAAAGCAAGAAAAAATGCTTCAAATGTAGAAATATATCTTCTCACAATAGACAGATGCTTCAACTATACGTGTCTATTCAAATTAAAAGTTTTCAAAGCTGAATTTCATACTTGTTTTTTGATTGCAGTCGGACATAATTTGCACAGAAATGTTAGATTAGATTGTCAGATAGTACGCAATATTCTGTAAATAATCATAAACAGAAGAGGTGTCTTGTGCACACTCTGTCTGCAGCACCTCTCTTTTCATTTTCAAATCTGAAAAAAAGCAAAACAATCAAACAAAAAAATGTCCTAAAATCAGGTGTCTTGGATGAAAATCCGGATGTTTGTCAGCAAAATGGGGAGCAGTCCAAAAGATCATTATAAGTAAACCCCTTATAGTTTTGCCTGTATTTTACTGTCATGACAGAAGTTGACAATCAACATTATAAAGTAGACTGCGTAATCAAGCAAATTCCTGAGTGACTTATGTGTATATTTCTTTGAAAATCAAAACAAGTCACATTCATTAAATTTGAATTGCTACCTGTCACCAGTTTGCACACTGCACCACTACCAGATCTTATGTTTACGTTTCAGCACTGATCTGAAAGCATGAGAGCTCCTGGTTTGCACTTGCTGTAATTTTTTAACTGTTTCTGGGCTAAATCTTTCATAGAAAGGACCTGAGACATACATGAGTAATCTTTGTTGTCATTTCAAAATTTATATATCCTGTTTGAAAAGCAAAAAAAAGACAATATAAAATGCTGTCCCTCACAAACTGTGGCTGGTCCTTGTCTGCCTTAGAATTTACTGACAGAGAGAGAGAGAGAGACAAAAAGAGCAGCTAATTAGGCTGCAGCAGTCAACACAAGTTGCACAGTCCAATTGATTACGTCTTTGTGGCTGGGAGTTCCTTAGTCAGAATCGGGCTCAAAGTATTTATTTTGTTTGAAAACTATACAGCTGGAGGTCCATGGGAACACGCCTTGTCAGGCCAATTCAATATCTCTGCCTTCAAATGAATACACGATTGTCCAAGCAGCCAATTTATACACCTATCTGAAACCCAGAGAGCCGGTGTGCTTATAAATCACTGGATGCATATAATTATGTACTGTGCACTGAAAGAAATGATCCCCCTAGGGATATAGAACATACATCTTTGCAGCACAGTTTACTGCACCACAGCTCCTCTTTGTTAGTCCCTTGTCTTAGCATTTCTACTGCTGTTTCAAATCTCCTGTCAGAATACACAACTCAGAGCTCGATTGGGGAACTCTGACAGGAAGCCCTCTTGGCATAGACGATGAGTTAATTTTTAACTTGGTGGAAGACCCCTTTCAAAGAAAGCTGGAGTCCCACACCAGAGTTGTGTTGCCAAACGACCATTTTCCCACTACTACCACCTTCACAATCAGCATCTCAGCAACAATGGATACACAATTTGCTTGACGTCACTTTTCGTTAACTTTTCTAACAATTACATTCCCTTGTGGGGCTGCAGGATTACGCAGTTACTAAGTGACGCCTGAACACAATCAACAGAAAGTGTTGAATTCCCACACCCACACTCCTACAAACACAAACAACACACACTTGGCTTATATGTACAGAGACACATACAGTTACAGTTATTTTTAGCCATTCCCCAATGTATCTTGTCTTTGCAGCTCTTTCAGCTCATGGAGTTGATGTGTGGGAATAGGTGTTTCTTGGATCAATCCCACACTGGAGAAACAGAACAAATAAAGTGTGGTTTGTGGAGTTCTGAGCTAAAAGTGGAGCCATCAGCAAGGCTTGGATATGGAAAAAGTGGCAAAACAGCAGATCACTGATAAAAGCTCATTAATAGAAGGCAGCTGAAGATTTTTTTGACAATCTTTTGCCTAAGATGCTCCACAGTTTGAACAGCAAATTTGATCAGTATAAAAGTTTCTTCGGGAATGTAACTGCTGTGGAGCTTTTGGTGAAGTAATCTTTACCCACAGAGAAATGAGGATTTTCTCTCTGTACTTTAAGGACATACAGTTATGCTGTACCTGCTTACCACAGGATGTAGACAGAGTGTTGAAGCACACAAACCACCCTGCTGCCTTCACTTCCCTTAAAGATGGTAATCTACTGTAAATCAATAAGCCTCCTCACTTACTGGTGTGAGAGTGAGCAGCTGACTCAGCCTAATTACCCCTCTGGTCCAACTTTTAAATCGCACAAATGAGATGGCGGGTTAAAACGCCACTCTCACAGCTCTTTTGTCAAAACAAGAATTTACAAATGAGTTGAAAATGGATGGCAATGCTACATTTATGCGAGGAGCATCTTGCATTTTGGGTGACAAATGAAAAGCAGCAGAAAGGCTGTCCGTCTGAGTGCCAAGTGAGACAGTTCACCTCTACACTATCCTGGGTCTCTTAATTCCCACTAAGTTTTGGCACCATCGCCCCTCTTCCTCCTGCCCCCTGCGTTCCTTTACCCTCATCACTGTAATTTGGTGTGCAGTGACAATGGGAAATTTGACAGAGCAGTTGACAGTCGCTATTTCACATGAGCTAATAACTTGAAGATTTGAGACAATGAGGGGAATATTAAAAAGGATTATACTGTGGCCTGAATAGAAAAAAAATGGTAATGACAAGTTAAAGGACACAGAGTATCAAGTATGAAGGAACCACCAACCCAGCTTGTCTGTGCTCTTTATTTATTTATTTAAAAAACTCATTAAGGTCTTTAAAATTCAAGCTATGTTAGAGACAGAAAATAGATTTTTCTTTCTTGCAATGTAATGACAGCTTCTCATGATTTAACTATAGACTATAGACTCTGCTCAGTGTGTAGTTTAAATCATTCCCCAAACCATTAATTATTATGAATAATGTTTTATAAAGTTGGAAGACTAATAATGGAAAAGTGATGCTAGACTGTTCAATGGCAAAACACTTCAGCCATCTTTGATCTTGGTTTTATTAAGAAGCTCAACTTTATTATTCCAAATCCATTTTTAGAGTCTTAATACTGAACTGACAGATTTGCAGTTTGGCGCCCCCTAACAAAGGCTTCTCCAACATCAACCAACATCCACAAGCTCAGTGGGCAATACACAAATGGCACTTATAATTATTGCAAGGTTTCTTGTCCTACAAGATTTTAAATCTCAGGACTAGATCTCGAAGATTAAGTTGTGCAGCTTGTCTTCTCCCTGTCCTGATTATGCGTCTCAAAAAAGATCTTGCAAGTTATTTCCTCCCGCCTTCTCTCTGCCATCAACCTCTCTCTCTCTCTCTCACCTCTGGCTTTGTACTTAATTACCTCATAAAAATCTCTCCCAAACTTTAATAAAAAATAAAAATCATGTCCGTGTGCCACAGATTGAGCTTATAACAGATTTCTGCAAAGATTTCTTTTTAAAAGAAAAAAAGAAGAAAAAAAAATCTGATGGTCAACAATTCACAAAGTTGCTCAATGGTTTTTTGAGAAATTTCAGTTTGGCTTGAATCAAAATACTTTAACTAAAACTAATTATGTACCAGTGAACAGTAACTTGTTCAAATAAGAGTTAATTCTCTGTAGTGGTTTGATTTATCTGCAGAATTTTCTAACATTGATTCTAGTCTTTTCACTGACATTGAACTTGGATGGGATTTCTAGTTGAGTAATAGAAATTTCAGTATTCATATTTATAATGGAGTAGCTTTGTTTTTGTTTAGTTTCTTCTGCTCTTCTAATAAGTAGAGTCGAAAAGAATCAGTTCTTGAACATATGTTTCCATTACCTATCAGCCGTTTTCTGAGCTCCATCAGCAGCATCTCTTACGTTTGTTATGCTGATCATACACAGCTTTACTTCTTAGTAAAAATACTGATCAACAGTCCACACCACCCCTTCACCACATTCCAGTAAAATCAAAAAATTATTTTTTTTTTATTTTAAAAAAATAAGGGAGAGAGAAAGAGAAAATTAAACTACAAGCAAGTCCCCACGTGGACTTTTCTGGTTGTCACTCTGCGACGACAAAGTGACCGTAATATCATCATAGAAGTTCTCATTTGCACCGACAGTCATTAATAGCTCCCTACAGGACACGTTTCTACCAGATTCCCATTCATCCCTTAATCTGCTTTAATTAATTCCCTTTCATTTACCTTGGTTAGAAGAAATCAATACCACAGGTTTCACTTAATTTGACAAATGTTCTATTGCTTAATTTCTTGATGCTGTGTGTGCAAGAATGAGTGTGCAGCTTAAGTGGGGTGGAGATTAGTTTGAAGAGACTAAATTAAGTCATATGAGGAAAAGAATAGTGACCAGGTTGTGATTTATGTTTTCAGTAGTGCAAATGTGTTGCTCAAGCTCCAAAATTCATCTAAATCTGGACACCAGTTTTAACGAAGTTAAGAAACACATTGTTAGTCAGAGCAGTAGTGTAGCTACAGTATCTGACACATTTTTCTCCTTATATTGTTTTTTCACCACTGAGACCTTTGATCCTTTGAGCCCTTTGTCTCTTCCCCAACATTTATACACTTTTTCTGAAGCTCAAAAGGCAGTCCCAATGGTTTCAATTAGAAAAGTGCGGTGCATCTGAGTGTACTCCCTTTAATAGTAGAGTGATCTCCTGAGTGTTGCAGAGGGGTACCAGGGAAGGAGCTGCTCTGTCTATAACTTGGGTTAATTGGGTTTCTTTCAGCTTCTGCCAACAGCAAAAGAAAAAAAAGAGAAAGGGAAGAATCATATTATTTTGACCTGAAACTCTCAACTTTCTGATTGATATGCAGAAAAACCTGTGGTGTTTTTCACCAGATTGGTTGTGAAAAGTATTCAAGCTATCTGTGTAGCAGTACTTCACACTGGACGTTTTACAGAAAACAGTTGAAGATGAATTAATGATTAATTAATGATTGGATGAACGAGTAGGAAATTATCAACCACTGTATGTCTTTGGACATTCAGGCCTCTTGCTTATGTTAGAAATCAAACAAAAAAAAATTGAAAAAGGAATCGAGCCTTGGTGTAGTGATTAGCATGGTGGCACATTGGAACAAGCTTCCTGGTTAAAATCTCAGGAATTTGCATGTTTTCCATGTGCATGTGTTGGTTCTCTTCACATGCTCTGGCTTTTTCTCACCATCCAAAGCAATCGATGTCAAGTAAGAATTTTAAATTAACCCTGGGTGTGAGTATACATGGATGCTTGTCTCTTTGTTGGCCATGTGATGGACTGGCAACCTCTCCAGGGTGTACCCTGCTTCTCAGGAATGAGATAGACTCCAGCACCTTCCATGACAGGATAAAGCACATATGAAAAATGGCTGAATTGATGAATGAAGAAATCATCCATGAAAACTTTAAGTGGTAAAGTAAGTAGCTGAGTTACCTCTCCGAATCTCATTTCAGTATTTTTCTTTTTCAAAGAATGCTTCATATCTTTGTTCCTAATAATTTTTTTCCTATTATTTTAGCAGATGTTAAATTTAACCTTGATTGTTGAAATAAAGATAATTATTTCTCAATTAAGATCACATTTAGATAAATTATTTGGGAGGAAAAGTAATAAAATCCTGTTTTCAAATGAAAGAAATTGTAATTAGAGTGAAGTTAGATTGAAAATGTGTTCAAATTAATTATGAATAATATTAGATTTTATTATGATTATTATAAATGTTTCTGTCTTATTGGAATATTAAATTAAGATTGCATCATATAAGATGATTATGACTAAATGGCTTAACTTGGGCTTTATATTTGGTCTATTAGTTATAAAAAAATATTTTTTTAAGAATTCCTCGGTGCTATCTGAGTAAAGCCATAAGTCCCTGCAGAGTTTTAACACCACAGAAAGCTGCTGTGTTAATTACCAGTCTGAGCTGCAGTGACAGTGGAATATAAATACAATATTGGCTCAGTTATGGTCGAGCGACTTCGTCAATGGCACACATCCATTTTTTATAATGGATCAGCAAATAAACAGTTCAAAATGGCCTCTTGTTTCTTCTACTTCTCATCACTTGTCCTTGTTGAGAAGTGGTGAAGGAAATGAAAACTGCAGCAGCAATTTCTGCAAGAAAGCTAGTAAATCACCTGAAGTCAAAGTGAAAATATATGTTAAAGAATAAGCATGATGCTCAAGCATGCTTGGTATTATTGTGACTTCTTATTGCTCAGCTATTTGCTGTGCTTTGAGAATTTTCTGACTTCAGGAGTCAACATGACTTCATGAATTTTTTTTATTTTATTTATTTAAATTGTCTTAATTTTAGATGAAGGGTAACTAAAGGTGACAGATATGTATGTGATGTACTATACTATACTATACTATACATTAGCAATCTGGATCAGATATGGAAAATATCTGCATTAATTTCCAAAAAGGTCCAAAGAAAGGTATGTTGGTTTTTTTTGCTGTAGCTTACTTTAAAATAAATTACCAGCCTTGCTACACCTGTTTTTTAAATTAAACTGGATCATGTAGCGCTAGCTTATGCAGTACAGAGTAACTTGGATACAGTACAAAGCTACTCGTTGAGTAATATTTAATGTTTTGGAGTTTAACCTCCAATGTGAAAATCTGGATTAACTGGGTTGATGTGTAGTCCCTAAATACACATTGAAAATTAAAAAAGACATAGGTTCCTAGCATTATCTTAAAACTAATCTATATACCTAGATTAGCACTGTTATGAAGCTTCAAGCTAACATCAGGTTATTAGCATTTCATAACAGTAGTTGTATTTTTACAGGGACATAATCTCTCCCAAAAATGTGCAGCCAAATGTTTTGGTTTTTTTTCAAATGTTTTGAAAGGAAACCTAATATTTTTAAAGATAATTAGGAAAGTAAAATTATCTTTAAACTGGTGCAGTGATACTGGTGACCCATGTGTGTCTGGAAAGATGTGTCTCCTCCTTCCGTGTCAATCACCTGAAGTGGCACCGGGGTATCCAGTCAGATTTTAGAGGTGGCCAGTGCCACCCCTCTAGCTGAGCCACTGATCTAAACCAACTCAATCTAACTTTGTTAGTTTGTTTGTTTGTTTGTTGAGGTGAATAATTTTCAAGTCATCGTTATTCAAAAGCTTATAATAGAGGCTCTAGACTTTTCATTTATGTGTTGTTATTACCAATAAATTCAAGTATAAATAAGTTGTTTTTTTAAAGGAGCGCAGTGGAAGCACCAGGAACAGGGAAACTGGATAGACTGATTAAACATGCTGGCGTTGTTGTGGGGTTGGAGCTGGAGTCTGTCGTGGCGGTTGCAGAGAGGAGGACATTGGTTAAGTTGCTGACCATCATTGATGATGTCAGCCACCCTCTGCATGCCACCATCACCGCACAGTAGAAGCTGGTTCAGCAGCAGGCTGCTGTCACTGAGCTGCTCCACAGCACACTGGGGAGTGGTGGTGGGAGGGGGCACAGCACCACAGATAGTGTGTGTGTGTGTGGACGGGACAAAAGGCTGCACCTGTCCTGCAGGTCACTTTAATTTGGCACATGCAACTTGTTGCTGTCATTTTCAACATGACTTGTATATATTTATTGTGTTTACTTATATACATATTTATATTTTTTTCTATTCAACAATGTTTTCACTATAATTTATTTTTATGCTCCTGACTCCTCTATCTATCACAGTTGCAATGTGTATCCAATGGGTATGTGTAACTTTAATTACATACAGATGTGCAAATTGCCATTATGTTATCATGCACTCCTTATGACCTTATGATTATCCCAGATGTTGATCATAAGGCAAATATCCATCCATGACCGGGAGCCTATCGCAGGTGAAAGGCAGGGAACACAGGTCAACAGTCCATCACAGTCATAAGCCATTTAATTCTTACAAACTTTGATTAATTATCCAAATTTCTATTCCTAAATATACATGTTTTTCAGCTTTTTGATAATTGTAGTCTGCATTTGTATGTGCAACAACAAACTGCATCATTTGACAGCGGAGATCTTGAGCTTCTAAGCTGAGGTTTTTTTAATTTTTTTTTATTTTTTTAATATAGTCGGTATTGGTTTTTAGCCATTCGCCGTACATACAAGGGCTTCTTAATATTCCCTGGATCTCCAAAATCTTTGCTAACTGGGTTTGGGAATGTTTACCCATGATTCTTATTTTATTCATACATTCTTTAAAAGTGGTGAACCTGGAAGTAAATTTTTTTTTTCTTTTTTAAACCTCATTTAATGCACTTGAGGTTCATAGATTATTTCATGATATTGATTTTTAACCTCTAAGGTCCAAGGTACATTGAATTTTTTTAAGTTTTTTTTCTAGATTTTTCTTACCTGAAGAATCTAACATATTTAAAGGCATCAGCCTGACTAAAACTGACCAAAATTTCCATATTTTTTACTAAGATATGTTGATGCAATTAAATTGCGTGTATACACATATTTTTCTCTTTATTTTTTCAGAAAATTTAATATTTTCTGAAATTGTAGCTGAAAAGCAGACCATGAAGACACTTTTGTTCAGTAATTCCAGTTTTAGAAGTAAGATTATCTTCCACAGAGAACATTTTAGGGGGCAGAAAGCCTTCCTTTATTTATATTTATATTTATATGTATTTTTTTAAAACATAATCCACAGTGTGATAGCATTAACCATACTTTGGTGGATTACAATTACCCTTCCATGCATTAATACTTAGGCTAAAAATGTTCCCTGATTCAACTTTGCATGTAACTGCAGTTAGTGATGAATGAGAGGCTGACTACAAACAATTGGTCAATTGCTTCTAGTGTATTGTGTAAAAAGGACAATGGAGAGCCTTTTACAAAAAACAGGAATAAGCCAAACATTTTTTCTTCCTTTGAGAAAAGGTGGAAGTGGTTAAGGACTGCAAATAACTGAAAATAGACTTGGGTGGAAGTGTAACACTATGGCTACCTACAAAAAGAAACAGAGCTGATTCAACTTCATTGGAAGTTGAAATCTTTCAGTATTTGCAGCAAGATGTTACGTCTTCTAAAAACCTGTGGTGCAGTCTTACTTGCTTTATAGCCCTCTTTTAGGGAAGAAGCATCAGAGCCAGTAATTCAAGAAAACTGAACAAACTTATAAAGAATAGAAGCGTTGACTGGGGACTACACTAAAGCTCCTGGAGCCAATTGTGGACAACACTGCACACCATCTATACAACAAAGACCTTTATCAGAGGTTTATTTAGCATTGCTGTAATAAAGCCTGGTACCCACAGTCATTTCTGTCCTCAACAAAAGCCCTAAGCACCTGCCTACATTGGCTGGTTCTTATTGTTCATTAATTTTATTTAAATAATTAATCATTCTTTATCATGTTTTGCAACAATATTATTTCCACTTGGGGATTAATAGAGTAGCCACAGTATTAGACGTGTGGTAAATGATGAGTCCTGACATCACTGGCTAGGAAACGTCAGTTTATTACCAACCCTGAACCTCCACTTTTCACTTACCTTTGTAGTTAAGATCATTCATCTATTCATGACATTTCACATGAACTTGTTCACTTAATCAGCATCACTGGAGTACACTGATGTAAAAATGTGCAGTTGATAGAAGTCGTTATTTTTATTACAGTTTTTCTCCATTGGTATGGCAAATTTTTTTAAACAGAAATGACATTCTCAAAATAACATGGACAAATCTCCAAACCGCCTTGCAGTTGCTCACATCAGAATAGAATTTCTCATTGATTTCATCAAATAGCAAATGTCTTAGTACATGTCTCAAGTGTCTCAGTGCATCTTTGCAAATGGTTATGTACAAGTAGCCTACAGTTAGCACAATGAGCCCACATTTAGTACATTTTCCAAATAAATCTTTATTTTATTTGTGTTTATATTTCACTGTTACAAACCGTGATATGCTAGGGGAAACTAGAGCCGGACACAATGTAATGGTACAAGAGATATTTGCTTCCGGTACTGCAGCCAATCATCGTTTTGCTTCACTCACCAGATGTAATAATGACAGGCTCCAGGCAGACAGGCCTGGGCACGTAACACGCACATGTACAGAATACTGTATACGTTTCTTTTTATGTACTTTAAGGTATGGAAGTTACTTTATGTGTATGAAAAAAATAGTTACAATTTCTTTCGCAGTATGAGTGCAGTGTGTGTGAAGTCAAACTTTCGAGGCTGCTCTTACTGTGAAATTCTCTTTTTTCAGTTTTGCATTCTTTTAGTTAGACTTCTGCCATAGTGACAAGACATCTAGACATTTTGACTTGCATTGCTTACACAATGCCATAGGGACGATGCATTTTGGGGGCACTGACTCTTTATATGAGAATGGAATTTAGTTTAGACACATGGGTAAACAGTTTTGGGAGAGATATGAGCTTGTGCAGGTGATCCATGGTGTTCTGCTGAACCATCCAGGTTATTTTGGCAAAAGCACTAAGTGAATGCAAATAAGCCAAAGCAATTGAGAAGGATCCTTGCAATTATGATGGTACTGACTCTTTATAAGGGAAAGAAATCTAGTTTTGAAGAATTTGTGAATAGTTTTGGGAGAGATATGAGCTTTTGCTAGTGAGCTGTAATGTTGTGCAGAACTGTAAGGCTGTTTGGCTAAATGATCTTATAGTCTTGAGAATTTAATTTCTGTTTCAAGAAATGAGCCAAACCAATGGAAAAAAATTGTAACATACATGCTGGATGTGCCTTTGTTTCAGGTGTCAGTGGTTTTGCATCTTATTAACTTTAATGAGGGGGTGTTTTATGATGTTCAATTGAATTCTGGGTCTGCTTTGCTTGTCTTGTATAGACTAAAACAAGAAAGTCAATTAAATTGTCTGGAGAATCTTTTGTATTTAATCTCTACTCCAAATTAAATTTATCAATGGATAATCTGGATCTGTGACCTGGAGGGTTTTTTTACACTATGTTAAAAAAAAAAAAAAAAAGGAATTGTAATATTTTGATATATATTTTAATATTATCTTCAAAGTAAATGACTCTTCCGTTATCGTAATAATTATTACACTAAGTGTAAGGGTGAAGATGGTATGGAACCCAACAGCAGGGTGGTTTACAGACGACTTCATTGCAATTGGTTTTAGCAGTACCAGTCATTCATCCTACTTCTCATCTCTGTCCTTTTTGATGACCAGTACAATGGGATTACTCCATTCACTGTTTGAAGGCTCAATGACCCCCAATTCCAGCATGACAGCAATTTCCTCCTCCAACACTGGCAACAG
>JBAMHW010000023.1:19274213-19326366 GCA_037177495.1 Rhadinocentrus ornatus
ATATACATATATAGTGTATAGAGCGTTGCTCTATAGGATGAAAAACGCTGTATAAATAAAATTTGTTTTGATTTGATTTAATATCACAGTTGCTGTCTCATTTTACATTCAAAGAAGAGAATCAAGCCAAAGACCTTGTAATGCATACAGTTTAAATACACTGCTCTGTGTGGATGCTGAAAGAGATTCCAACTAAAGTTGTGTCAAGCAATCAGCTTCCGCCGGTAGCACCTGCATTATTCCCATGAATGATGAATGATTTGAATGTACTCCATTCTGCTCACAAGGGCAAAATGCAATACTGACATGCATTTATTAGTTGACTTTATTGTGTCAGACATCTCTGAGGACAATTGTTTTGCTGTCAGCTTTAAGCTGAAAGAGGTTTGAGTGGATTCCTGTCTTTTTATTGAAAGATGCACAGGCTGCAGAGCTCCAGGTGCTGAGTTGCTTTGGAAACATGAAGCAAAGGAGCCACAACAGACTTTACTATTAGCCAAGACTTGTTTGTGCGTGTGTAGCTCTGTCCTTCTTTTCATTTTACACCATCAGGAGTAATGACTGAGATTGGATAATGTGTTTTATTCATGAAAACTAATTAAACTTAATGTAGAAATGGTAAGTGTACTATGTGAGTCTTGGATCTTGGATATAGATGTTTTAGCACTTCAATGTTGTGTCAAATCAACATGGATTAACATACAAAAATCTTAGTCTGTATTCACCTCGTCATCCACTCACTCAGTTAGAGGTGTGTAATCAGTGTAATTTAAGCATAAAACATTATTTTTACTCTATTAAAATCATATTATGCTGAAAAGAAAGAAGATTGATCCGGCCTTGAAATGTGTCCAGCATGTTTACACTATGGATAAATCCTTATAATCCAAAATTATGATAACACACTGGTTCCAGCCTTTGGTGTTACATCCCAGGAGACATTTACAAATGATGCTGCAGCAGATTCTGAAGCTATTGCCCTGCACCTCCTTCCTGGTGGTCCACCTCCCCAGGGAGAGGAGTCCTTCATGTCTGCTCATTTAATCCAGGCCTGCCAGGAAACTGCAGCTTTTGTCCAAAGACAACTATGTGACCTTCCCCAACAAGCACTCTTCAAATACATCATTCCTCGCTGTGCCATCTAGCTCTGATACTTTGTCATCTTCTCATCATCATGTCTCTTCTGACCGGTTAAAAAAAAAATGTCAGGTTACTTTAAGCGCTTATCTTAGAAAGCAGCACATTGTTTGGTTTAAGCTCACGCACATTGATGTGAATTTGAGCTGAAAACACTCCTGCACTTTAAAACGTCTGTAACTGCTCAGCCGAGCCTCTCGGCTGTGACTTCCTCCACTGCTTTCATGAAAGTGGAGCCACACCATGCTTGTTGGTGTATCGCCGTCAGCACCTGGCTGTCACATCAGTGATGACTCTCTCCTCCCTGTGATTAGAGCATGAGATGTCTTAGAGTCTCCTTTGAGGCGCACAGGGCATAATAGTCACTCAGCAACAGAAGTTGGAGTGGCTGAAGAAGACAATATGAACTGACTGAAACATGAACTTGACACAATGAGGCCTGTCCTATCAGGGAAAAGAACAAGAGAACTCATGGTCCACTGCCTGCCTCCAGCCTGTCCATGCACCTAGCTTCTTTATTCCCACCAACTTATTGGTGTAAGTACAGCAGCTGGAGCTTCCTCCTGGACCAATTATCAGAGGAACTACTTCTCCCTGTCTATCCACATGACATTTTCTCAGTAGCTGAATGTCATCTTCCTCCTAGACTCCTCCTAATTCCCACATGGCTTAACTCTCCTCACTGGAGAACTTCTTTCCATCGATTACACATTTATTTTATCCTTGTCATCATGTCCAGTCTTCAGACCCTTCATTTGCAGACAGCATGGTTTACAGACAGATTTAGATTTTTTTTTTTTTATTATTACCCCACTGCTTTTGATCCTAACTAATCTTAATTGATGCTAGAGAGAGCCTGCTTTGCTTCTGCTCATTGGCATCAAACTTAGATTAATCTTAAGACCCTGTTAAATAAACGTAGAGACATCGGTAATTATAGGAATTTTTGTCCAACCAATTCACTTACATTTGAACTGAAAAAAGACTAATCTGACTTTATATTTCTGTTGCTTCTTATAATCCAAACCAACAGCTGCTACATTTTGACTTGCATGTGCAAGTTAGAAGCACTGCAGCGTCCCCTCAGCTACAAAAAGTCATCTTTCTTCATTGTGAAACAGAAAAAAATATCACATACTCATAAATAATACACTATTTTGAGTTGCTGCAGAGCACTCAGAAAGAAGAGAGAAAAGAAAACGTGACATATTAGAAAGATTAAAGTTTGTTCTTGTACCTGCTCACCTCTCACTACATGGAGACTCTTTTCACAAATCTGCTGTGAAACAAGAGACTTCTGTTTGAGTCGTGAAGGCAAACAAGTTCACGCACAGATACAGTGAGATAAATTGCTTTTAAAAATCCAGCTGAGTATTTTTTAAACAGTAACACTTCTTGCCTCCCACTGTTAGATTTATCAATATGTGGTCTTAATGTAATCTCTTCTATCTAGATCTATGCCCTATTGTTCATCAAAGATCCAATAATTAGCCATGAGAAAGGGGAAGTTTCAGCTTCCAGGTTTGTACAAACCACCTGGTCCTCTTCGCATGTTAAAATTGAGAAAATGAAACTGCACATGAACAACAAGTAACTATTCTTTTGAACAAAAATAAAGTGACAATGCAAAAGCAATGTGTGGAAAAAATAAGTATACCCCATGTTTCAAAAGTTTGAATTACTACATTTAACAGTGATAAATTAATGTAATCTTTCATTCTGAAACATCCTGCAGGATTTTGGTCTACTCTTATTTACAACATGTTTGACGGCAGAAAACAAAAGATTTTATGGTCACTCCACCTTCAAAAATGGCTGCTGTAAACAAAGCTGTAAAGGCAGGAACTGAGTAATAATAGTGATACTGTAATCCTTGATTCCTTAGTAGATCCTCAATATGTTTGTGTTTCTTCAAGCAAAGTAAGCATAACACGAAATTCACGATGTTGTGATCTTAACTGTTAACAAAACTTCAACCAATCCTTGTGAATTCTGAACATCATGGCAACTTGAACATAACTTTGAAAAATCTCACTTCATGTACTTTATATACATGCATAAAGTAAACATGCACTTCTTGCATCTGAATATCAATGTTTAGACATGTGTGAGAGAAATGTGTTGTATTTGTCATCTAAATGACCTCAGTGCACCTTACATGACACGTCTCCAGTGTTCGAGAAGATTGTTTAACTCAACCCGGTTGAGTGGCAGCCTCACATACAGAGGTAATCTCCTAAAAGCACCCCCCCCCCCCCCCCTCCCCTCTCTCTCTCTCCCTGACCAATTTTCTGTCATGCAAATGTCTAATAAAGACCCCGAAGCCAAAAAATGCTTTCCCAGTGTTGAGCATGAAAGTCTGTTTTGTACCGTGTGCAATGTTGTGGTGGAAGATGAATGAAAGTTGTCAGCTGATTTTTTTTACAGCAAAACACCACCAGAGTATGGCTGAAATGTGCAAACAGATGAGGAAATGTATTCTACTGAAGGGTAAAATACTCTCCTAGTGTGATTATTTCAATAAGAAAGGTTTGAAAATGTTGAATAATATTTTAGATACATTTTTGGTGCGTTTGCAAAGAAAAAAACTATAACCCAGCAAAACTTTTCTTTCAACTTTTCACAAAAGCTGCTGCAAAATCAGGCTTTTTAGGTTGCAACAATCACAAAAGAAAACCACACTGCAAAATCCTGGAGAGACTGATAATTCTAACCTATTTTCCATTACCTAAGCTATGTAAACAATGGAGTTTATTCACATGTGCACAGACAATGTTGCGTTTACCCACGAGCAGTTTATCCTAAAGGCCAGAATTTACTGTTCAGAATTATGAAATTCACTTTGTTCATCACTTAAACTCGTTTGAATAATTTAATTCCATGTAAATCTCTTAGAGTGAGTATCAGTATACTATATCTTGAAAAAGAAGAGCATTCATATGCTATGAGCAGAGTATTTTAAAAAAATTTAGGTTTCTTGTCACTGCAGCCTGTTTATGCAGTTTCATCCACATGCTACAAAGTTGACACTCACTGTTTTATTGCAGCATTTGGTGCTTTCTAGAAGGGTGCATCGAATGACAGATCACACTGTGTGAGATAGATTTGCTCAGTGACCCTCCTCATAATGCTAATGTTCATTACCAGCTAATGTGAAACTTTGAAGTTCCACAGATGGTGTTTGTGGTTATCATTCATGCTCACTGTTCAGGCTTCGTGGCCGATAAATAATGCTTTTAACTACTTTGTTGTCAAAGCAGAAAGTACATTTAGGAGCCTTGCTTCTTGAAATTTCTAAGCTCGTTTACATGCACAGCCACACTGCTGCCGCCATGCAAAATGTGTTTACTATTTCACAACCTCATTTACACTACGTTAAGGCCTGTGACAGTAAAGTGAATGGCTTTAATTATTCCATGTAGGATCATTTCAGAAATGATCAGCCACAAAAATAACAGTATGCAAACACTCTAGTATTTATATATGAATAAACTTAAGTAAACTGGCAAGCCCACAGAATAATGCAACACAGAGGAAACATTATTTTGAATAAGGTTGTAATAATAAAGTTGAAGCAATAACAGAATTTAAAAATTTTTTAGAGGAGCATCATTCCTGTTCACATAAACATTAATAGCTTAAAAAGAACATAATAATTTGCAGGGGCTTGTATATTTTTCTGTCTACTAAACATAGTGTTTTAAAAAGCAGAAAACAATATAAAGGAATGCAACTAAAATAAACAGAACTGTGTTGACATATTTAAAGACTATTTACTAACCAACCCAAAATGGAATTGCATCAGTAGTGAAGACAGAATCATGGTTACCAGGATTATTATAGAGATCACATTAAAACTGCCTGTAAGGCAGATAAGTTATTTTGTTTGCCATCAAGGGTCTTTTGTAGCAAGTAAGCAGTTTTTTTTATTGCAACGCATAGTGAGAAAAATTTGTCCTCTAGTTTAAGCTTTTGATACCTGGGGTCGCTCCATTGGAGGGCTTTGAAAACAGATGGTGCTAAACTGTGCCAAAATGGCCCTTCTGGAGACCTCACCTGAACTGTCTGTATTAAAATCTCTCTAAATTTGCTCTCCAGAGTTGGCCTTTGCAGAGATAATGTTTACATGTTGTACTGGAATTTCATAGTTAAGGGTCATACAGCTGCATCATTCCAAAGGGACATTCCTCCTGATATTCCTCCTAAAAGTATTTGTTGTATTTGCATAAACATTTATTTATTTTTTCCTGAGTGCCATCATTATTTATTCTTACACAAATACTGATATTTAAACATAATTAACAAATGTCAGAAGTGCTCATTTTACTATGATTCCAAAAGTATTCAAAAAGACTTTGTGGTTGTAGAGAGATGCTCATTTCAATTTGAATATGCTTTTTTTTTGTGTGGAGGGGTCATAATTAGCTAGTAGTCCAAAGGTTTAAAGTAAAAATTGCTCTCAAAAGTAAAAAGAAATTGCTTCTTGTTACAGAGACTTCTAATTTTCTAAATCATAACAGTATGTTAAGACTGGCTAAGAATATTCTTTCTGCTCCTTATTGATCTGACTTGCAGATTAAAAAAAACACCACCAAACTCTTTTGTGCATCAGTCAATTCAGAGCTTAATTCTGGATCAATGTAAGAATGGAAGGAGGGTCAAAATCCACATGATAAATTGGCTGAGAATTAAGGAGTCTCTAACCTGCTGCTAAATTCTCACAAAATGTTTTGTAAGAATTAAAATGAGTCCAGGACTTTTCTTTGCCAGCTATAACAAAGATTTGAGCTGAATCAGAGACCCTCCAGATAATTATCACTGCAAATTTTTAATATAGCAAGTCTGCATCTTTTAATTTTCCTGAGGAGGATAAAGGCCAAAAGTCAGTGATTTCCTGTGAGGGCTCGTTGGTCACGCTGTCCGCTACCTTAGATCTTGTCTGGCCTGTTAAATGGATTTCTGACAAATCAGTTATGTTTTGGTTGGCATATTCAGCTTATCTCTAGCTGCAAATTTGAGCTGCTGAGTGCTTCTACATTGTAATTTGAATGAATAAAAGAGTCTCTTTAACATGCAGGTGTAGTTAAGCAGGCTATTAGAGTAGCTGTACACCTCCAGAATCAGAAAGAGGTGCTGCTGATCTGAAAGGATGATGTGCTCTGGGGCAGAACCTCCGCTAAAAGCACAATGACTCATCTTTTCATGATACATTTAAATTATATTTAATATTTGAAGGTGTAAATACACTTTTAGAGTTCTTAAATGTAAAATATTTTCTCCAAAGGCCACACTAATTTTACCTGTCTTTTACAGTCTCTTTATATTGTTTTACACAGTCTGTCAACTCAGTCAGTAAATCTTGTAAGTCTGTTTTACAGAAGCCTGAGCCAGAACAAGTTGGACTTCAGCAAAAATAATCAAATCCTTTGTTTTTTATTTCTATTTCATTCTCACAGCTTTGAAAATTTCCAAGAGTTCTTTGTTTTGTCTAGTCTTGAGATCACAGCTAGAAATATCTTAACACTCATCCCAGTAGAACCCAGCAGTGGACAAGAAGGTTATATAGATTATCAAAATGCTGAGTTAAGAATTTTTGTGCTTGTAAAACATCTCCAAATATGCAAAGCTCAAAATATCCACTGGGAAGTGATTTATTCTTTCTCTCAAAGACACTGCTGCTTGACACAGTTTGGTCAAATGCCAATGGAGATACGTTAAACAAACTACAACATATATAAAATAGAGCTGCCCGCAACATTACTCAAGTGTGTGACTACAGAGCAAATATCATCTAAATGCACAAGGAGCTCAACAGGTTTTTATTGAAAGACAGATTATGTTTGTTAGAAATATATTTCTTTTAAAATTACCTCTTTCATCTCATCTCTAGACTATAATACTAGAATACTTAGAGCAAGATCAGATGCCACTAAACACACTGTTATGTATATTGGCATGAAAAAATGGAATTCATTGCCAAAATATTAAACTCCCCGCTAACATAAATCAAGCAAAAATCTATATATTTATATATACAAATATTTACATGCAGCTGGATAGCTTAGTTGGTAGAGCATCCGTCTCCCATGCGGGATAGCAAAGTTCAACTGTTCAACCATGCTGCCACTGCTGCTGCTCTGCTGTTGCACCCTCAACATACAGGAAAAAATTAATTTAGAGTACACTCAGCTCATGTGGGGAGACCACACACCCACACTCCAAGCGAGACGTGATCACTTTCCTTCCCATAGGGAATAGTAGGCATCGATACAACGGAATCCAGAAGTCAACACCACAAAGTCAGGAGATGATCGGCGTTGAGGAGGGAAGTCCAACCATGGCCCGAGAGACAATAGAAATCCTCTCACGCCGTCCGGGTGTCCGCCCATCCTTCGTCGGTCCATCCAAATTTCTGTGTCCCTGTCTGTCTTTCTGTCTGTCCCATAGGTATCTGCCGTCTTAGTTGTAGGGAGTGGGTTGGACAACCATTGAGTGCAATCACAGATGTAATTAGGTTCAGGTGCGTCCATCTGCAGTGTGTGCGTTTCTTTACAGTTCATGTTTACAGGTAACAGTCCAACAGTCCCACAACACACACAAGGCAGTGTTTTGCATCATATGACACACCATCCCTGGGTTCATACTTCTTCAAGAAAGTTTGAGTCACATTTTTAAAAAGCTTTCCTGTAATCTAACCAATCAAAGTCTGAAGTTCTTGGAAATCCTTGACATAGCATACCTTGTGAGAGAAATCATCCACGTTATAATGAGTTTAAATAACAATATGTAATGAAATTGGGTTGTTTGATGAACGTAGCATGGGTAACTTTCAAATCTGTAAAAGGAACATTCTTACTTAGCTACACATTTAACAGCAACATAGTGTCATCCAGGTAAGTCTTTTTCGAAGCTTTGTTTATTTCAAGCAGACAATTAAAAATCACCTTTAGTACTTATTGCAACATCATTGTTCTGTAATAAGAATCTGGATGCTGTTGTCCAAACCTGTAATCAGTTGAAAACATTTAGAACAATCCCTCTTAATATTTTGTAACTACCCTGTGGCAGTTGATTGCTCCCTAGACCATGTTCACATGTGACATTAAGGTACATTTACCTCAATATGCTGTTGCAGTACATAATACATAATGTAATTATGATTCCTAGAAGAATGGGTTTTGCATGGAGAATACAAAAAAAGTTTGAATGCAGCGGACAAAACAGCAATTAATAATTATTGTCTAAACCATAATGCCAGTTTAATGGCCTGTCTGCTGAACCAAAGCATTGAGTCCATGAGTTGGATTTTTTTAATCATGTCATTGAAAACCAAATTAATCTGTTAGCTTTCCAGATAACAGATTCTTGGTTTAATATGTTTGACCATCTGTTAGATGCAAGATGACTGATTTCAATCTCTTGAATATCAACAGAGGAAGGATTTTAACGGTTAGTGTCGTGCACCGTTTTCAGTCATTCATCCTTCTATTGTCGGTACTTGCAGTCTTTTGTTCAACTAGATCAAAACACAAAGAAACATCCAGGACAGGTCAGCAGTCTATCACAAAGTAACACAATTTCACACCCACATTCACACATCTGGGAAAGTCAACCTGACCTGCATGTCTTTGGACTGCAGGCGGAAACTTCTGCACCCAGAGGAAAAACCTTGTGATGTCAAGTTAAGTTTATTTGTGCTGCCCTGTATCACATGAGATATCTTCTTGGGCATCACAGGCTCACATCAGCACGAGTTCCTGACCCAGCTCAAACTCTCTCTCAAGACAAGAAAAGGCCGGTAAAAAGAAACCATTAAAGAAAAAAAGAAAAAAAAGGAAAACTCTGGAGACTTGTTCAATGAGACGTTTCCTTTCCTCTGACAGATAGAAGATAGAAAAAAAAGAAAAAAGTTTCAAAGAGATATACATTTAAGTCTGGAAATACTATTTGGACTCTGACATGCTGGTATTTTTGTTATTTAGCTGTTCACAGAAATACATTCAGGTTTCTGCTAAAATAGCAAAAACGGACTTAAAATGCAGACCTTCAGCTTGAATGTGATCACATTTACATATAAACTATGTATGGGAAATGCCTTTTTTAAGGCTTGAATTATAATTAGCAGAACTGTAATTAAGATATTCATTTTAAATACTTCAAGAATCCTCTGCAGGCAAAGAGTTGGAAGTGGAGAGTTGTTTGTATTTCATCATAATAACACTACCATATTTTCCAGACTATAAGCCGCTACTTTTTTCCCACGCTTTGAACCATGCGGCTTACACAGAGATGCGGCTTTTCTATTAATTTTTCTTCAGCCGTCAAGGGGGGCGCTCTAGCATGAAGTGCAAAAACAAGACAGGCTGTTCTGTTTGATCAGCACTTTTACTGCCGTGTTACAGGCACTGTTCGGAAACAATCAGTTCAGGTATATGAATTACACTTTTGGTACAAAATCTTTCTATGTAAATATCTTATTTCTCAGCCTGGATACCGGCGGCTTATAGTCCGGTGCGGCTTTTATGTGACAAAATATAGATTTCTTTTAAATTTTGGTGGGTGCGGCTTATATCAAGGTGTGCTCTATAGTCCGGAAAAATACAGTATTTTGAAAATCACAATTTCTAGTAAAGTTGGTTTTCTGTCCCTGCCGGTGGCCATTACTAACTTTTATGGAGTTGTGTATTTGAATGCATTCATAATTTGAATGATATGTGTTTCTTTTTCTTTCTTTTTTTTATTTGTCTCAAAGTTGTGTTTTTGTGCTTATCATTTTGCTCTTTTCTGAAGAAGTTGTTATATGAATCTTCCCTAAATAAAACATCACTTTTGACACAATAAAAAGGGGGAATATGGAGCCCTGCAGCAAGTAAGCAGTTTTTTTTCTTCTTTTATATCCCTGTGCATACTCACACTTTAACACTGCCTCCATTTGTTTTACAGATGCTGGGTTATGCTTCACAATTCCATCCTTTTTTTTCTCGTCATTCTGGTACAGGTTGATCTTAGTTTCATCTTTCCAAAAAATGTTGTTTCCGATTTATTCAGGCTTTTTAATATGCTTCCAAATGCAAATGCCTCACTTTGAATTCTAAAACAGATCTCATCCCTGTTCGGTTAAATGAAGAAATAACAAAGCTGCGCCCTAATTTGTAGATGAAACAGCTTTTGTTGTGATCCTCTGTAGAATTTTGGGTTCATTTTACAAACATTATCTTCTGGTTTCTTAGTTTTAGTTGTCATGTTCTCACACTCACTTTTAATTATTTAGGTTTAGTATTATTCCTGTCCTGTGCTCATTTAGGTTCTGCCCATGTTTTCACGTTCTGCGTACTCAGATTGTGTGACTTCCTGTTGTGCTTTTGTAGAACCTTTATTTTGTCATCTCAGTTAGTTTTACTCCAGATATTTTTACACCTGGTTTCTGTTTTTAATTGTCACTCTTCTTCTGCATTTAGTCATTAACTCCTGCTGAATAAATTCTCCCCGGTTTCCTTTATTCCCTGGTTAATGTCTATCCTGTCTAGATTTGCTGTTGTATTGTCCTTGTATCATTCAGTCTTGTTCTGCTTTCCTGCAGTGGCAGCACTTTTTGTTATGTATAGTAAAATATTATGGCCCTTTACTATTACCTACTCAGCACCACCCACCTAGACTTGACTCGGTTCTTGTAGTTTTTCATTAGGTGGTAGCACCTGGTACCAGGTACTTTTTTAGCATCTACTTGTTCAGGGTTCCACTGAGCTGAGTCAAGTCAAAACTTTTAATGCTGTCTTTCATTGCATTTCCTAAATCGTCATTCCAGTCTATCACCCAAACTTAAATGTTAAAATCTTATTTTCGTGATATTGTTTAATGTCACGTGTATGGCGGCGGAGGTAAGGACCCAAATGCGGGCAGATCAGGCAGGAGGCAGAATTGTGTAGGTGAATAGGTTTATTTACCCAAAAACTCAGGGCAGGGAGCCACACAAGAGAAAGATAAACCATACAGGTGTGGAAGAGATTTTATGTGTTTCATAATCATCACTCATACATACTCATAATAATTACTCATATTAATAATCACTCATATATTCATTTATATTAATTTTCTTTATTCATTTATTACTGTCGATTTATTCAACATTATATTGTTTGGTACAGAATATTATAGCACATTAAAGTGAGTCTTTCTACTGGGTTATAGTGCACGTCTGTATGAGTCCAGACTGACCACTTTCCTCTCAGACCTTGGACTGGAAGCGTCTTGAAGACGGGATAAGTAAGAACTGTTTTAAGCACCAGCTTGTTTTTGTATGATTCTCTTCCGAGAACTACGTAGAGTGCCGCCATTCAGTCTCTTTTCACTGACTTTATCAGGTTTGAGTCTGACCTTGTGTTGGGAACTGGGAAAACATGGTGTGTTAAAACTATATGTTTTTGGGATGCACATCAGAGTTCTCTCCTGACTAAATAACATTTATAGTTTGGATGTGAATTATATACATTTATTTATACAGCACATTTTTGGAAAGAATTGCAAGTAGAATAAGACTGGTATAACTAACCAAAAATTCAATACTCCACAAGATTTTTTTCTCAATTTTTTATTGATTAGTAATCATTACCATGATGGTAACAAATTAATGCTACTCGATCAGTTAGCATAATCCAAAATATTATTCAGAGATGAAACTGTACCCTCCATTAAAAATAACCCCACAGGTCATTTATTATGACCCACAGTTGCATTTTATAGTGACAAAACTTACCAGTGAGCAAAGTAATAAGATTGAAACTCAAGGAGGAGGTTGCTATAGAGACAGTAGAAGAGACATTGAACTTTAACACATGGAAAACATTGTTCATTTCCTATTTCAAAAAATTAGTTAACATTATTTTAACCATAACCCTTTCATGACCAGGTGTTAATGTCATCCCTATGATGACAACAGTACCCTGCTATGAGTTGTGTCACAGATGGGGATAGGCGACAATTACTACAAGTGATGGATGTGAAATGTAAATATCAAGTGCATTTATACTGTACAAAATTGATGAAATCCGTATTTATGGAGCAAATCTAAATGTACAACTTGTGTTTCTAGGCTTTTCTTTTATGGGGACAGAGGGGTAAAACTATGAAGTATAATTTCATTGTTCTTTGTTCTTTTGAAAATCTATAAATATGTTTCTGTACATGACTGATCAGCATGAGACTTAGATATTACACAAAAATGGATGTTTCATTGTGCAGTCAGTGCTGCTTTTTGCACAGCAGGATGTAATATGCAGTAAATGGGAGAAAATGAGAGCATAGTTTAGTAGAAGGAAATTAGCTTTTATTCACTCTGTATTTATGATGTTTCATTCATTAAATAAAACAAGGCATTTAGTCCTATCACACACTCTGCTTTGACCAGTTTATGGTACTGAAGCAGAATAAACGCAATTCATGCTCTCCTAACTGAATTTTATTTTCTTGTCCTTTAATTCTTTTTTAGATTAATTTTCTTGACTTACAACATTTAGCTCTAACACAGCCCTGTCTCATCAGAGAATATGTCATATGAAAGTACATTCACATGTCTGGAACACAGGAGTGTCACAATCCATGGTTACATCCGTGGTCACTATTCAGTTGTTTTGTCATGATGAGCATCAAGGTCACTTGATAGGAAACACAACCATTAAGTATTAAAATGTGCACCACTAACCATGTACTTTTAACCTCTAACTCTTAACATTTGCAGGTGTGCATCAAGTAGAAAAGTTACAACTCATAAATGTAAAAGGAAGTAAAAAAAAGCGAAAGGACTGTGAAGCATGTGCAAAGGGAATCTTGAACATCTATCTAGCCTATAGTCTTTACCCGCATGGGATTCTATTGAGGAATACCTTTTCCACCCGGTTGCAGTTTCTGTTTTTGATTAAGATGCAGCTCCCATCACGAGAGACAGCTACCTCTCTTGGCTAGCATGAATGTTCCTTATATGGGAGAAGTAGTTCTGGCATTTCAAGTTAGAGATTGTTGTTTCAAATCCAGTTCTGCACAATATTTTCCACAATGCTCCTACTTCAGTCCAATTCGCTAATGTTTAAGGAATTATTCTCACATTATCTCAACATATTTACATACTCGCACGTGTAACTCTGCTGCATTGTTTTGTGTAATTTTGTCACACACTGCTATGTTGTATGTCTTTTTTTCTGTCATGTTTTGTGCTGTTAAAAAAGAAAAAGAATAAAAAGTTTCAAGTAGGGGGTTAGAAGTAGTGTTGGCGCATTCTTCCTTAACAATTTCTATTGAGACGGGGCTGGCTGTGGACCAAGATAGTCGTTACACACTCTATCATTACATTAGGTTGCTAAACACATTAAATGAACTGTACAATGCAAAAGACAATGATTAACTGAATATTTTAAGTCACATCTAAACTTTCTGCTTTGTAATGTGATCTTCTGGTCTGTTCTGCCTTGCCATTATATTAAATTACGCTTTTGTAGCACCTAAATTTAGCCAGCTAGTTTTAGACTTTAATTTAAAAAAAAGAAAAGAAAAGAAGAAGAAAAGAAGGGCAGCTACTTTTACAGGTTTCTTTTATCTCTTTCTATCAGATCCCACAAGAGTCCTGCAATCATGCAGACTGTCAGGTAAAGTTCAGAACATGTGGGAATACATGTACAAAATGACTGAGATGGCTTTACACGGTGACCTGTGGGTGTCTGTTGGAACAGATGTGGCGCAGGTAGTATCATTCCTATATGTCTAACAAACAGAGGCTTTGATGGCCAAACCTGTTCACACAATTAGAAGTTGAATTGAATTGTAAATTGATCAGTTCTTTAACAGAATATTGTGACTGGAGATTAGACACAGAGAAGATAATTTTTGAAAGAGTAGAATAAGGTAACTATCAGCTCAAATACATTCAGGTCTTTTAAAAAACGCACAACCCCTTAATACAAAGGCAGATATATCACAATATAGGGTGGATTGTTTTGGCAGTCAGCTATAGAATAGAGCTACATCCCTCATTTGAAGGAAGACACTTTTCCAACAAAGCATGTCTAATTTGAAAAAGAATAAAGAGGAGGAAAAGCGATTTCAATGAGCCAGGAAATGTAATGCATCTGGCCCAGAGGCTTTGATGGGAGTCTATCAACTTTTATATGAATGCGAGGATTTGCATGGCCATCCATGTGTCGTGCTGTCCAGATGAGAAAGAACACATTTGTTCTATTACATGGGTTAGTGCTTCCGTGGAGATCACCTGAGACCTGCTGGACACCTCCCCCACCCCCTTCCTAAATCCTCTGCTGCATTGTCTCTGCTGTGCTGAGTGATGTGAAGTCCAACAAATAACACCTCAGATGAAACTGGAAATGGGAAATTTGTTATTTGATTCACTTATGAGCGTCCATCGAGTCATTACGAGACAAATTATTGGAGTTCTTTCATGGCCATTAAATAGGAGACTGATTTGTAGACATGGTAATAGCACCCAGGTTGTTTTTACAGAAAACATGGGGATATTTTCTGGTTTAAAACAGAACAATAAAATTAAACTAATGAGGCTAATTTACATGTAAAATAAAATTATTCTGCCTTATACTGCTACTCATAGAGCAGTATTATACCTTTTATTTGTATTTTAAAGGTTCATATTTGTTGGTGTTGGAGGAAATAAAGCTGATAAGATTGACTCAAATGCATTTGATTCACCACTGTTTCAAGTTCAGGTAAACAACTCGCTATATGTGTAATTTATAGTTTCATAGTTTCATTTTTGAGTCTTCTGTAGGATGTTAACATACTTGTTAAAATATATGAAACAGTGAACGAAGAGAAGGAGAAAGCACAATAAGTATACTGTAATTTAACTTCTTAAAATCAAAAGTTTGACATTCAGCTGGAATATGCAAGTAATTTCTAATGAAAATTCAGAACATATGCTACATATGCTACCAAAGTAGCTTAGATAAATATGCTGCTGGAGCCAGAAGTGAATAAACTTTCCTGAAGGCTGGAAAGGAACAAAGTTCAGAAATTCACATACTGACTATGTTCTAAAGACCAAACTCTTACAGAAACTCTTTGCTAAATACATTACCTCGCTGTCTTGCCCATCATTACGTACGACTGATAGCACTTTCATGTCTAAAAAAGCGGTAAAGCGAATAAATTGAATAGAAACCCACCCGTATCTCTAAGCCTACTTGCTGTTCTGACATGCTTTAAGAAGAAATTTATGAAGTGGGAATTAATGAGCTTCAGAACTGCTGCTTGGCTGATTTTGATACTTTTATGGAGATGTAGGACATCTGTGTCCCCATCTTTCTCTTATATTTTAGTAAGCCAAAACACCTGTTACTGTTACCTGTTCACACTTGACAGGTTTAATCTCATAAAAACACACACTTGTGCAGTTGGTCTAAATGCAGCTAAAGGATAAAAACAACAAAAAACAAAAAGAAAATGACAAAGACTACATTAAATACCTGCCCAGTCACCAGTGAACAAGGCATTTAAACACATATCTTCAAATAAATCAATACAATCATACAGAATAAAACCACATTGCAAATATTTTTGGGTTCCAGAAAGTTATTTTCTTGGATACTGGGCTGGCAAAATTATGTAGTTTGGTATATTTGCTAAATATCTTTTATTCTTTTATCTATAAGTGTTTTTTGGTTTATGCTGCTCAAATAAATGAGCGGTTTCACTGCAGTCATGCATGTGTGTGTTTTACTGCTTCTCATTTACATAAAAACAGCCAATTACATCACTAACTGTGAATGGTGACTTAATTTTTCCTCTTCAAAAGACAGATTTTTATCCTCCGATTAAGCGCTTAACCAGAAAGTCATAAATCATGTGTTCCAAAATAGTGATGTTTATCAGTAATTCATTTGTGGTCAATATTAATTCTTCACCTTTTTTTAATGATTTAGCAGTAATAAAAGCTCCTCCAGCTCTGTTGTTTGTGCTGTACTTTGTTGGGATTATCTTTCTAATTCACACACAGCAGAGGGAATTAGCACAGAGCAATTATTTAAACGTGGTGCAGAAGTCTGGCTATACATGGGTGCAAGGGCGATCAGGTATAGTGAAGAGCAAGTAGAGGCTGGAGCTTCTCAAACAAGCAGCACACCAGCTCACCAGTGGTGGGAAATAGAGGACATCTTGCCAGGTTATGACTTCAAACATGTAACAGCCTCAGCAGCTCTGGGCCAATGGAACAGATTGCTCCAATTACAGCAAGTCTCACGCACTAGAGTCCCCTTGACACATGCAACGGTCTATTGGAGTGGACTTTGGGTAGTGGCATGCTGCTTGGGAGCACTGGGGCCCACACATCCCATTGCCAATCTGTATTCTGTTTGAACCTGCAGACATCTCCTTTTAGCCCTGCTTTCCTTTCAGATTCTTTTCAGACTGGTTGTTTTTGGCTGCCAGCACAGGTGATTGGCACCTTCTCTCTGAATTTATAACTAAATCAATTCTTTAACAGCATCCCTGAGCACATCAGTCTGAATGAGATGCTTTCTACCCCTCATTTTCAGCTTCACAGGCTCAGAGTGGTTGTAGATGAATCCCTCAGTATACTTACCCATATCGGCTCTGAGAGCAATGGCAGAGCTCTTTAATTGGCAGCGTCAAATAATGCACAACATGTTAGGAATCAGCAGCATTGGGAATCACCTTGTTAATTGAGGGCCGCAGTTGAGAGATTGACTAATTGATCAAGGCCTTTACAGAGGTGGATAATTCATTGCAGCAACAGTGTAGGGGGAGGAGTCTTGTCAGTGATGATTCATGTGTCTCGTGGAGTTTAGTTGGTCTCTGTGGTCTCTTTTGTTCAGTAGACCTAGTGTGAAGGGGATTTTATCATCAGCACCACCATCTAACTCCTCGTTTTCCCCCCTGAATCAGAATTAAAAAGGTGAGGCTGGTGTGGATGGGTTGCCACAAATGATACAGTGTTATATGTCTGCATGCTTCCCCAGATGGTTGCTGCATTCCCTGAGTACCATCTAGACAGCGGGAAGATGTATGGTTGGGTTATAATGAAAGCATGAAGGGGCCTGAAGTCACAGAGGAAATGTCTCCATCATACAGGTAGAGAGGCAATCATACCCCCGTGTACTCTACTCTGAAAAAAAAGAAATGAAACGTGGCAACAATGCACACTTCATGAATTGAAAGAGAGGCAGAATTACCTATGACCAGAAATTTGGAGTCATGGTCTAAATATTGTCTGAAAATGTCTTTCTGTAAGAAAATATACGTTCGCAATGGTGAGCTAGACGTTTTGTAGTGTTAGATTTGAATTTCTAAGGTAAAAGTGGAAAAGGGAGCTTTCCTAGTAGAAGGTTTCCCAAGGAGTAGAAGGTTGGTTATATTTTGTATTACGAGTTCAAATATGATTGAAACTATCAGAATAAAAATCTGATTAATAATCAAATACAGATAAATCCCAGAACTTTCCCTGAATTTTCCTAATGTAACGCATATTACACCAATAGTAGCTTGATATGTCCAATATAAAATCAAGCAGTACAAGTGTTCATTTAAACATTGTAGAGTTACTAAACATGTGATGATCAAATGTTGTATCGCAGCAAATATGTTGTCTTTAGTTTATTTTGGGGCACTTTTTAAGGACCATTTATTCTCCCTTACGTACGTAAATAGCTATGTCCGTTTCAAACCTGGTCACGCATCGCCGTCCTCATACTTCCATAAATCTTTTGTATTGTCATGGTTGTTAAGTCAATTTATCCACTAGTGGGTAGTGCTGAGTTCACTTCCGCAAGCCAACCTCAGTTTCAGATACCGTTTGGCAGCAGTAATGGACCGGTATGAAGCTATTTCCAACCACCCAACACACCCTATTCAATCCGTTTCTTCAAAAGCTTGTGCAGTTTCTACAGTTGTTGTCCTCATCTTATTATTATTCTGCTTTTTTGATCCCTTCCTGATTCTCTTCTTCTCTGGTTAGTTTCTTTCGCTTGTTGCATGTCAGCTATTCTGCTCAGCACTGCCCCCGCTATTTCCGGTAGTATTTCTCCATCCTCTGCGTCAAGCGACAGGTGGCTAAGCTCCCTGAAAACAGACCAACTGACACAGAAGACGGGCGAAAGTGTGTATCTTCTGCAATGAGCATAAATGGGCATACACTGTAAAAAGTGTTCAAACTTAACCACTGACAGACTTCAGTTCACTTGTTTAACATTTGTCTATTTAAATGCTTGTGATTTAAATTTTAAAGTTTTAATAAAGTCTTAAGTTGTACTAAAAATGGTTTTGTTGAGCCTCCCTTTTTTTTTATTTACACGGATAAATAACGTGCATACTGACAAAACATCGGGCAGCAATTAACATACAAAGGGTAACTCGTCTGCTCCTGTTTCAGCGGCAATGGGGATAAAGTGGGTTAAACAAATTGTTTCAATTGGAGAGAAGTGATACATTAAGTTGATCCAAGTTCAGTCGTTAAGTTTGTTCAACTTGAAAGTTTTAAGTGAGACTTACTCGGATAATGTGGTTTCTTTCAAATAAAGGATCTGAATCACAATGACTCAGTGTCATGGAAAATCAGCTTAAAAGACTGAAGCTCTTCCACATGAAATAGATCTTTTATCAAAAATAACTTAATACGCACTTAATAATTTCATCACACAACATTTCCACACAAAATGCTAAACGTTGCCCCTTTGAAAAAAAAATGCATTTACACAACAAGCAGAAGGAAAACTATCTATGTGCAGGGAAAAGCACAAATATGACCAGAAATGATGTAGTGTGCACGCCAGCCCTCTAGTGGACAGCAAAACGGAAGCAATAACACACCCATGTTTACTCCACATCCTCATAAGACCAGAAACACAACATAAGAGGCGTTGAGTGCCAACCGCAAGTTATCAGGTCATATGCGACTTATGCATCTTCACCTAGGTTTTGAAACAGGTTTTGTTTCAACAGACCAAATAAATTAAAAAGATACAGCAGCGCAAACATGACACATGATGAGGTTTTGTTGTGCTTTCTGTGGATTGAGGAGGGTTTGAGTGTAAGATGAAAAGACATCATCGTCAAAAGATTTTATTTTCATTTTACACTGAAAGGACTCGCCTTGACTTGCAAGAAAATTTCACTCTGGAGGCTGTAATTAAATCTTTAAGGTTTTATCCCACCAAAACTCTGTTACCATGTAATACCATGTTATACAAGGCCTTAATGTAAACATAACAAATGCAGGTAATAAAGCACATAAGGCACATTTAAAAGATAGCAATCACAAAAGATTACATTTCTGCCTAATATGCATTTCCCATAAGTCTTTGGAGTCTCTGCACAAAAGGTACTAAAGTAAAGTTTGAGTAAGTTTTACTGTCAAGAGGAACTAAATTAATAAAATAACTTGAATATGCACTATTCAGTCACTTATTAGCTATGGAAGCAATTATTCTAAGTTGTTTCTACATTTGTCTTGACTTCAAGGTTATTGAATGAACAAAATAAGTTTTTATCACCAACCAAAAGTGAGATTCATGTGAAAAAAAGTGCTTTAGGTCAACTAAAGCTCAAGTACCCTTTTTTTTTTTTTTTATAAAGTGTACACTTTATGTATTTCTCAGTCATCCCAGATAAAACATAACCAATGTCCAAAAGTCTCAACAGGGATATCTTTGATAGCTACAAGAGAGAAAAAAAGCGTTAATGCACAGTAAAAGAGCGTTTCAAAGACGGCATTGCCATGGTGTTGTGACCAAAGATACCCAGAGACAGTGTCACAAATTTCTACAGCGATCTTCGAGCAGTGTGTCTGCTGCTACAGCCTGCTTCCACTAATTAACCAACTGGAGCATAGCATGATGAGGCATGCTGATCAACATCTGAAGCTGGTGCCTTTGTGTGAAAACCAAGACAAATCTGAACACTGTGGACTGAGGCCAAACAAGGCAGGCATGGCATGTGGAATTTAAAAATAAAGAAGAAAATGTGGTTCAGTCATGTCGGCAGAAGCTATGATGCATGCTCCAGGTCATGCCACACCCATGCAACGAAGGATGCAGCATGGAAGGAATTAGAAGAGGAATCACAACAGCTGAGTAGAAAACTGCTGAACATATCCAAACACAAGGGAACAAGATTGCTTTGTGCAGTCCATCAGTGTTGCTCTTCACAGTTGCAGCCTGTTACAATTCATCAGGTATATCATCATTGTGCAGTCTGCATACATTTTTTTTTATTTCGTTCATCAAAATAACAAAACAAAAAAAAAATCTAAACAACAAAATATCAACATCTGAATGAAAAGGAGCAGAAAGACAAAAATTTTGTATTATCTGCCCCTTTCTCACAAAATAATTAAGCCAATAATAAGTCACTTTTATGTAACATAAATATTAATAAAATAATGTTTAAAAAAAATTTAACCATAAAAAGCTGCAGGCCAACATGCTGCTGAGTTCTAATCACATCAGTACTTCACATTTTACACTTCACTTTTTTATCTACAAAATACTATAGAACAAAACATAACATGACAAATTAACCTCATTCATTATATTTTCTTATCATAGAGTCTAACAATCTTTTTAAACACAATAAATGATTTTATTTCTTAGGTTTCTTTATCCAAATTGTTCCATAAACTGACTCCATACACTGAAACACATAGCTCCAACACTTAATTTCTAAATTTTGTTTTTTTAATATTTCATATCCTTTTAAATTATAATAATCAGACATGATGTCATAACCCGACCCATCAAATGCCTGTTGCACAGCAAACATATGCATATGCTTAAATCCCACAGCATGCAGCTGACTTTAGCTAACTTAGATCTACGTCCTAGACCACAAGTTTACTCAAATTCCACCTTCGGTCTTCTTCTTTAAAACGTGATGGCCTTCTGAGAAGATTTCTTTTCTGTATAGTTTGATTGGCAATAGAAGATTAAGAAGATAAAGAGCTTAATATGTTGTTCAGTGATCTACATTGCTTTAAGTGGTTGTGATGTAAAAGTCAAGATTTTTTTTTATCATTTTGTTTGTAGAAAAGAATAAAGAAAGTTTTTTTTTGTTGTTGTTGTTGTTTTGCCTCCCAGTGTTTGTATGTTTGTATTAAAGGATTTATTCCATGACATGTGGACTATACCACATATTTTATTTAAAATCAGGGATGCTTGGAGGGTCTCCAAATTTAATTTTGTGAGTGTCACAGGAGAATACAAACAAAACAGATTTTTGCACTGTGGTAATTTAGGCAATCTTCCTAATAGTAACTGTGCTTGGTGCAAAAATCTTAGGCAGCGACAGTCTTGGGGTTTTGGGGGAATTTTTTCAACTTGTTATATATTACATTATTATTTGTGTTTATTTTTACATGCATGTCTCTTTAATGAAGAAATGCAGAGGTGCATTGATGATATATACAATCAAGTGTGAGTTATACGTGTATTCATAAATAAATTTTATTTATTATTATGTTGTATAGACTAGTTAACATTGGCTGTGCTTTGTGTGTTGTACAGTTAGATTACATTTACCATTGTTAATGGAGATCATTACAGTTATTGTGACCCCATATGCAATATATCATGTCTGACTAATCACAAACTGGACTTAAGTTGTGCAAAATATAGCAGTGCTTTTTTTTTCTTTTCTTTTTATCTTCTTGTTGTTCATCATTTGTGCTTAATATAATAGGATTGATTATTTTTCCTGTTCTGGAAGAGGAGTCACCATCTGCCCTGTAGAATGAGATGAAATGAGCAGCTCAAATTATTTCCATGATTTCACTCAAGCTAATCCCAGCTGCAAAATTACAACACTAAACCAAAATACTGCAGTATTTTACTTAGCATTACTATTAAGATTAGAGGGGCATATCAAGGGAGAGGCTTGAGTTTGAGCTTCCAGTCTATCTAAGCTAACACATAACGCTTGCCAAGTTTGCCTACAGTCATTGAACTGCCAAATCTCTCACATCCTACAAACAAATGATTCATCTCAGTGTAGAAAATCAGTAGAAATGTGGAAACTAGATATGTTTTCTGTGGCCAGACAGAGAATCAAAGGGACTTCCCACTCATATTTTAGCTTTTTTTATTATTCTGAAAAAAATCCACAAAATACGCTACTGATCTGTGTAATAAAAAAAAAAAAAAAAAAAAAAAAAAACCAAGCTGCTTTAACTGCTGAAAATTGGGAAATGTGATGATAAAACAACTCTTTCATTAAAAAAAATGTCATCAAAATCCTGATACAAAAGTGTTGTTTTTTTGAGTTGATTAACCTTTAGATTGCCAATGTCAAAAATAAAATCAAATGACAAAAAAACACACTGACTTTCACAGGAAGGCAAGAAAAATCTCCTTCAAGGCTAATAGAGGAAGCTTGTGAATTACTTGGCTTTTGATTTCAAAGGAATTGTAAGAAGCTTATGGAGGACGGCGGTCCATCAGCCAGTTCAACAGCATGTCCTCAGTCTTGTTATAGAAGTTTCATTCATTTGAAAGTTGTTAAATGAAAGCATATAGAGCCACATTTTTCATCATTTTTTAAAATATTTGGTTATTTCAGCTCTGCAGAAGCAAACCTGATTAGCCAAGAGCATGTGTAAAGTTGATTTACTTAAATTATGTTGTCCAGCATAAAGCATTAAAGTTGCGGATGGTGCTACAGCCACTTCAAACAAGGCTGCAGTTTCCAAGGTTACCAATAATGCAGCAGCGTTGATGTTTTTGTTTGTTTATTTTCTGGCAGGGTAAGTAAAAGGACTTGGGAATTAATAATAATTTGTTTTGATGCGGAGTAAAAATGAGTGGATAAATTAATAAAAAGAAATTGACAGTGTTCATGGGGAAAAAAAATTTAAAAAGTGATCAGGTTGTGTATGTGCTTTCTGCATCAGTGCTCAGTGAGACAATAAGCACCTAATAAAGGGTGACATTTGCACTCTTTCCCTGGAAAACATAAGTGTGGACTGAAGATGGATGCAGAAAGAGAAACATTTTTGTAAAAATGGATTTCAGCACAAACGCTGTGGACTTTCAGCTCTATCACATATCAAGGATTTATTCAGAGAGGTCAAAGTGTCAAAAATGTGAACACGGAACTTAGATGATGGATCAGCACCCACTTGACAGCTGGATGTGATAAAAGCCCATGGGCATGTTCAAGGATGTCTGTGTATTTGTTCATAAGAAAGGCAGGTGGCTAAAGAAATGAATCACTTTACTTTATTTGCTTGACTTTTTATTTTTGCACCAGCTCTCACACAACATACAATGCAAGGAGTTTATTTATTGTGATGCTTTTACGGAGAGCATAAAGATAAAGAAGATTATTAGAAATAATGGCATGAGTAAATGTGAATAAAAAAAAAATTCATTCAGCCTGGCTCACATGCAGAACCAATGAGCCAATGAGATTCTATCCAGAGTGGGAATCATCAGTCAGCGTCTCTCTCCATAATCAATACCATGTGTTGGCATTTTGGCAGCTTTCTGCATACATTCAGCCAAGACTGTTGGGACAAAAAAACAAGACTCTGCCACTGAATCTACCTCAAAACCAGCTTCCTCTCCTCCGCCTTCTTATTCACAGAGGCAGTTTTTTGTGGCAGAAACAGTGGCAGGTCACAGGTGCCAGGAAAATTAACCATCTTCTACCATCCACTGCAAACAAGTGTAAACATTTACCTTCCCATATACAGACATACAAGTCTGTGGATGTATTCATCCAAGGCATTCAACTGGTGCACAGATAAAGAATAGACTCCTCTTCACAAGTAGAGGTGACTGCTGACCCAGTTTGAAGCTGGTAATGTGTGCCAAGGTCAGACACCCACAGTTTTTATTTGCTCACAAACAACCAGAAGGCATTTTCGACTCAGGTGAGCTCTCTCTTATGTGGTTTTAGTGTGGGTTAAATCTGAGTGTCTTTTTTGGTCTTCTGACACCTGTGGGTGCATGTGTTATGTAAAGAGATAGATGAAGGATCTTCTAGTTCTGTAATACGAGTGATAGATACAAACGTTTTTATTTCTCCTTTGTTCCTCTATACATTCAACTTGTACTTTAGCAATAAATTTGCCTGGACAAGTAAATTTAAAGAAAATGCTTTCTATAGCTGCCTTTCACCTGAAACACTGCTGGGATAGGCTCCAGCTCACCCCGCGACCCCTAATGGGAACTAGCGGCACAGAAAATGACTGACTGACTGACTGACTGACTGACTGCTTTCTATAGTAAATCATCTGTTTACACCGGGATCTGACATACCTTCCCTATGCCTATATACAATTGTGGTTCTGTAGTTTAAAAAGCATGCAAAGACAAGGCTTTGTGAGCTTTCTGTGGTGTTCATTGCTAATAATAATTCCTGTGTCATGACTGGGTTTTGAAGTCTTAATCTCTGCTTCACAGCTGTGCTCTGTAATGTTCAGGATGTCATTCATAAATCTGACCTGATGAAAAGCCTTTGGAGTTTTTCAACAAAGAAAGCATGACAACTATCTCTGTTTCCTCTTTGCATACTAAATTAAATAGCAGTGATGGTGAAGTGTTTTGCTGCCACAACACTGCTCTCTGCTGGTAAATGAGCCTCTTCTATTGAACTGACCTCTGAAAAGTTGCAGGACAGTAACTGGAGAGAATCAAGAAGCTAGTTGTTAAGGGAAAGGATTATAAACTGTGTAGTGGTTCTATAGTAACTAAAACCACCTGTGCTGTTTATTTGCATAGTTTGAAAAGAACCAACCAGTGTTACTCAGCTCAGTTATAGCTAATACAGACCCTCCAGGTTGTGACTTGCAGATTTACAGACTGTAGAAGCTGCAGTTTTTGTAGCTGCAGGGGCCACTGGGACACATGAAGTAATATTTCTTTGTTCAGCTGCTATGGTTGTATGTATGAGCTTTCACTTGCACCTTGTCAGGAGCTGCGAATTTCCTGCAGAGCCCCTAAAGCTGACCACCCACCTCTTTTTAGCCCTGTTAGAGAACCAAAGGGAAATCATATTTCAAGATGATACCCTCTCTCTTCATCTGCACTATGCTTATTACTGCATCCAAGAAAGATCAAAGCTAACTAAACTACCCTCAGAGCTTGCAGCCCATTGAAGATTTTTCACAGTGCTAGAATAACGAGGTGAAGACTGCCTCCACTTTTATCCTCACCTTGCTTTGCAAGTGAGTCATATTTGTCAGGAGTAAATCTTTTTCAACAGAAGTGCCGTACTTTTGTAATTGGACTGAAGAGAGTTGAAAACAGGGGATTATTCAAGCTGACAAACACAGTCATTGTCATTCCCATTTTATTTCCAAATGAGTTGAAACCACATATCAAACCACTGTTGCCCCCCACTGATTCACGTATCAGCATTAACCAAAGCTTGCTGCAATAATCATTTGTGACCGATATCAAGTGATGAGTGATGCTGAAGACTAACCTGGGGACCTTCCCCCTCTCTGTCTACCCTGAAACAGCTGCTTGTGCTCTAATTAAAGGGAAGTAGCAGGTGTCACCTGAGCCCCAACTGCAGGGGCACACCTGGTTGTATTAATTTGATCCAAAGTGGTTTTGACGGACTGCCTAGGCTCAGGCATCCTGCATTAAGCCATTGGAAGTGAGCACATGCTTGAAGTGAGCAGGCAGGAGCGCTCCCCTAACATCACTCTGAGGTGTGCCAAGCTTACAAGCCCATCACCCAGAGGAGGCTCCATCATCCCTGCCTCTGACTTACCAGAAACATCTGTAAGTGAGCAGACCTGTGACACTGACCTGTAGTCACATGAAACCAAGGGCTTGGTGTGCTTGAGATAATTGTCTGTGGAAACCTCCCGAAGCTGTAAAAGCAGCTTGTTTCAGATCTCTTGATGATTTCACAGGACATTTAACTTTACACCTCTCATTTGTTACCTCTCTAGGGCATTTCCAAATATCCATTACCAGGTTTCCAAGGGATGTGGCGACCCTTAACTGCTGTTAGCTTTTTATGTATGCATTAATCGCCTTGGGGATAAATGTGACACTGAATTCGAAGGTACTGACATGGCATTTGTTTGTGTGCAAACTTCAGCAAACAGATGACCTCCAAAACAACAACAACAAACGTAAAGCGTATTGTGTAATTATAAAGTAGATGTGATATTGTGCTGCCTTTCTGACACTTCAATTAGCTATTGAAATTTAAATTATACAAAAATGACGCAGCAGCAGTTGAAATTGTTACAGCTTCAGGCCATGCTGCACTCTCTGTGGCAACAGTTTCTTTGTGCCTCAACAATACATTAATTTCATGAGTCAACAGGCTACGACTGGCAGTTTGTGTCAAGCTAAACACTGTTTAATTGGATTCTGATCCATGGCAGCGCCACCGGAGGCTTGTATCCATCTTTTATTTCAGCAGCACCTGGAGCGTAATGGTGTGATTACATCCCTCCTGTGGCGTCCCGGTGGTTCTACCCTAGCAGGCCCCTGGGAGTGAGCAGCCGACAGTCATGGTCTGTGCAACCCTGTTTGACTGCTGGCAAACCCTGAGCTGCTGCTGAAGATTTGTGTTAAAGAGCTGCTGAGACAAACCCAGGTTCAAAGGGAATTATGATGACACAAACCTAATGAATTGTTTACTGCGCTGAGTCAGATACAGCAGAGTCAAATTGAAAATTGTGTATCATAAAAAAAAAAAAAAAAACAATTAAACTTTTAGCTGAATTTTTGCAGATTTGATAAAGGCACACATCTGTTGCACTAATTATTTCAACTGAATTTTTATTTGTATTTTTTTTTCCATGTTCTGAGTGGACTGAGATTAATGAACTGAAATAATTTCTTATGTGTGGGAAACATTTAACTTGTTAATACGATGTGCAGGATCTTTTCAGCCATGTCACGAACAGATCAATAATTGATTTGTGGTTTTTTTTTTCTTTTAATTGGAGAGCAAGTAAAACGACTCCTGCAGGTCTACATAGCAAGCTGGCGTGATGAATTTAAGTTTCAAACAATTCTTTGAGAGTGTAAAATACGTTGCCTTTACTCACCAATATATATTTTGTGTGTCTAATTGGTGCAAAACCAGACTGCAAAACATCTTGCTGCTTTTTTTAAAAGGCTTGTATTTGAAGTGCTTGCCAGCAGCTTTTTGTAATCATCTCACATGGTTTCAAAGTGTTTTAAATCTTGAATAAATCCTTATGGTCCATTTAAAAAGAAAAAAGATACTGGAACTAAATATTTCCAAATGAAATCCTTAAAAATTCTCTGAATGATACCAGCTAACAAGGCCCTGAGAGAAACAGACTGAGATCACCCTTTTCTTCCAGAGGAAAAAGGTCACTGACCCCTGCGCATAAAGGCAACCATGACACTGAAGAGAGGTACAGCGTTGCCAGACTTGTGACCTTGAGTGAAGCCTCACACTGTTTTACAACCAGATTTGGACATGTGTTAATAATATATCAGTTTCTCCTGCTGGGACCCCCCCCCCACACACACACACACACACACAGCTCACACAAGTAGAGATGCACAAATGATGTTTGTCTCCCTTGGATTTTTTAAAAATAATAATGACAAATACAGACACAGATTCCAGTAACTTATTTAAATATAATAATTTATTTAAAATTCTGAATTTCTCCAATTTCTGAATATTATATATATATATATATTCTTCTACATTAAACTTCTAATTCATTCTCAATATTCCAAAAGCAGTACCAAGCGTAAAAAAAACAAAAACAAAAAAAAAACCACATTTCTATGGTGGCCATCATAGTAATTTCTCACCTCCATGAAAGCAAGTGAATAGATCGAGCTACGAGAATTCTGCTGTTTACACAGTAAGAGTGAATAGAAATGTTTGAAACATTTCTAAAATCCCCTGTGATTCCTGGAAAGGCAGTCTGTCTCTCTCTTGTTTCCATCTGCTTTACATACAAGAACAGCTCTGTGCTTGGATTATTTGAATTTCACAGAGTATTTGACATTTGATAATAGTGTAAAAAGTTTATAGATTCTAGACTTGTCTGCAGAAGGTTTCCTATCATGTTTGCTCAGGTTACCTTCAAGCACAATAGAAGTTCAATATGGAAATCTCAAAAATCTGTGTGACATCAAAAAGACAAATCCGATTATTGTTTTAGTTTCACATGAGCAGATAGGTATCGCTCAGCCCTTGAGGGAAAGCATTTGCATAAAACATTATGAGCAGCTGGGAGAAGTGAGAGAGCAAACAAATGTTTATCTAGCAGTTGTGCTAATATTTATCATGGCAAGCATCTAAATGCAACATAGTGATGTTGTCCACCTGTTGAGAGTAATGTTTAACCTCTGTGTCAACATGTATGTAAATGAGGCTGTGCTGTTTTTATACCTGAATGATCATGGCTACACTTGGTTGATAATCTGAAAGACAGAGTTCAGATGAGAGATGAACAGATTTCTGTGTTGCTACAAGACTAGGAGGCCGTGGGCAAATGTGTAGGAGTGGGATGTAGGAGGGTGTATGCATGTGGTATGTGTAGTTTGTATTTTTCCTATTGAAGGAGAGAAGCATTTTTTCTGTGCCAACAGAAGTTCTCTGGCTGTTGTTTTTCCCCCCCAGGTAAGTACAGATGCAGATGTTGCCACCCTCTACTGGACCAGAGAGTAAATGCACATTACCTTAAGTATAAATAAATCATTAAAAATACGCTGTCATCCTTGAAGTTCGTTAAATTGTGCTAACAATTAGTTCTTGTAACTGATTTGGTTGAGTTTTGTCAGTTCACACAATAATGACATCTTTGAACACAACATGGAACCATTTATATTCCCTCCGCCGCTCGAGTTTCCTTCCGGTGTGTTTTTATCGTCCCACCCGCAGCAGCAGCGGAAACTGTAGCTTCGTTAGCAGTCCAGTTATTTCTCAAACGTCTTTGTATTAGAGATTTTGGTGACAACAGGTAAAAGAATAAACTTTAATGTGTTTCTCTCGGATTAAGCTTGAGTCAAATGTGGTTGTTGTCAAGTTCAACATATAAAACCAATTGTATCCCTTATGCACCGTGCAATATTTTGTAAAAGATTTTTTAGAATTTTATACTAAATCTTGATATTTTTATTCAAGATTTTAAACTGTTTGACCAGATTGCAAACGGTCACTTTCAGGGTAGTTAAAACATTTTACCAGATAATAAGTAGGTAAATATTTTTGGGGCGCACACATATCTCATGTGACCTCATAAAAATCGTAGAATTGCTGCAGAAAAGTTCTGGGTTAAAGCATACCATATGCAAAGGGCATATTAAACACAGCCTTTCATTTTTGCTGAGTTTAGTCTTCCTCAATGTTCACATAGCTGTGTTTCTCTACGCAAATGAGTCAGGCGCTCAGAGTTGGCTCCCTCTTACATTGGCTGCATCTCCTGCTACACGGGATCCAAACATGGATGGAGTCACATGCAGGAAGAATTGGCTGTCCCATATACCACGAGACAAACAGTCGGCATTATGCAAGAGTCCCAACGGCCGTTCTGGCTCAGGATGTTCTCACCTGTGTTTTGTGTTTGCCAATTTAGAAATTGGGTGTATAAGACTGCTTCCCTGCAGCAGAGAAGCTTTTAGTAATGAGATAAACAAGTGTCCTGTGTGTGTATGTGAGACAATGGAGAGCAGTTTGCGCAGATTGTTACAATGATGGGCCTGTGACCAGCTGAGTACATAAACAATTAAATTCCAGCTTTTGTATCAGAACATTTTAGCAAATTGTTCCCAATTAGTCTCCAAACGCTATGGATGTAATTTGAGTTTAAATGAGAGGTTCTTTCTTGTTATGGCATGTTGTGATAATAGTGTGTCTTCACTGCTCTCCATCCTGCAGATCACAGAGAGACCATCTTCTCATAAATGGCATCACTTTGGTCAAAAATCTCTGCCACTCTGCCTTTAAATGAAGAACAGTTTCCTCTGCAGATCAGTAACATAGTGGAGTCAAGTGTGGTGGAAATGCTCAGACAGTCCAGGCATCAACTGTACAGCAACACAACAAGCACCAGCCGGATGCTTAATGCTCAAATCATTTTGGACATTTCATGGGAGAGACTCAACACAGGGACATGGCGGGATGTGGACAAAGAGTGGCGCAGAGTCTACTCTTATGGCTGCCTTTTCAAAGTGGCTGCACTGTGTCGAGAAAACCCATCAGAGGATGAGATCCTGCAGGCTGTCAGGACTTGTGACATGGGTTTACTTATGGGCGCAGCCATCATGGATAACATACTTCAGGACATTGTTCGGATTTTACAATGTGAAGTCAGAAAAAGTGTTAAAGAAGAGGATGAAGGTGAACATATGCAGGTCAAGGTCAGTGACCTTTTTTTCTATATTAAAATGACACTTTATCTACGTGTTACTTTATCATAAATTATTCTTTCTTTACATACTTATAATAATAAAATAGATTTTATTAGCAGATTTGAGGGAGTTGTTTTTGATATGGGAATAAAAAATAAGTGGGTAGATAGTCCACACTTGTCTTTGTGTTTCCTAAACTTAACCAGTTAATTAATTATATTAGCCTTTCAGCTCTATTTCAATCTGACACTGTTAACAGAGAAGGAAGACTGCAACCCCACATGTTCCCTCCATCAAAGAAGACTTAGCTGTTCCCAGAATTAAATGTCCTTCATTGGAAAGCTTCAATACAAACTACCTGCTTCCCCTCAAGCCAGTGATTTTAGAAGGAATCATCGACCACTGGCCTGCACTCAACACACACCCCTGGAGGTTTGTTTTCTTGAATGTATTCAAGCTGAATATTTGTTTTCTGGTTGAACATATAGTGTAATATGATCCTTGGCTGTTGTTTTGCTCGTTTAAGCCCACGTGACATCACTGTGGCCGTTTTGTTGTTTGTACTATGTTAAACTCAAACTCTCACAAGGTTAAAGCAGAAAGCCTCTTTAAAAAATGTGTATTCTGTCAAAATGAGTGTTGCAGTATTAACATCAGCCTCCAGCTTCGTGTCCACTTATATTCAATTCAGCCATGTAATCAGACTGATATTCACTTTTACGACAGCTGAGTGCACTTATCCAGCTGAGGGGGGGAGGAAACCTGGAGGACTCTCATTCAGAGGGACATAAGACTCGTAAGATGCAAATTTTAACAGGCATTATGAAGTGTGGTGTAAGTTAAGGTTTAATTTTCTTGAAATGTGGAAAAAATGGTGTTGATACAAATTTTGGTTCAGCTTTTTCTATATCTACATGGTCTCAAAACAACATTTTACTGTACAATTAGAATTGCTATAATTGTAAATATCGTGATTATGTCTGCATTTTTTTATTCACCTGTATGAAAACAGCTGGATGGAACTAACAAGTTTTTATTTCCACATTTTCCACCATTCAATTGATATGACTGACAGATAAAGTCGACATACTTTCAGTTACATCTTCTTCTGCCAAATCTTCTGCAAAACACTGCTCTCAGAAGCACAAAGACCACATTTATCTGTAGATTTTGATCATTTTCTCCTCCCTGCAAAGCGTAGATTATCTGAGGTCTGTGGCTGGTTGCCGGACTGTTCCTGTTGAGGTGGGATCCAGATATACGGACGAGGACTGGTCACAGACACTGATTACCGTCAATGAATTCATTGATAGATATATTCTGAATAAAGTGAGTGAAACTCATCAAGCCCCCAAAGTGCATTCTTACCTTGATTAAAGATAAGAATGTGACGTCTAACAATATTTGGCTATTCTTGCAGATCCAAATCTCTCCAGACGAAGTGAAACAAGTGGGTTATCTTGCTCAACACCAGCTTTTTGATCAGGTTTGGCTCTCATCTTACTTTTGGTGTTATATCATGTTATGTTATAAAATCATTTAATATAAACATTTTGTCAAGGTTTTCCCTAGCAACCGATTTATTAGTTTAACTTTGGCAAATAGAAAGGCATCAGTCGATGGCAGTGGCTAATATTTATCCGGTGTGTCCTCATTATGTTATTGTGACTTTACAATGAACTGATTTGTTTAATTTTTTTTTCCATTTAGTTAAGTTAGACAAAATCTTTTGATTTTGGCATTAAAGAGAAGATGCAACATAAGTGATTTCTTTTGAAGAATTGTGGGATTTTATCATATATAGATTACATATGTAGTTTGAGTACACTTATTTATTTAAAATGAAAAACTGTAACCAAGAAAAAATATATTTAGTGAATAAAATTGGTCTAAAATGCTCCATGACTGTTACTTTGTTTATTTTACCAAAGATACCAGAATTAAAGGAAGACATCCGCATCCCAGATTATTGCTGTCTTGGTTCAGGAGATGAAGATGATATTACTGTAAATGCATGGTTTGGACCCACAGGAACAGTATCTCCTCTTCACCAAGATCCTCAGCAGAACTTCCTGGCTCAGGTGACCACGATGCAACTGCTTCCCGAATCTGCTGTCATAGCATCTGTTACCTGATCACAGTTTACTAACCACATGGGGTTCCCTTACATATATCAGGTGGTGGGAAGCAAATACATTCGGCTGTATTCGCCAGAAGACACAGACAAGCTATATCCTCATCAGTCACAGCTTCTTCATAATACCAGTCAGGTGGGATCCACAGTCCATCCATACTGAAAACACGTTAATGTTGAAATTAAATCCAGTGCATCAGGTTTCTGGTTTCTTCTGTGCAGGTGGAGGTTGAGAATCCAGACACAAAGCGCTTCCCAGAGTTTATCAAGGCTCCATATCTGGAATGTGTGCTACAGCCTGGAGATGTGCTGTTTATCCCTGTGAAACACTGGCATTATGTTCGATCACTGGAAGTCAGCTTTTCTGTCAGTTTCTGGTGGTCATGACTGCAGATTCATTATAAATAAATAATTAAATAAATGCATATTTATCATGCTTTCTGCTGTGGTGAGGAAAAACCAGTTAAGAATTTAGCTGATATGAAACTAATTATCATAAATGTTAGGACAATTGCTGATCACACAAACCTTTGATCCATTAACATCGAACACATGCTGATGAAAGGCTAATTGAGCTGCCGATTAGTTAAACATCCATTATGTGGAAAGCTACCCGCAGCAAAAGCTGAAAACACAACAGGTGTTAGTCATTTAATTAGATATGTCTCTTGTTTTGAAACTGACTCTTTAATTGTGTCCTCAACCTGAATCACACAGAAGTCCTACACCGAGTGACTTCCATAATTAATGGAAATGAGGCAAGTCTTCAAATTTAATAACCGGGTTAGATACAGGTACAAAAATATAACAAGTGCCACTCTCTGGATAAACTTGACATTTGCAGCCAATCAAGCTGGTAACAAATGATAGGTATTAGAATAAATTAATTCCCTGGGCTTAGATGGAATTTAAAATTTAGACAGTTTTACTGGATAAATGCCCTTACAGCACAACTCAACAACAAACACAGCAGCACACTTCAAGCCCCAGTCGTGCATCCCACAGGTCCATTTCAATCAAGTTTGCTTATTACAACTATGATGTCAGGATGTGACATAATTAAGCGGATCAGGCCTGATGTGCACATTCGATCCGCTTTCCAACCAAATACAGTCTAATAAAGTGGTGCTGTGGGAAATCAAAGCTTTGTTAGCCTATTGAAGCTGAACAGTTGTGGGAAGGCTGAAGTAAAACAACAGCTCAATAAACAGTAACGGGAAATATATTTTGTCCAGTTTTTCCCCATGTCATTAAACTTGCCTGCACATGCATAGAGATGGTAAGGTACAAGTGAAGTCGTATGTGTCTTCAATCCTGGTTTTCTGATCTCTGGTGAAGATGGCTCATACATTAAACATGCCAGTGTTCAGGTAATAGACTTATCCAAACCTAGTTACTTTCCTTACAATGTTATCTGTCTGAAGCAACAACACAAATCCTGTCTGGATTTAATTCTTAGGGTAAATGCCGTATTCTTATTCGCCCTTCGGTGCTTTGTAGACATCAAGCAAGTGACATAATTAACCTGCTTACACTCATTATAATGTAGTCAATACTCAATTACAGATGAAGTAATGTTTGACTTCAGGGTCTCGAACCCCTTCACTTAAACTTAAACCTGGCACTCTTTTTTTAAAATTATTATTAATGGCCTCAATGATTTTCAAATAAATCTGGCAAATCTTGTGGAGATGGACCAACTTTCTATAAAAAAAAAAACAATGTTTTTTTTTATTCAGACAAATTCAGCAGTTTCAGACACATTAGTAAAGTATTGTGTACAAGAGCTTAGGGTGAAGTCCAGTTTCATTTAATGCCTAGATTATTTAAGCCAAGTTATTAGTACTAAAGCCTTTCCTGTTTCAATTAAGTCACGGTTTGCAAAATGCATAAAACTTTATTAATTAAAGATTCACAAAATTATAGAAAACATTACCTTCTTATGCAAAATATATAAAAACAATGGGTAGTGATTGTCAGGCATTAATCAGTATAATTTATACTTATAAACAGTTTTTGAAGTTGTAAATGAAAGTTTATACAAAAAATATCTTCAGCTACAAGAAACCTGAGCTGGAAGCAATGCAAAGTACAAGATAAAGTTAAAAGGCTGTTAACACAGTTAGACCAGTGCATTACAACTATGTAGTGGAAAATTAGATAAAAGATTAATATTGATCACTGTGTTGTTTTGAATAATAAAGACAAGAGTGTGCAAAGCACAATTTAAGCACCTTGAGAACCATATAATACTATTACAATGTTTTCTGAAGCCATCTTGATTTAGAGAGTAGCATCAATTCTGGCTGCTATTCTCAGTTTAGTGTCATCAAATGTAAAAAACTGTTGTTGCATCATGATGAAAAATGTTTGAAATAAGTTATCATCAATTATCCTCCCAAAATAAAACATCTGTCCCGGAAAACAATCGATGGTGAAATGGACACATTTTCTTTCTAATATTCCTGTAAATCCGCAGAGAAATCCTGCATTCTCTCCACCACGAAGAAGCAGAGTGTTCCAGTAAAGCCAAAGATGACCATCAGCAAGAGCTGCCACATGAGCAGGAGGTATCCGCTGTAGAAGAACGCCACGGCTGCACTAACAGACTAAGAGATACAGAAATGTAACTGATTATATATTTTTTTAAATGGCTTTGACAGCAAGCCCTGCAACAGTGTTCATTGTACTGTCACACTAACTACAAAGGTTTAAAGTTTGGTCTATTTTAGTCATTCTAACCAAACCAAATATACTTTAATATTTATAAAGCAAATTAAGAAAAGAAATCACAAATCAAAGGTAAAGATGAGCCTCTCTGGTGCTGCCTTTTCTTTTTAATAAGGCTTCAGTTGAATGTATTTCACAGTTGACAGGACATTTTGACAGTTTTCCTCAGCTCTGCTAACACGATCTGAGAACAGGCAGCTGAGGATTACCTGGATGAATTTGAAGATGGCAAAAGCAGGCGTGCTTTGCTCCGCATAAACATGGCCGAGTATGCTGTAGAGCTGTGTGTTGAAGCAACTATCTCCAAGTCCAAGCAAGAAGCTGCACAGCAGGGCAATAGATACACTGAGGGAAAGCAAAGTTCTTATTAAAATATGACATGAACTTCTGAAATCCTTTATGTTCAAATATCAGAGAAATGACCTACCTTGGAGTCAAATATGGGTTCTTTTGGGTTGTTGTTTCAAAGACAACGGGAGCGTCGTCAGGGATGTTAAGGAAGATCAAATAGGAAGCAATAAAATGGACAACCATTCCCAGAAACACCACAGAGGTTCGTCTGAAGCGACTGTTCTTACACAGCAGTCCAAAGAAACCCCCACCTGATTGGTAACAAGATAGTCTGTGTGAATTCAAAGACCTTCACAGACTTTAAATCTACCTGAAATTGCTCTGAGAGGAAAGTAAACCCACCTACTATTTCTCCAATGCCTACCACAATCCCAGAAATCCCAATCAAGCCTTTAGCAGCTTCTCCAAAATGTGTAGTTGCTCCAATACATGTTCCATACACACCACTGTAGAAAGATAGCTCGAGGCCTGGAGAACAGGGAGAATGTGCTTTGCTGTAGCTGCAAGTCTTTAACTGGAGGCTGAAAGATTTGTTACATTAATGCATTTGCCTTACCGCTGTATGCCATGCAGGGACTCAGGAGCATTATAGTTTTAGTCTTCAGCAGCTGCACCATGGTTTCTGATGGGGAGGAGATGCAATACTGATTTGAATTGCTAAAAAAAAGCCATATTTCTTAACCTTCTTCACCTCTATTTTGACTTAAGATGAAAATTCAGACATTAAGGCCCTTTATTCCCTCTTACAATTAATGTTAGTGCTAGTATAATATTGGAAAATACTCTGTCACAATATGCTAAAAAGCCACATTAAATGCAGACAGAAAAAACACCCAAGAGGGACTTCCATTCAGCTGTTAGAGAATTCAGATTGTAAAGCAGAAATCCCACCAGCTTTGTTTATAGATGCCTTCATGCCCTTTCTTGACATGAATCAGCAAGCATCTTTGATAAACCTGATATCTTCAAGGCAGATGCACACAAGTCTTACATGCACACACGTTACACATGAGAGAAAACACAATCTGATCATCCAAACAACTTAAGGCAGCACTGAAGGCTGGAGCAAGTGCGACAGAGTTTCCAGTTGACAAACAGAAAGATAATCTGAGATAATCTCGTGCTCAGGCAGTTTCTGTGTGCTCTATCGTGATGCTGGGAGATTCCTATCTATATGAAAGCAAATTTCTTTTGGAGGAACAGAACTGCCTGTGACTGCTAGTTGCAGGGGGTAAAAAAGTAGTGAGACTTAATGAAAATTACATGTTTTGTGATCTTCTGTGCTTTTTCTATTTCATATCAACCGCAAAGACTCATTAGAGTAAAGGGCTGTATTATGATTCACACACACAAGCACACACAATCACAAACTTAATAGACTTTCTTAAAGGTCAGAATTACCCTAAACATGAGTCTTTCACTTAAATCACTCATTTTCTGATGCTAAGTAAAAAACATGACAGACTTAAAAATCCCTATGAAAGCTGTTCAGACCTGGTTCTAACATCTGTCCTGAGTGATGGACCTATAACACCTGGTGCTACAATCACTTTTCCTCCTCACCACCAATGACTGGATCTCATTCAGCTGCTCTGTATGGAAATAAACGCGTAACCTACATAATACAGTCCGATATCAGCTGAGCATCACAAACAACATCAGCAGGTCTGCTGACGTTTCTGTAAAATCACAAAAACATTCAATAACTGAACTACAGCTTTATTATAAGTCACAAATTTGCCTGAACTGAATTAATTGTGGAATTATTTACAGATATTTTAATAAGCTCAGTTCTGCAGGCTAACAGATGTGATATGAAGTATCGAGCATAAAATACTTGATTTGTAATGTTGCAGAGATCATCAGCACACCTAAAACACACACACCAAAGTTTTAACCCTTATATAAGTCAGATGGCTGGTCCTCGGTTTCCATGAAACTTAGCTTTGCACACAGTAGCTGCACCTGTAAAACATATTTGGAAAGCTGAGATTCTAGTTATTTGATTGATGTTACATTTTTACAATGCAGTGACCACAGTGAGTACAGTCAACACCAATAAATATACTACAGGTAAGTCACTTAGGCATAAAGCCTTTTTATTCCTTTAGACTGGTCCAGTTCAGTAAAACTTAATTGTTCTTCAATATAGTCCTACTGATTGCTGTTGCATAATCTCCAATGAGCTGTACCTCATTTTGAATGTATACTCTCTTATAAATCTGGTTTGTATGTAAATGCTTTTAATGCAGTGATTTTAAAATATACTCAGCACTGTTGGTTTTCAACCGACACCTCACAGGAGACTATAGGATCTTTCATGTAGTGCCCACAGGCTACAATAGGCAATTTTGCAGCAAGAAAAATGAATGGCCCTCTTCTGCCATGTAAGCACCAAGCCAGCTGTAAACAAGCTTTTTGAGGTCCAAGACTGTTAAAATGTGAGTCCCAAGACAGACAGGACAGATCTGGAGTTTTAGAGCTGAACTCATTGTTGCTTTGCTAACTGTCTACAGAAATAAACATCCTAGACGGGATGTTTTTATTTGTGAATAACTAACACTGTGAATTTTGACACTTTTTTGCAGGGAGAGAGAAAAAAAACAAAAAAAAACCCACATCATTATAATAACTCAGATTCACATCTGGTCAGTAGGTGGTCTCAGAATGAGTTCCTAGCAAAGACTGTGCTCAGATTATTTTCAGATAGAGGAGGTTCACTGGAGCTGCCTGCAGCATCCTCCAGCATGACCAGTTTGGCAGTGGGTCATGAATTTCATTCATCAAGATTTAAGAAGTGTTAAGTCTTTCCTTTGTTTTCTTTAGTGGTGTATAATCTGTCTCAAGTGAACTCACAACTAGAATTAGTGCTGTCCACTAGTAATTGGATCACCTGGGTTTTAGAGGTGGTCGTTTGGCTACATACTTAAACTGTTGCTGCTTGCTATATGTGTTAGACTGGTCTCGTCTAACACATTTGGTGTTCTGATGCAACTCACCAGAACTAAACACAAAGCTTTGGAGTGAACCAAGAATATGATGTGTGTTATAAGGCACACACACACAACCCATTGATGTATTACAGGCAGTAAAAGTTGCTGTTTGATGTGAGCAGGCATCTTTGTTCAGGCTTGCAGTCTGAAACTGGTTCAGAATGAAACCTGCAGAGGTTATGAGCTTCATTTTGTGTGTTTTCAGTGAGCAGAAACGTGCTAACACTGAGCTCTGCAACATCACAAATCACTTACTCTGCCCCTCATTACGCCTCCCATATTATGCCTCTTAAACTCATCGTTGAGAATCTGGTGAATATTAAAACTTGTTATGGTCTAAAATAATGATGTAGTATTTGCATATAGAGACCTCAAATCATTGGCATTGTAGGGTGCTTTAGGACAACAGAGCAGTTTTGAAAAATCGGTCAAGCCTAACAAATGAACTTTTAATGAGAGTTTTGCACTTTTCTCTAACAATCATTTTTAGGACCATTTCACCAGCACTTTGTATGCCTCTTATTTTTTATATTTCCATCTTAAGGAGAAGAATGGAAGAGGTTGTAAGATGTGCATTAACACTAAACTAAGAAAACAACAGATGAGGAAAGAGCATTCAATTTGCTCATTTAAACTTACTCCATTCATTATCTGTAAAATGAATGCAGTAAATGAGCATATTCTAGGTATTAATTTTTAGTAAAATAGGCAAATACCACATCTTTTTATTCCAAAGCACATATATAACTTACTGAATTCTGACTTGGTATCCTGCAAAGCAGTATTTGCTCTGTTCTTGTACCTAAAACATAAATAATATCAATATTAACATCTACAACAGCAAAATTCATCAATAGAATTGAACATCAAACACAGTGAGGCTTCTACTGAGTAAATAAAGGATGTTTACGATCAAAGAGAAGGGGTATTCCTCCCTGCGAGATTCCTTGTGTTTCTGTTGGAGTCATTGTTTATTCTCAGACTCAACCAATAAGAAAGAATCAAATATTTGTATCTGGCAGATACCCAAAACAGTTTCTACAAAAAAAGAAAACAAAATCTACTGCCTCAGAAAAACACACAGAGAATATGTTTCGTCCAAGTTATTATTCTGCCATTCCTTGTCATATTTTATGTTATAAGGCTAGTTTGTGTCCAATACTTTTAGCCATGTACTTTTCCACTGACTTTCAGTTGTCTTTGATGCAAACTACATTTTTCATCACATGATTTGACTCAAGTTTGTCAAAATTCATGAAAATTCAAACGTGTCACCCTCAAAGAGAGTCTCCATCCCAGCTGCCCCAGATCTGCCTGATTGCACCCTACTCGTGTCAAGTGCTATGATTAGGCTTGACTCTGTCAAAATTGCATCGATCTAGAGAAAATTGGTCAGTGTCATTTTGTGAAGGACATGAATGGTTTAAAACTTCTGCACAACTGGAGCATAAAGTCATCTTTAAAATGCTTGCAAATCTAAGGTGGGTTATTTGAAGAAAGATGATGCTTCAGGTGGTTCTGTAACATCTCGTAACAAGGTCAACTAAGAACCTTTTGTTTGTTAGTTTTTATATATTTCTGATGGATTTTCTGAGACTACAGTGAAAAGGCTGTAATTATCTAAAGGACGGTCATTTACATCATGCGGGTTGAGAGCAACGCCTGCCCCTCCTCTTCAGAGAGCATCTCTTCTTCATGATGGCTCTTTTTCAACACCAGGAAGCTGAGTGTGCCGAGGACAGAGGCGACCAGCAGGAACAGAAATATATTTCTCCTGCTGATGTCTGAGAGTGGGAGATTAAAATAAACTGCTTCATTAAAATGCGGCAGTTATATTAAGACCATTAAACTAAGGCACATTCAGAATAACCAGTCGCTCATATAATCCCATTTGATGATACTTTACTTGCATCATTATGCTACATTTTGCTGTTATAGTCACATCAGTAACTACTCAAGTCTGACCCTACCTGATATTTCTGTTTTTCCGTTCCAGTCCAAATAGATGTAAAGATTGCCAAACACCATGCTGAAAATAAACAGCACATATTAAATTTCCTCAATGGCATATCACACACAAAGCTCACACGTATGGAACTGCTGATTGGTGCACCTCCAGTAATCATCAAGGTTACAAATGAGGTTTCACCCAAAAACAGCAACATACATAACATTATTCCCTTAGGGTGCCTTTAGGTCTAAACAATCCCAAACTGATATACAAATACACACAAATCCCTCTTTAGGCATTATATAATGCTCTATGTATTCATTGTATGCCATATTATTCTAGTGTCAGCATTATTTTGGTGAAATTTATGCAACATAGCACCCTGAAAAATCCCCCCGAAGGAATAAAATAGGCTGTCTCTGCAGTGCATCCATGTGTCATCATTTAGTACGATTATGGCACACGCCAGCTTTTTAGTGTCACGTACAGTGCTGCTTATTTTCCATAAAAAAACAGCTGAGTCAGCATAAATAAGCTAAACATCATCAGGTTTTCACACAAGTCTTAAAAGTTGCTAAATAAATTCAAATTAAGACAAAAAAATTTACTTTTTAAATGCTTATATTAAGGGAAAAAAATCAAATATTACATGTTGGTGGGTGGTAAAAATAGTGAACCTTTAGGATAAGCAGTTAATTGGAAGATGATATTAAACTCAATGGAAGTACAAGTAGGCATGAGCGAGTGACCTGTTTTAAGTACAAGAATTAATCAGTCTGATCTTAATAACACACATTTGTAGAAGTGTATCATGGCATCGACCCAAAGGAGATTTTGAAGGACTTCAGAAAAACGTGTTGATATTTATCGGGTTACAAACCTGTCTGTCTTGGATTCCACCAATTCAGTCAGACAGGCTATGTACAAATGGAGGAAATTCAAAACCATTGTTAGCCTTCCCAGAAGTGGTCGACCAGAAAGTCGAAGATTTGAAAAAATATGCAAAGTAACAAAGGAACAACTACGGGCCTCTCTCACACTGGAAAATGTTACTATTCCAGAGTGCACCATCGGGAGCAAATGTTTCCATTACTGTTTTTGATTTGCATTTAGAAAACATGAATAAGAAAAGGTATATACAAAAAGTAAAAGAAAAAAAAATCAACTTTCCTCCCTTTTTTTTTTTTTTTTTGCATCTCCACAGCTTTAATAGCCCAGATAATCTCAGAGATTAAAATAATTCCTGGAGAAAAACTCCTTTGTAGATGTCCACTGCAGTTGTTGTCATTTTCAGCTTCAAAGTTTGTTTCCAATCAATGCAACAATCTCTTCCACAGAGCAATGCTGCTTTTGCTGTAGTATCATGGTTTGGTCTTGGTTTAACTAATCTGGGAAAGGATGTTTTTATCATCACTAATGGAGCAACTAATTCTCAATTATACCAACATTTTCTAAAGGAAAATGTCAGAGTCTTTGTCAGTAAAAATGAACCCAGGAAAAAGTTAGTTATGCAGCAAACAAGCTGTTTTTACCAAATAATGAAGTTAAGCCTCTGTTAGGCCACATCCACGTCCTTACTTTAATCTAATAAAATGACGTAAACGGACCTGAAGTGAGCAGTTCATGTGAGGAAACCAGATGTGAAGCTGCTCAGTACAGATAAGAGTAAAAATCCTCCAAACTGGTGCACAGGTTGGTCAGCAGAGGTGTTTAGTTGTAGCTACTGAACAAAGGTTCAAAAACTTTTGCCAGTTCTAGATATACTTAATCATTTTCCTTGATAAACATGGCTGACTGTTAGTCAAGAATAAAATCTTTGTCTCAATTGAAAAATTGGATCTAATTGTCAAATTTTAGGAATGGTGTGAATATCTGATGCTTTAGGTCATAAACTAATCAAGAGCTTGGACAAGTGTCCAAATGTTTTGTTTGTCCAAGTGTGTCCAAACTTTTGTCTGGTTCTCTACGTGCAGGAATATGGAAAACTGTAAATGGTTTGCAAGCTTTCTACCATACTGTATATAACACAAGGAGCAGGAGATGAAGGAACAAGAACATGACTTTTGTTTCCATCACACGACTCAGACTTTATCAAAAATGAGGAAAATCACTTCAAGTCTGATCATAATTAGGGCACAAGTGTGAGATTTAGCAAAGTTACATTTTAGCATTTAATTATCCCACCATTAATTGTGTAGTTAAGATTTTGTGTATCTCAAACCTCTTTCGGCCTTTCAGAGCTTTAAAATTGTGACCTTTATTTAAAGTGCTCCCATTTGGACAATCAGCGTAATGAAAAAAGAAGATTGGAAGTGTTGTGTTTGCTGAGCAACTTGAGAAATTATGTTTGGACAGGCAGGAAAAGTGGACTTGATTCTTTTTCAAGTGCATTAAAAAATTTACTTTGTAAACATAATAATCTACATTTCTCCATGTTTCAGTTTTTGAAGTTGTTTATTTGACTTGTGGGGTTAACAACAGCAAGGTTCTGTAAGCCAGTCTTTTCTATTTCTGCCTCTGATGACATATCCACCTTAAGTAAAAGAAAAATGTAAGTGAGTCAGTATTTTTTCCCAGAGCCCCAGTGAGGGATAACAGAGGTTATTCATGAAAGACAACAGTGTTTTTCAGCGGCATTCTGTATTTTTGTCTGCAGGCTATGAAAAATTGAATCATAAGTTTGCTATGGCAGTGATCACCACTGTGGAGTCAGATTAGCTTTGCTCTATTGGGAGCTTTGTTAACAGGTGACAGCCTGAGTAATTATTCTACTAATTCAATTTGCATGTTTTAGCAAATACCAATGAATTGTCCAAGCCAGTACAGATGAGAAATGAGCTGAATACAAGCAATAAAAAGACCAAAACTCTTTTATGAAGCTTGGATTTTCTTTTTTTCCTGTTTGTCTGTCAAATGTATTTATTTTTATTTATAACTCACTGAAATATTCTGTCAATAAAAAAATGCAAACAGGATGTTGAACATTAAGGAAAAAGGAGCTATTTAAGGCTGCAACTTTTCGTTGGTTTACATGATGAACAGGAGGACTGCTAGATTCTTATATAAAAAATTTAAATTTAATTGACTCAAGTTAATTGTGCAAACATCCAGTATTTGAGCTTTTAGAAATTTACATGAACTAATGCTTGAATTTAATGCATCTGCACTGAATGGACGGAGTGCAATATTACTGTGTCGTACCTGCATTGTAGGAGAGCCCAGAACATCCCGGTATTCCTGTTGATGGTGGAAGCTTCTGAGTTTTCCACTAGAAAGTGTCCTTGAGCCGTCCAAAGCACTGTGGGAAGGTTACAGAAACAAAAAAAACAAAAAAGAAAAAGCATTTTGTTAATCGCACACGTGAAGCAAGAACTTATCTAAGTCTAAGCATACTCTAGCCCAGGGATATGATAAAAATTCCATCACATTGCAGTGATTTAGGGAAGCATACACACACACACTAACATTCACAAGTTTAATTCAAGGTACTGCACACTACTTTGAGACACAGTCTCTAACCCATTTAAGCTCTAATAAGGGAAATACTGTTTATAGCATCCCAGGTATGATAATCCCTGTGTGCATGATTAAACAACACTTGGATTTTTAAACAAAAATAAAGCTTGCATGGGCTGCAAAAGCCAACAGCAAGGTTATATTGAAATAATTGCATGCCTTAGTATTGTGAGCTATTGTTATTACACTGTATCCTGCATTCATGTGTCCATATTAGTAAATGGAATTCAATTGAGCATAGGCCTTGAAACTTTTAGTCAGACAAAACATGAAATGGTTAGATCACTGCTTCTATTAAATCATAATATGATCTCACACTTATAGCATTTCACTAAAAAATAACAAAGAAAAAAGAAACTATAGCTAAAACTATCCTAAAAGAGCAGTTAAAATTTCAGATGAGAACTGATGCTTACGTTAAGACATGAATGCCAATGCAAACACATAAAAGATAATACACTGAGCAGTACAATAAATAGACATGAAAAACATTTTTTGTATTGTATTTATTGTATTATATATGTGACATGACACATTATGAATGAGGAACTTACTGGCTGCTCCTATGCCAATTAGTACAGAGGTCAGGTAAAAAGACCACGTGGAGGGGATGATGAAGACCGCAATGTAACCACTGAACAGAAACACAGTAATGAAGTCCACCACGAATATCCTCTGTATCCCTTCAGGACAGTAATTAGCACATCCATGTTTACCTGTAAAGTAGACCACTCAAAAACATGGTCAGTTTGGCTCCAATTACTGTAACAATTGATGGTGCAAGCAGGTTGGAGAATGAAAAGACTCCATAGATTATCCCAAGACTGTAAGGGAGGAAAACGAAGACGCAAAATTAACCCCTATTTGCATAATGCTTTGTATTTTAACTCTTTTTTTTCTGTTATTGTTTTACCTGTGATATCCACTCCCGCTGAAAGTAGAATTTGTCAGACTTTTCACCACAGTTTGCTGGAAATTATGAGGTAAAGGGTTAGACTCACTTGTAAAGAAAAATATATAGTTCATAGTGGTCTAATGACTTTAAGTGCTTCATCCGGTCTGATAATTTCACTGACCATTTAAGAAAATCAGAAACACGAGATGCGCCTGACATTCTAACTGGCCCGTTCCTTACTACTCATGAGCCATCTGTTGCCCGCTTTTCTTTCTTTTTATTCATTAACTGAGATATGGACTAACAATGGAAAAAAAGACAAATGTTGACTAATTACTTTCAATTAGACATGTGTGTGGGCGGGTGTGCAGCAAAATATCATATTTAAGTTTTGACTGTCAACGCTGACAGGAAATCTGTTTTATCGATTAAATTATAACTTCAAGTCAGCACAAAAAACCTCTGAGAAGACAGAAAAACACTTGCAACTTTCAATACAAGTTCGATAAGTGACAAGTTTGCTAACTTACTTCAACGTTTCCACAGGTGGTGAAGGCGGTGAAAATAAACAAAAATCCCAAACCTAAAATCACAACGTTGTAAGTTCTTCTGTCTGCCATGCTGTCTGAATAGTCCTAATACGTTTTAAATTTTCAGCGTCCCGTAATGTTAAGTCGACTTATCTTAACGCTTAAGATTCCCATATGGATTTGAGTAAAACCATTTTAACAAAGTCGCCACGGTGTTGACTTTACTGTTTATTTACAGTTTAATGCGCAAAAAGCAGTTAGAGGAGGAGTGCGCAGCACCGGATGAAATCAGAGAGCAACAGTGCAGCACTGTCATAAGGACATCTCCCTCCTTTTATACAAAGTACACATGACAACTTGTGACTTTAATTACAAGCAGGACTCTTTTTTTTTACTCTTTCCTTTTTACTCGGACTTCTTGGTTGTCGTCACACTTTTCCCTGCTTCTTCTTCTTTTATGCAATTTGTGCAATTTAGTTGTGCTGCCATCCAGAGGTGACAGTAAAGAAATGTTTGCAAGTGAAAGGGTCTTTTTACTGGAAAATTAATTAAAATATTAATTTGAAAATGCAGTTTAATTGGGATATTCATTTTTATTTGAATTAAATTTAATTTGGGAAAAAATGCAAACTACTACCACTACTCACATCTGTCTGCGTTTAGTGCTACAACAAAGAGGCGTAATGAAGCGAGATAATAACCATCCACTTTCGCGTCTGCTAAATATTCTCTTTATCAGCAGCAAAACTTTCTTAATATATTCATTTATTTAACTCGACATTTCTTACTCAAATTAAATTGATTTGACTACGTGTCCCCTACACATGGTTAAGTTAATCACAAAAAAAAGAAATTTTACAAAGAAAACTTTATTCCAGTTGTTTTCGGGCGCATGCGCATTACATTCAGCTCGCCCCTACTAGTTAATTTAGACGACAAATATTTAACTGTGCAGGTGACTTTTGTTTGTATTTACTTTGCTTTTTTAAATAATATTTTATTATTATTTAACAGAAATATGTTGTTGTCACATACTGATGAACTCATAAGCAGTAGTTTATACTTTTATTTCCCGTATGATATACATCCTGCTTCCTGTATTCTCTTTGTCACAACCTACAACAGATTGTACACAATCATCATGGCGGCCCTGGATGGTGGGTATTGAGAAAATGTAGCAGAATTTCCTTAATATGTTTAAATTAAGTAATTCTTTTTCTAATTCAGCAATGCCTGCTTTTAATAGTCTTATTAATATATTACGCGGAAGACTGGCTGTAATGTAAATGCAAATCTCTCCTTTGCGATATTCCTAAACTGTTCAGCTAGCTAACGTTAACGATTGCTAACGTCAGTTAAGTTTATCTTGTTTTTGGAGGACTGGGGATAATGTTGGCAGAATTAACATGCGTTATGTTTGCTCTCATACACTGAGAGCATTAAAACCTAACTTATTATCCTCACGTTAAGAATGGTAACAAAAATTCCAGTAAACAGTGTCCTTCGTTAACGTAACCAGTTTTATAACCACTGAGGTAAAAATTACGTTTTTTTGTTTGGCAGAATTTATTTTGATTTATGAAGCATCAGTTTTAATCACTCGTCGTTTGCAGCAAAAATTGTGCAGTAGGTTAAAAAAAAAAAGAGAGACAGAGAGAGAGCGGTGGAAAGGTCTAGACAGACCACGAAAAAGAAAGTGGGTTAGCAGATAAAAAAAACTAGACCTCATCACTAACTTTATGTTCTTTACAAAGGAAAAACTTCACATTTCATATACATATGGGTAGCAAGTATAAGTATCAGCGTATAACACAAAAACAAGTTCTTAGAAATCCTTATGTGTTTCAAACGGACAGCAGCGTAAATTAAACGCAGTAAAGTTTGGAGACAAGGTAGACTACATATGACTTATGTTATTTACACTAACCTGACAGATGAGTGACTTTTGTTTAACATTAAGGAGATTATGTTAAGTTATATCAGAGGCATTTTAAAACGTTTATTAAAAAAACCAAAAAAAAAACCCACAATTTTTGTGATATAAGAGCAATTGTAATGATGTCTAATTTACGTTGTGAGGAATTTCTCCCTTTCTGTCACATGACTCTATGGGAATATAGTTGGGTTTTCCACTATTAGTCATTAATTGAAAATGGCAGGTTTAAAATTAAGCAAAAGATGTTTATGAGAAAAGAGCAACTCTTCAAAGACTTCAATACTTTAGTAAGATTCAACTGAAATTAACTTCATGCTTTTCTTGAATTTATAACAACTTCAACAATAAATTCAGCCATCACTGTTTTTACGTTAACCCTTAACAAGTTGAGAAGCTTAATTATGTAGGAAAAGGAAAGTTTCAGCTATTTCCTCGTCAGCCATATGGCGATACGACATGTCCTGAAAAGAAGTATGACTCTTTAAGGACTCTTATGGTATACCACACTTTATGTTCTCTCTGTTATCACACAAATCACACGCTCATTTAGACTTTTACAGGCTGGTCTAAATGAAGAGTGAAGGGCATTCATGGAAATATGTAAATAGCTGAAGGCCATTGCTTTATGAGATTTATGAAGCAAATAATGTTACTTATATCATCTGTGAAAAGGGCTTAAAATGCTGTGTTACTGTGTAAATGGTCACATATTCAGCAGATATAAAATGTGCTCGCAGCAGGTAAATAGACATTAATTTGGCTGTATAATTGTATGAAATCATCGTTAAATAGAATGTTGCATCAAGCAGATGCATGCTTATCATGTATGTGGTAGGCAGGGCAATGCGGCTGTGCATTTCTTATTAGTTGCATTTAAAATCTATGTGGGAAACTTGGCATATTATAAATATTATGAAAACTGCTGTATTAGTTATTCATACATTCACGCATATATAAACCAGAGATCCCATGTTCTTCCAGGAAGTGAAGAGGTCGTAATGGAAACTGAGGTAAATCCAAAAGAAGTCGAACCACTTGGTGACGATGTCGAGAAGGAACCTACGTCTAACACAGAAGCAGGAAACGCCACAACTCAGGACTCTAATATTAGCAATGGGGATGATGCAGATGACAAGCAGGAAACGGTGGACTTGAAGATTATCTGGAACAAAAATAAATATGATCTGAAAATTCCTGTTGATAGCACCGGCGCCAAACTAAAAGAGAGAATCCACTCACTCACTGGTAAGAGCTCAGAGTTGTTCAACATCTTTAAATAAATATAAAATTGGATGGTTTTAGCGATTTACAAATATTAATGGCTGTTCTTCTTGCTTGTAGGTCTTCCGCCAGCAATGCAGAAAGTGATGTACAAAGGACTGCTTTCAGAGGACAAAACACTACGTGAAATAAAGATTACAAGTGGTGCAAAAATAATGGTGGTAGGATCAACAATTAATGATGTATTAGCTGTTAACACGCCAAAAGAGGTCATTCAGCAGGAAGTTAAAGCTGAAGAAAACAAGAAAGAGCCTTTATGCAGACAAAAGGTGATATTTCTTAACTTTAGAGATTGGTCAGATATTTGCGTTTTTGTGATTTTAAATTCACACTGTGATTTCAGCAACACAGGAAAGTATTGGACAAAGGTAAACCAGATGACATCATGCCAGGTATTAAAGGAACAAAGGTAAGAGAAGATGAAGGAAGCTCATTCACATCACCTGCTGCTGCAACTAACACGTCTGGACACGGTTTAACATCTGCCTTGTTCCGCTTACAGGAACGATTACCAACAGTGCCTTTATCCGGAATGTTTAACAAGTCCGGAGGAAAAGTTAGACTCACATTCAAACTGGAGCAGGATCAGTTGTGGATTGGAACAAAAGGTGAGATTATGGTCGGCCTCAATTTGCTGAACTCTCTGCAACGCGAAGATGCTGACGATTTTATTGTCCTCCTGCTTTTTGCTTTCTCGCCTACAGAGAGAACAGAGAAAGTACCAATGGGCTCCATTAAAAACGTACTGTCTGAAACCATTGAAGGCCATGAGGACTATCACATGATGGTAACTGTTGGGGCTGCCGCCTGCACATTGGATTTATCTGTTTTATGTAAAATGTAAAGACTCAGAGGTTAAAACAATTTTGCATATGCGGCATGTTACAGAGAATCTTGAGTCATATTTTGCATTTAAACAGCTGTTGTAACTGTTTATTGAAGACACAGGAATGTTTGCAACAAAGTCATTATTTGGTACTTACAGAAGTATATTTCAGCATCCTGATAAAAGTCAATTATGTGGGTAATGCTGGGAAGTGGCAGCAGAGAAAGAGTGCATTCAAGCTAGTGACAGGGTTCTGGTGCAGTCATTTAACAAGTATGGAATTGATTTCAGTATTTGATAAGTATGGGAAAAAAACACTGGAGAAATGAAAGAGATTGATCTACATAGTATCTCCACCATTTTTGATAGCTACTTTGAATAAACAAGGATGAGATAAAAAATCATTTATTTTGGATGCCTATCTGTCATGATGTTGGATTCACTATTAAAAAAAATAAGGTAATTTATTTAAAAAGTATAGAGTAATTACCTTCTGATTGTGTGATGTTTGGCAAACAATTATGCTGTGTTACTAAGCTCAGCAGTAATGGACTGTGGATCATAAATAATTCATCTCTATTTTAACCGGTATTTAGATTTAATAGCATTAATGTGACATTAGGTTTAATTATCCATGGCAGTCAAATTTTAATACCATTCAATATTAAATGTTTTTATTCAAAAAGTAAACATGAAAACAATTAAGCTTGGCATTTTAAGAATACATAGGAAACATTTAATGGTAACCATGCTACCTGGCATCTGTGCATTCATGAGCAGGGTTCTGGAGGACTTCTAAGTTGTTGCATTACAACTTCCCACTGGTTGAACAGTGGAGTCAATAAAAGTACACTGACAGTATTTGTGCAGAGTTAAGCTCTGTTTCATGGTGCAGCTCACAGTACAAACACTCGATCAATACAGCTGCATCACAGTGTGTATTACTAGTCCAAATCAATGTTTACTTATACTTCCACACAAGAGATGATGACTTACAATGTAATATTGTGGAGTCACGATTGCACAGTTTGTGGAGAGGAAATGAGGAAGCTTTAAACTGGCAAAGTTTTTTTTTTTTCTCTCCAAGTTTAGAAGACAGGAATGTTGGGTGAACTTTTTTTTTTTTTTTTAATAATAATGTTTTTAAGGAAGATGTTAACGTCTTATCAGACTTGTTGAGACTTTTTAAGTTTTGTAATGCAACAAACCACCCAATGTCATGTCTAAGTTATTTTGAATGGAAGAATCTTAACCTAATAGTTTTCTCTTCTTTTATTTTAAAGCTGTATAGTGGCAATAATCTTAGTCTAGATGAGCATCTTGGGGCCACTTTAGAAATAAATTTGATATTAGCACAATGAAAATGCACATCATAATGGAAATAGGAAGCAGGGCTTTAGTTGCAGGTAGGGATGGAACGATATGAAAATTTTGGCTGGTACCACTCAGTTACATCCCACAATGTAGTGCCATGTTTGGTCTTATGTCCAAACATGGCTGCATGGCCAAACCCCCTCCTCCTCCCGACACACATACACAAACAGCAATAAGACGAAAATTAACATCGGCCCAGTATTAATTATTGGACCGATTCCGATATGTTACGAAATTACTAACATTGGCCGATACCGATATTAATGCCTATATATCGTGCATCCCTAGTTGCAGGGGGTTGTGACAGATATTTAACTGGGGTGTAACAATTCAGTTTACACACCAACACTGCACATGAGTTTTCCAAAAGGCCTAAAACTTTGTTTGCATATTGAAAACAGAAAAGGTTACTTTTTCTAAAAAATAACCAGAGTACTTGTGGTAACCTTATTTAGAACTTTCAAGTGTGTGTTGTGATGTTAGGTAATATCCACAAACCATAGAAATATCCATAATTGAAAAGTAAAATCTAAATTTAATACACTTACATGAATGAATATCTCAAAACAACTAAGCAGTTTTTTTTCCCCCTCATTTGCAGGCTTTTCAGTTGGGTCCAACGGAAGCTTCTCAGTATTGGGTCTATTGGGTGCCTGCACAGTTTGTTGATGCAATCAAAGACACAGTCCTTGGAAAATGGCAGTATTTCTAATGTGCCTCTTTTTTTTTTGACTGATGAACTGGGATTGAAAGAATGAACCAATGAAAAATTAACTGGAGTCAACATTGAGACTAAGGAACTTCTTGGGATATATTTGAAGGAAACTGACGGATGCCTGTGGACTAATAATCATATTCTTTTTAGGTTTTAAAGTGCACTATGTTGGCAGCATAATATTTCTCAGTCCTGTTGATCATTCAAGGTTCTCAGCAAATCCAAGGGAAAACAATAAAAAAATTGTACAGAAATTGCTAACACTTTGTTTGTTCTTAAAGAAATAAAAATTATTTAATGAAATCAATGCAGGTGTTATTCTCTGTGTTCTCTATCCATCTTAAGTTTGACCAACTTTGTTCTTGATTTTTTTCAATGCTTTTTTTTCTAGGATAATGACCGAAAATATATATATGTATATATATATATATGTGTATATATA
>JBAMHW010000023.1:19326466-19338918 GCA_037177495.1 Rhadinocentrus ornatus
ATATACATATATATATATACATATATATATACATATATATATATACATATATATATATATATATATACATATATATACATATATATATATACATATATATATATATATACATATATATACATATATATATATTACTACTTAGCACAACTCTAATGTAAAGTGGTTTTCTTGTATCAAACAGCTGGAATGGGGGTGAAAACCAGATTTTTCATCTCATTCCAGTGTTTTCTTACACTTTTTTTCTAAGAAACTTTTGTGCTTCTGTAAAACTCTACACACTGAGTGGAGGAAATTAAATTAGGTTTATAAACCGCATTAAGCAATTATTCCAGACTGACTTTTTTTGTCTCATCATGGGTTGTGCTGCAGAAATTCTTGTAATTAACTCATTCATCAGAATTAGTCAGAAACTGCATCACATGGAATGTTGGTTTATTCCTAGCACTCCTTAGCATGGCTAGTGGTCATCCTGCCATCCAGATGTCCCCCAATCCCCCAGTTATTGGGCTAGATGACCACTACAATTTAATCCTAAATGGAAAAATGAGTAGTTTATCCCTGAAAATGGGGTTTATGGTCAAAGGGAAGAAATGGGATTGGGCATAAATCTTTTACTAATTTCTCGGCAGTACTTGCCCAGTATATCAATTGTGAATAAAAAAAAAAAGAGGTAGGAAAGATATAAGTAAGCATAAGTAGTTAAGTGCGTTATATTGGATAAGATCTAATTACTTATTAATGTTTATGGATTTATCCTGTCACTGCTGTCCCAGTTATTTGATTTAAATGTATAAAATGTTAAACAAAAAGCACATTCCATACATAAGTTAACCCATTATACTATACATGAGTAATACAACTTTAATCGTGGAAACGCACTCTCCAAAAAATGATATGGTTAAACGTTCATGTTAATGTTACTCAAAATTAAACAAACCAGTGCACAGTAGCTGTGCAAAGTTTGCAGACATATTTAACAGACGTTCATGTCTAAAGTTTCTACTTTGAAAAACTCTGGACCGGATGTTGTTGTTCCCGGAAACTGTCGCAACTTCCTGTTAAAGATTGGCGGGTCGTAAGAAATGAGAACGTTCTAGACTGTGCTCCGATGATGTCCAAACTAGAGATTAGTGAAACTGACCGGAAACGTCCTCCGCCCATTAAAGTCCTGTCTGGCCAGCTAAGGGCGGTGGGGATCCGGGGCGCCGCTGAATGCGGGGAGGGGTGTGTTATTAGAGTGGCCCGGGGGCGCTCTTTGCTTGTGTCATTGGTGTGGATGCAGGGGACTATACTGGAAGTGCAACTGGAGAGGAACACCGTGCTGCTGATGGATGAGACGGGGACTTTCTCAGTTCAAGGCGTTAACAATATTCCTAAAGGAAAACCGTGTTTGTCCCAAGGTAAAGTTACCTGAGCGGACCTGGTTTTCTAAAAGCTATTTTGCAGTTTATAATGCGGAATTTACTAATATTTCTGTTTAGGAGCTAAAAAAAAGTAAGTAATCTGCCATGAAATGTTTAGTCTTTTGGTATATTGTATATTGTTCGATTTTGAACCCAATTTATTTTAGCATTCATGAGATGTATCTTAAATTTAATATTTTCGACAGACAGCAATGAGAATTGCATATAGCTTAGCTTAAAGACGTGTTGAGCTTAACTGCACAAGAATATTTTGGCTTCTGTAAGCCTGAAACCACATGTCGGCATCTCCACCAGTTTCCTTGAATGCATGCCGTCACTTAACAGACTGGTGCTGTTGCAGGCAAATATGTCATGGTGATGGGTGTCATCCAGACCCTCTCCCCGGAGCCAGTCATCCGTGCGGTGAAGATGGCCGACCTCTCAGAGTTTGCTGTGCTACACAGACAGATGTGGAAGATGGAAGTAGAAGACCTGCAGCATGTGCTGGCTTAAAAGTGGAGCTGCAGGTGGAGAGCCTGTTATTACAACAGGCAGCACGATGCAAAAATGATTCTAAACAAGACTACCTCGAAGGACTCAGATTTTTCTAGATGTCCAGATTATATATTGAAGGGTGAATAGAAATAAGTTTGTAAATAAGCAAAACTTGTAATGTTTAGATCCAAAATAACACGGCTCCAACTCATTGTATGGAAATGGTTGTCATTTAATGTTTTTAGGTCCGCTTAAAATTTTGCACGTAAACCTGTTTAATTAGTAAGCAGACTTCTGCATTTCATTTGTAATGACTTAAGCGGATACAGCTTAATAAACCTGGTGTTGTCCTCAAGTGCGGTTTGCCAGTATCACTCAATTTGAAACTGCAATCTTAATTAACTGACACACACAGCAGTTTCAATAGATTAAAAATAAGCTTTATTTGGTAGGGTACCCATTACATCGGTAACACTATTAGATAAATGGAAAGTGAACATGACCTATGTTGACTGTTAAAAAAAAAAGAATGTCAACCAAACTCAATTTAAGTAATTTATACTTAAAACGTGAAAGGCCATTAACATATACAAACTGCTTCTGAAAAGAAATGACTTCTTTTTTCTTTGTCAACTAAGTATCAGAAAATGTCTCTGATCAAGGTTTACACATGCTATTTTTGTCACCATTTCAGGTGTTCTACTGAACGATGCATAGCAAAGCTTCGAGTGTTGCACACTGAATATTTGCTATTAATGATAACACTCAGATCTGATCAGAGAAAACCAGCCACCAATCAGAGGGACGGTCCTGAATGCCCTCCTTTAAAATCATGCTGTGATCAGGCAACTTTCTGTGTTCAGCAGAGGCTCTCAAGAATGACTTGACTCAAGACTGAATACTGCACTTTTTGCAACAGAGCATGGATATGGTCAGCACATCATTATTTAATGTCTTTAAGCAGAAAACTGTATTTTCCAAAGTCATTGTCGTTCGGTGCTATAAGATGATCTTTTCTGGCTTTGGCAAGTTTCATCAAAAGGAATTCCCTGCGCTCCATCCACTCCTTGAGCTCGTGCTCCCCATGTGCCAACCTACACAAGTCATCTTCTGTGCATGTGCCTTTGAGGAACCTGTCGACATGAGATGAAACATCAAGAACTGCTGCAATGACACCTGTTTGCTGCATCTGATAATCTTACCTCTCACAAACTTTGAAAGTGCCAGTTGGAAATCTGTATTGCCAGCAATTCTGATCGTCCTCCGAGTTGAAAACTCTGTCTTTGTGTTTGTCTGAAGTGATATGCTGCTGCCACTGCTTCTCACTGTTGCAGTTTTTACCACACAGCCAACAATGATTGCCAGCCTGCAAAAAAAGCTTACTCACTTAAAAGTTCCATCAAAGTGCCAACTTAGTTTAACCAATCACACTGAAGTAGTTTTTCCCACATACATGGAACGTTTCTAATGAATCCAAATAATGTAAAAGCTGTAAATCCATTTAGTTTAAATGTTAACTCCTGTGCACAACCAAGCTGAAGGAGGTCCTATTTGCCAGCTTATCAACTTACCACTTCCTCAGCATAGTCTGTTGGCATATGAATCTGTTTGCCATTCTCTCTGATAGAGTTGTTGGATGTCTCTTCACCCCATCCAGGCTTTTGAGACTGCAGCCACTGTTCATAAAGCTGATCCATATCTGGAACTAGATATGGGTAAAAAATTGGAGTACATACTAACACCAGGCTGATAATTAAATTCTATTAAGGAAAAGAGACTTTAGAAAACTCACTGTTGTTTTCCTTCATGTAGGTCCAAAGATCTCTTTCTTCAATACTGTGAGCAAATGTGCAATTCCCAATGTACTGACACTTCTTGCCGGCTGTCACATGCATGCAAATCTAAAGTAGGAAAAAAAAAAAATTGTTACAAACAAACCAACGTTACATTTTGCTGAGAAGTTAAAAATGTTAAGATATGTACCTCAAACTGAGATGGGATGGGTTTTTTGGTTGGAAGTGGCCTTACTGTTGTCCACTTTTTCCTTTCATTGGAGCTTACAAGCACCACCCGCCTGTCTTTTGCCCACCTAAAATAGAAAGTCAGCTTAATTAAGTAGTCATAAATTACTTAAATGTTCAACATTTTCAAAACAAAAAAACACTTACGTGTGTCTCGCCTTGGCTGAGCAATACCTCTTGTTTTTGTCAGCTTCACTTAGTTGGCCATTCCTCCAACACTGGCCACAAACAAACATCATCTTCAGATTTGGTGGGCCAAACCTCCTCTGGGCAACGGAAAGCTGCAGACAAGTTTCAAGTGTTTAATCAGAATACAAAATTTGCATATGCTACTGTAGACTTCGTAGAGAAGACTTAGCCAACAATCCAACCAAGCAAGCATAGACCATTCTCAGCTTTTGTCACTTATCAAGTGCCTTGCACATTGGCGACGTTCATTTGTGGCAAAAAGACAAACGAAGCAAACATACTGCTCAGGTCTAAAAGAAAAGTAAAGACCATGTGTTACTAAAATGCAGCAAACTGCAGTTTGTTTAAGGTTATTGCGACCCCCCTGACCAGACACTACACGTCAGTTTGTTGTTAACAAACATGTAATTGAGGCTAATTTTTTCTTCCCCTAGGTAAAAGAAAACCCCTTGTTTTGGCCCGTCCATCTTATCATTTGTCTGCACTCCTTAGAAAAGAAGGCAAAAAGATGATGTGGAAAAGTTTGAAAGAAGACAGCAAGCAAAAAATAAATAAATTACATTAAAGTTTTTAAAAATGGTCTTATTTGTTTAACTCTTGAACGAACATTATTGTTCATTGCAAGCAAATATGTCATAGTGATGAGTGTAATCCAGACCCTCTCCCCGGCGCCAGTCATCCGTGGAGTGAAGAAATGAACAAACTTTTCTTGTTGTTCATGCAACAAGAAAAGGAAGCAAAAATCTTCATGTGTAATCAGGAGTACAGTCTAAGTTTACCACAGCTGGATTACCATGGTGATGGCAGTTTTCAGTTAATAAAAAGTCGGACATGTGTTTTCCTTTGTGGTCTCAATAAACAAAACAGTATTAAAATAGCAATGTTTTCCTCACAGTAATTGTAACATTAACTCCTAAATAGGGCTGCAACGATTAATCAACGTCAACAATAAATATAGTCAACAACAAATTTACCCGTCGACTATTGTCGGCAAAAAAAAAAAAAACTAGAGTGAGACATCGGCTGTGTCTGAATGTGCACCCTAATGGCGTGCCCTATATAGGGGTCACGCCATTTTGTAGGGGTGACCGAATGTCCAGAGAAAAATGTAGTGCACTTAAAATTACCCACAATGCATCTTGAAAAGTAGTGAGCATCGATGGTAACTAGACGGGTCAATATAGACCACAATGCATTGCGGGCTGAAGCGCAACACGGCGCAAGGAAGTAAAAAAAAACATTTTTTTATTGAATAAATATGCAATAAAGAATAAACATACATAAAGAATAAAAATTTTTACACACAACTTTGGATTGAATTTGGAATGACATCTTGACGAGTGTTGTGGTTGCCGTGGTGACGGCTGGTAGTCACGTCTGCGGCGAGAAAAAAATAGGCAGCTTCGTGTCCGAATTACCAAGACAATGATTGCACCATGTAGTGTGCTATATAGTGCAGCCCTATGTAGTAAACGAGGGGTTAGGAAGTAGGGTGGCCATTCAGACACAGCCACAGTCTTTTTTTCTCATCTCTGCTGAGAGTTGCACATGCGCAATAAAGTCCGCCAGGGGAAAAATTAGCAGCCGTCCAGGGAACAAATCGGCAGCAGAGGACGTCAAAAGTCAGGGATAACTTCACGTTAAACTTACAAAATAAATTAAATGCATGTGAGATTGTAAAGCGGACCGTGCGTACCACCGAAGTACGTCTGCAATGCTCAAACGTTTAAAGAGGAGGCGCGTCGGACTTACATAACCTCACGCAAGATTTCAAAGCTGAAAGTGAAATAAGAGCCATTTAATAATTCTATGATACATAATCCGATTAGTCGACTAGTCGTTTTAATAGTCGGTGACTAATTGAATATCAGAATAGTCATTAGTTGCAGCCCTACTCGTAGATATATCATCATGGCGTTACCGTTACTCAAAGCTTACTCAGCTTTGACATGAAGAGGAAATACTTTGTCTTTTTCGACAGCTGAAGGTGTGATACCCATCCTGCCACAAAATGTTTATAAGTCTCTAATTTGACTTGTAAGCTTTTAATTCCGCACCTGTGAAGTGCGACCGTCAATTAACTAGGTAGTTGTAAATGTCAAGGTGAGGAAAATCTGGTAGCAATATCTTCGTCAGTTGGATGTTTTGCATTGTTTTTTTAAACCAAGAATTTGGAAAGCCATATGGATTTTGAGCACCAATAAGCACAAACAAGCAAGTTGTTTGAAATATCCCGTTCTGACCTGACCACATAAAAGTCCGGTAGCACCATCCCTGCTGAGAAACAGTTAAAAGTCACTCTATAGCAGGAGCAGGTCCCAGCTAGCTTTTTGCCCCCAAACGTGGCGACCTAAACGAATAGCATGACATCAGTGAGAATGGTCTATAAGCTCACATTAAACAAATAATTCATGCAAAAACAAAACTACTTCATCCAAAAATAAACATTTAGCAATTACCAAATGAAACAAAGTATTCTTAAACGGGTTCAGACAGAAACATGCAATCTGTGTCCTGTTGTCAGTTTTACCTGCACTCCCTGCAATGAAGCGGCTGCATTCCAATACTTTTTTGCCTCTTGAACAATACTTTCATGAGTGATACCTGCGTGATAAAAAAAAACAGAATTAAATCTAGGACACCAGTCTTTGTAAAAAAGAAGAGCATTTGAGAACAACTATATTTCAAATACACCGCCATTCTAGAAAGCTCAAAGCAGCCGTACCAAGCTCGTGCTGCATCATCCAGACTTTCAGCTCAATGAGGCTGTGAGCATAGAAACACTCATCCTCTCTCACACAGCCATAACGGACTTCATGGCGACAAAGATCCAGCTGGCTGTGGGGATTCAAAGGTCTGATTTTTGAATAGCGGACCGTATTCTCCTTCAAGATGTGGACCAGGCACCTAGAAGACAAACAGGACAAAAAGTCAGCATTTTATTTTTTTTAATAATGTCAAGTCCTTAGTAAGGACTAGAGCAGGGGTGCCCAAAGTCGGTCCTCGAGGGTCACTGTCTTGCAGATTTTCCAATGTTTCCTGCTTCAACACACCTGACTCAAATTAAATAGATCCAACAGCCTATTAAGTTTTTGTACAATGACTCATCAATTTGAGTTAGGTGGTTTGGAGCAGGGACACATCAATAATCTGCAGGATTGTGGCCCTCGAGGACCGGAGCTGGGCACCCCTGGACTAGAGTGTCCCTTAAAGACTACTATAATATATATATCTTCTACTAATAAGAAGTGATGAAGTGATGGCAGACTCACTTATGTTCCTCAAAGTCGTGTTTTGTCACCGGATGAGAGCAAAGTGAAGGGTCATCTTTGTTGGTTTTGCTGATTATTCTGGGCTTGTGGTCAAAACACACCTACAAAACAAATATATATTGAGGCGAAGGAATCTAGTGTAAAAATATCTAGTTCTTAAGAAAAAAGAAAGCACAGGGTGATTGATCATTTATTAAAACAATATACAGACACGCTTGATTCCTTCAAGCGTGTCTGTATAAATCAAGGGCATCATTAACATCACATTAAAACAATGCTTTATTCTGGTTTGGCAAATATGTGGAAAGCCGGATTTTCATCTGTAAATTTCAACATTTTAAATAAAACAACAGCAGATGGGAGCTTTGAGAGACACTTTCCTGCAATCTCCAAATTTCAAGGGAAAAATGTTGCATCAACTACAGTATTAGTTTCTTTGGTAATTGTAGGTTTGAATCACACACACACACACACACACACACGAATGAAAAACATTAGTTATAAGTCTTAGCAACAAAGGCCAGAGTTCATTTCACAAGAACAAGCTGGTAGTTACAAACAAGGAAGTAATTTAATGGAAAAAAGGAAAAGCTCTTCCCTTAAAAAAAAACAAAAAAAAAAAACATTTCACATTGGTTCTATTGTAGCTGCAGTAATTAATAGTCCCAAGCAGTAGATGGTGCCTATTAAAAATAAACATATAACCCTTGACTTGTACATGATTTGTACACACAGCCGTCTGGTTACTTGTCTGTTACTTTGCTGCAATCTGAGGGCAGAAAGTCAAAAGATCATGTTGATCCCCACCTTTTTATTTCAAACTTTGAAGCAACTTTAATGTAATAAAATCATTTTTTGCTGCATGAACACTTAAAGTAAATGTCTCCTTTCAAGCTGGAAGATTTATGGGCAAACAAAATAATTCAGCCACAGAAAGTTCAGGTAGTAATTCAGTCTGCATTAACTATGTTGGAGAAAAAAATGCTTCTGTTGGTTAACTTGCTGTTCTTCACGTACCAGAAAAAGACAAAAAAAAGTTTACCCTCTGAGATAAATGGATTTTCCAATAAGTCTAGCTAGTTAAGTCACAACCTCTCATGCTTTCCTAAGGTCACGTGGGATAGGACAGTTATTAAATGATTACTCTGAAAAACTGATCATATGCCACATTAAGACTGTTCACTACACAAGATCGGAAAGTTGCCCATTCTGTATACCGACATTTATCAATAGTTACACTCCTCCACCATGAATACAGGAGCTGATTCTCTTTCAGATACATAAACTATCATTCAGCAGACAATGTTCCTAAATAATATCCAGCTTTAAGCTTTTCAAAGTGGTGAGGTGACATCTCCTTTAGTCAATCATCCGATTATCGGACTGACTGCAGACAGAGCACGATGCCAAGCAAAAGCTAAACGTGTCTGATCAAGAAACTTTATTTGTTAAATCTGTCTGTAGTTTCAAAATTTCAGGGAATCAGCAGCTGGCTGAGAGGACTTTTAATTTTGCATTAATATGGGGTACAATTACTGGCTCTATTACTCACAGTACTTTGTATAGTAATGTGAAGCTACTCACACTTCAAATGTCATTTTATTTTAAATAAAGCCACTGGTCTGGACTATTTGTTACTGCGACCACACTCTTAACATCAGAGTAGCTTTGGTAAAGAATTGAAAAACACTCACCCCACAAAGAAACATGAATATTCCACGATGCTCCAGCAAGATCTTTGGGACAGTCAGCCTGACGTTGGAGTTTGGCCCAAAAGGATCGAAGAGCAATTCCCTGGAGATAAACCCTTTCCGCTCTAGAGTCCAAACATCAATCTCTTCCTGGCAGTATGCAAATGTACAGTGGCCAGGGTATAGGCACTCTTTTCCAACAGCCACCTCTGAAACAGGTAAGGTCATGTTTTAATATTCACTCTTAGTTCACATGACTGTAGAGAGCAAAGAGTACACAGTGTCGGGAACAAAGTGGCGTAAACAAAATGTGTTACAGAGCTCTTCTAGCGCAGAACGCGAGTTTTACAAAGACTTGTGCTGTACTACATATGCCATGCTGTACACTACCGGTCATAAGGTTTGGAAAACTTTTCTACTGGATTGAATGGGAAAGTTTCCCATAAAGTATGACGAGTAGTGTGGGTTAAAAGTAAAAAAAGAAAAAAGAAAAAAAGAAAAAGGAACAAGACTTTAAAAATGCTTAAGGAACTGACATAACAATCCCACTGAAATTCTACAATGAAAATAAACAAATAAAAAAGGATAATTTTGGTTTGAAAAATTAAAAACATGGCGTATTCAAGTCACCTTTGCAAATGTAATAAGGTCCAACATATTGGGTTTTTGTTGGTCTGGGTCGAATGAGCTTCCACATTTTGTCTGGTAAATGCTTGATTCTGCCAAGTAAAACATCCTTTTTGCATTTATGCTCTTCGGTGTGAAGAGTGTAATCCAACACCCCAGGTCCTGCAGCAATGGGGGGAAAAAACAAACAACCTTTTACATCAAACTCTTCCACATCTACAGAGACAAAATGTTCCAGTCCAATGCAGCACAAGGAAAAAACAAGCAAACAAGTAACCAAACTTTCACAAAAAGTCCTCACCAGTTTTGACGTAGCACACCGAGCAGGCTTGTTTGAATTCATGTGTTTCAGCTAAGGGGTTCTTTGCTAAATCCACAGCAGCGGGGGAGCCCTTCACATCAGGCATGCCCACAGCCATCCCCATCGGGGCTTCATTATTGTTGATCTGCATTTAAGAAGAAATTTGGAGCATTAACAGGTTGAAGCAAAGCCAAACAACATCACTTAAAAAAAAAAAATAGAGTAATTACCTGTGGAATGAAGGGATTCGGAACATAATCTAAAGTTTTGGTAGCAGGGGTGATAGAAAGAAAGAAAAATGTATAAATTTTTAATTAGATAGGAGTTTCATCTACACCCATGTTGATCTGAACCAAAATAAAACTACAGAAAGTCTATAACTTACCGGTATTATAGTCTGATATGCTGAGACTATCCAGAGAGTCCAATGGTGGGGGCAACGAGTCAAAAGTGTCCATACCAAAATAAGTACTTGACCCTGATTTGTGATACAGAGGTGGTAGAGTTACAGTACATTGCTGGGAACCACCATGTAGAAATGGGTTTATGTGAGATGGCATCAGGAATGGACTGGACATGGAACTGCCCGAGGCAATACTGGTTGGCAAAGGAAGAGGCCCTTTCACAGTGGGAATATCCTGATGGAAGAGGGGGGAAGAAAGGTTAAACTTTTCCTGAGAAGTCATATTCTATTCATATGTGAGGTCACATTTGCTCACTAACCAAGGCTGATTCAGGGCCAGCTTGGTCCAGTAAATCGTCTAAGTCATCCCCGATGATGTCCGCATCAAAATCTTGACTAGGTTCAAGAATTGGGCAAGGCTTGCTGGTTCGGCACCCATTTACAAATGTGAGCACTGGAAGAGGAACTGATGTAGATGCAGACACAGACAGGGGGACAGACTCGAAGCCTGGAGATTCAGACGTGGTTACAGATAAGACGCTGTTGCTATGAGGAAGTTCATCTGCCACAGAGTCATTAAGAGGTGGGTGCGCTGCCACTGGAGGTTGGAGTGGAGGTGGACATGGAGCCAAAACACTGCTATCCTGGGTCAACTTAGGCACTTCTAAAACAAACAAAAATACAGGACGATGAGTGCTCAACCTTCTGCTGACAGGGAAATCAAAACTTCTTAAAAATTAAAACTTACCAATTTCTATTTCATCAACTGATGCTGAGCCATGAGAAAACTGAAAATAGACAATTCTCATGAACACTTGATTTTTATCAGATAATGTAGTCATATGTAAAGTTGTGTAGGGAATGTGTCTTACTTTGTCACCAGGGGAATCTTGATAACTAGATCCTCGCAAAACATTCAAGGCAGGCTGTTAAAAAGAAAAAGAAAGAAAAAATTCAAAAACAAAACATTTCTCCATTTAAACACAAGCCATGAATCAGGAAGTGCAAACTTGAACTTGTCACAACAAAAGCTGAAACATGCAAAACAAGTTTTCAAATAAACAACTTCTTTGCTTCCCAGTTGTTGCACTGTGTCATCGCACACATACCTTACTTCTGACATAAGCTTTACGGATTTTCAACCCCAAAATTTTGGCAAGGTCCTGAGTCAGCTGTGTGACATTGGAATCCTGAGGAAACAAACATTTTCTATATTATTTACATGAAGTAACCAATCATTTGTATATACTGTTTCTTGTTGAAATGCTTAAACATTGAAATATTCTTCTGACAGAACTTTTCTCGACTAAAATATTTATCTTTTTAGCCTCTGGAGAAACTACAAATGCCTCATGTCCACTTTTAAATGTATTTTTTGTTGCTTTTATCCTAAATCTACTAAAAATAACTAAATTGATGAACACTTTAGCTTCAGTTTGCAGATACAAGTCCTTACCTGAGGCACTGCAAGAGAGCATTTGGCAACAGCCTCATAGGCCTCTTGATGTCTCCCCATCTCTTTTAAGGCTTTGGCTTTTCTGTACAGGGCTTTGTAGTTCCCCTCATTTAACCGGAGAGCCTTTTCACAGTCTTCTAGTGCTTGGTCATACAGTCCCTTTTGAAGGACAATAAAGAAACCTTGCAGAGTTAGAGAAGCTTACCATAGTGCTGCAGAGATGCATCACGCTTATCATAAATTGACTATGTGTTCAGTTATTTACCCATTTATGGGTGTGTGCCTTCTAATGATGGCTAAATGTTCTTGCTGTTGTATGAAGTTACTTTGTGCGTCCTAACGCTGACAGAAAATACAGACTGTTTTCAATTTTCCCAAAGGGACTATTTTTTTTTATCAAATTCAACAATTACAAATTTTTTTTGCATAGTTTTCTTTTTTTTCTTTAAGCAGTTACATCATGTTAATTAATTACCTTTAAAAGGTGCTTTTTTCCCCTAAAATAAGTATTTGAACTCCCTGCTATTTTGCAAGTTCTCCCACTTAGAAACATGGAGGGGTCAGAAATTTTCATCGTAGGTGCATGTCCACTGT